>JBCFYV010000012.1:66280933-66608433 GCA_039000515.1 Timema cristinae | reverse complement strand
ACGCTCTCCTTGTTTAGTAGGTGTTCAGTGGCAGTCTCACTGTCAAAGGATTTATTCAAACCCAAGATTCTAGAAATGGAGGATTCCAGACTCTTGACTGCGACACACATACATACATGATAGGCGATAGCCCGAGAGCCCCAGTACGAGTTGAGGCTAGTCCAGTGTGTGGGCCAGCGTGTCTAGTGTATGGGCTAGCGTGTCCAGTGTGTGGGTCCGCGTGGCCAGTGTATTTGCCACTTTGTGGGCTGGTGTGTCCAGTATATAGGTCAGCGTGTCCATTGTGTTGGTCAGCGTGCCAAGTGTATGGAATAGCTCATCCAGTGTGTGAGTCAGCGTGTCCAGTGTATGGGCTAATGTGCCCATTGTGTGGACCAGCGTGTCTAGTGTATGGGCCAGCGTGTGGACTAACGTGTCTAGTGTATGGGATAACATGACCACTGTATGGGTCAGAGTGTGGGCTGGCATGTCCTGTGTGTGGGCTAGCGTGTTCAATGTATGGACTAGCGTGTCCAGGGAGTGGGCTAGCATATCTAGTGTATGGGCCAGCGTGCTCAGTGTATGGACTAGCGTGTCTAGTTATGGGATAACATGACCACTGTATGGGTCAGTGTGTGGGCCGGCATGTCCAGTGTGTGGGTTAGCGTGTACAATGTATGGACTAGCGTGTCCAGGGAGTGGGCCAGCATGTCCGTAAGTTGCATGACGTGTCCAGCGAGGGGATCAGAAAATCTAGCGTTCTTGTAACGTGGGTCAGCGCAGTGTGTCGTGCGCGGGAACCAGTGGTGACTTAAGTGAATGACACGGGGGGTGAAGACCTTGATTGTTATTATGAACTGTGCTAATAATACACACTTTTGTGACTCCTTTAAATATTTGAATAGTTATGTGTTTTATAGTTATTTGTTTATTTAATTTAAATACATTTTATGTCAGCAACGCACCCCAATATATTTAAAAGAACTCGTGGTTCACACGGTGACCAGCCTACGACTCACAGGTCGCACACGCACCTGCGATACAATATTGTAATCTTAATAGTTTTTTTTAACCTCGTTTCTTACAATCCATTCGGGCTATACGCTTAATTACTAATCATAATAATGTCTTAGAGATTATGAAGGTTGAATTTAAAGGAAGTGTACTCTCATTTTCATGACGATAGTGTGGGAAACTATTCAGAAAACTACCCTCAATACACACCCAACCGGGTTCAAACCACCGATCTCTTCATCATCGGCAGTATAGTCTATTGCGAGAGTAGAGCATTCTTAGACTATGCAGCCAGCGAAGTGGGTCTTAATAGATTATAATTATTATTAATATAATAATAATAATAATAATTATTATTATTATTATTATTAATATAATAATAATAATAATTATTATTATTATTATTAGCACCGCTTCTTACTACCCGTTTGGGTTATACGCACTTACGCTAATGTGAAATGGTAGGGTGATAGTGATATGAAATAAAGGACTTACAGCTTAACGTGGAATCCGAACCACGGTGGAGGCCTGGCATTCCCCACATTCACAAGATGTTTTGTCAGAGGTGAAGGAAGGGTTTGGTAGTCAGATAAATCTCTGCTGAGACCGAGGATTGAACCCGGACCCCAGCACAGAAGTCTGACACCTTACCCCTAGACCACCAGGTCACCTGATAGATTATGAATATTTGTAATGAGCATAGCAGCATTTCATCAGAAACCTATTTAATTGAATAGAAAAAAATGGCCCATGACTTATTTTCAAGAACTTACTACTCATCCTAAAACATATGGAAAATTATACTAAACATAGAAAGAAATACATTATTTGCTTTATTTTGAACAAAAATATTTTGTTTTTTGTGTCTTAAACACTGCAATAATACGGACCTTAACTCACTTTTTCTTCCATCCCACCTTAAGATCACGTTTTCACAATCACCAAGGGTCACTTTTACCTTATCATATCTTACTATGTAATGTAAAATATTGTGGTTTATTAAATTTGAGCCTGCCTCATATCAGAAAAACAAGTGCACTCTAAAATTTGAGAGTTTGAGCTAATTCTCACCACGTGTTTGTCTTTGATTTAAACTAAAGCATTTAAATGCCATTATAAAGTGACATATTTTCTTGTGTTTCTTTAAATATCCGTATAAAATTATGCTCTATTTTATTATTAGAGCTAAAGTAGTGATTACTTGAATAGTTATTTAAAATTATAGAGCCTTCGTCTAATTTATAAGAAAATTAAGGCATAATATAGTTGGCTGATTTATTCAATCAAAGTTTAAAACGCCATTGAAATCCTTAAGTAATTTAAATTGTTCATTGTTAAGATGTTACTAGTATAGAGCTTTTTTTAATACCTTTCTCCTCTATTTCGGTAGAAAAAAACAACCGTTATTATATTTTTTAAACAGCAAACAATTTTTTTAAATGTCGCGGAACATCTGAACGCCTGAATTGGGTTTCTACGCTTGTGGCTTAACTAATATATAAAATTGTGTGACCCACTTCGTTGGCTACATTTTCTAACGTACTACTCTAGTGTTAGACTAAACTGCTGATGATGGAAAGATCGGGATTTGAATCTCAGTCGGGTGTCGGGTGTAGTGAGGGTGGTTTTCCAAAATGTCTTTCACTTTCCTTCCATGAAAATGCGAGGCCCACTTCCTCTAAATATAACCTTTATAATCTCTAAAAATATTGGCGTAGTTAGTACATAAGCGTAAAAACCGAACGGGTAGTAAGACGTGGTGCTAAAAATAAATTGTGTTTTTGTGGTGCGGGAATGAAAGGAAAATGAGGGTGCTCGAATCTATACATTTTGAAACTGGTGCCTTTTAATATAACATGATTTAACGTCTTAATCCAAGGGTTAGGGATGATAAAATAATTTTAGATAAAATCCACCCACTCTAGTATAGAGAGAAAATGAGTAGAACCAGCGTTAAATCAGATCTCCAATGTATCCAGATGAGATTCGAACCTCTCATCCACTGTTACCGCCAACTCATTATATTACTAGCCTCCCGCCTTAAACAGTGCGACCACCGGATGAAGTACAGTTTTTCATACGGAACACATAATCTCAGCCAACCAAAGGCGTTCTAAATGACCTATGATTATGTAGTAGGTCCTTTAAATGCTCTGGACTATACTTACTAAGAAGGTTTCTTTTCTTCTCACCGCTAAGTAGTCTCGGCGCTAGTTCGCCTCAATGCCTCTCGTTTGTTGCAACGGAGTTAACGGCGTTTGAATTCAACGATAATGGTCCCCAAAAGACTTCCTGCCCGTTTGTAACGACCTATGTTTCCTGCTATTACGAAGATGAGCGCTCACTTCCTCTGATATCGTCAGCGACCTATGCGCCTAGAGGGTTCCATTCAAATCTCTCCATCCAACCCCTAAACACGCTATTTACTTTTCAGCATTTTAAGGTGCAAGTGTAAATAATGCGTGAAAAGTAGAGTGTTTTTGCAGTTTTTATAGAAAAACTTTTTTTTTTTTGCCAAAATAAATGAAACATTGCTTCAGTAGAAAACTAGAGTTTAATTTTCTTCACATGGTGATATAAACAGTTGTTGAATATCTGTCAAGAGCATATAAGCGTTTGATGACAAACTTTTTAAATGAAGAGAAAAAGTTGTCAGTAAATTACAGGACACTCTCGGCAGATGTTCAAGAACTGTTGAGGTCACCATGTGAAGAAAATTTTAACTATTTGTTTCTACTGGAGCAATAGTTGATTTATTTTGACCAAAAAACTGTTATGCTCTAAAAACTGCAAAAAAACCTTTTATCGCGTCCTCACTCCCACCGTAGGGGATAGTATTTTAGGACGTACTTGAGGATACCCCAGATTCGAGACAAGACAATGCCTTAAATATATTATTTAAATTCGTTTAAGCTACCCTCACGGACCATCTGCATTCAATTACATTATGATTTGTTATGGATAAAGAAGGTAGAATTTAGAGGAACTGTACCAACATTTCCGTGGATGGCAGTGAGAAATAACCTAGAAACAACAGTAAACCCGTCGAAGATTTGAACCCTGACCTCTCCATCACCAGCAAACCAGACTAGATGATCTTGCCATCGAGTCCTAATACCCCTCCTATGTGTTTATGAAAGTTAAATGTCAACAATATGAGTTCTCATATTTGACCTAGCATTACTTGTTTTAATGAGAGATCTAGAACTCTCTTTCTAAACATATCATAATACGACTTACAAACTAACTTAAACTAGGACAGTGTGCCTAGCCAGCAACACCCAGCAGATACTTTGATTGGAATGAAGAATGAACCCGCATGTATTAGTAAATATCATCGTAAACTCTTGCCGGAATCGAACCCAGGTTTCCTAGACTTTTAAACAACTCCTATGACTTCTGAACCCGGGGACGGGCAACCGATACTAACCAACTGTATCAACATTGGAGTGGCTGGTGACAACCACACAAAGAATGTGCTCCTAGTTGCATCCCAGGTATTATTTTTTTAAAGGTGAGGGAAGATGTGTGAAGGGATTATCACAAGTTCAAATAGAAAGTTCCCGGAGGATAGGGAAGAAGGGAAGGGGGCTCAGCTGCACAAGTTTAAGTTCTCATTATTATTCAGCGTCTTAATTAACCTGCGTTTAGCCACCGCTACCGAATGAGGACGAAATGAAAAAGACCGCAGGGTCCTTGAAGGGCTTTCGTAATGCGCGCGAGTGGGTTTTACGAGACGTTTGGCCCACAGGGGGAGGAGGAGGTAAGTAAAGGGCGGGATGAAAGGCGCCGCGACGTCTTGGGGCTACGGGCAACAAAAGACTAAGCATATCTATAAAATAATTATTTATCTGTTTTAGTATGTAGCATACTTTTAAATTCAACTTCCCTTATCCCTCCTACCCATTAGTGTAAAACTGCGTATACCAACAACATGAAGAACAGATAAACTAATTTATAATGTGGGAAGAAAAGGATATTTTAGAAGAAGAACAACACCTTCATTGACGTGTAGAGTAAATGAGGAAAAACCATACTTATAATTGACATACGTAATATCATCTCCAGTGTACTCGTCCGTAATTCAAACCCAAGCCTCCCTGGTCACCAGTAATCCAGTTAATTTAGAGCCCGGCACATTATACAGCGTGACCGCCGGGACGGATGCAACCTAAATCAACAAACAAACAAAAAGCGTGTACATTACGACTCCCCCTCTTTATTCAACAGCAGTGGCGGCTCGTAGCTAAAATTAGTGGGGGTGCTGCTCCAGAAAAATTTTAGCCTTTGTTTTAAAATTGTGTAAAAAGAAAAAAAACATGTATAAAAAGAGAATTTATTCAGGAACTTGATAAATCTTAACAAAAAAAACTTGTTTACCTACTTTAACTTAAATTGTTACAGTTCAAGTTTGATCTATTCATTTAAAAATGAAATCATTCTTCTTGTTTTAATTAGCGAAAAAAGTTCAGTAATTTTCTCCTTGATCTCTGGATGACAATTGAGGAGATTTTTATCCATTGAAAGTACTGCAAGCGCATTTAGTCTTTCTGTTAAATAAAATAACTGAAAAAAAAATGAATCAAATAGAATAGCTGGAAGCAGAATAATAATATAATTCCACACCCTTCTACACTTTATCACACGGTATTACACGGTTTTGAAGCACAACACACGCTGAGTAAAAAAAACTTATTTCCACCATCACGCCAGAGCCGGCACTGAGAGAGCAACCGTGCTCTCTCTACCTGGCAGTCCTGCCTTCCTCCCCACCCCCGTCCTATGTGCGCATGCGCACAACAGTCAAACACCACGTCGCTGGTACTGTGAAGCGCACAGTTTCATACAAAGATGTTTGTAACTTTTTCATAAACTGGGGGATGGCTACTGAAGTACTGACATTTAGCTTAAGGATAACATATTATACTACAAAATTAAGGAAAGAATTAAAGAAAAAAGGACTCATAATATTAAATGTTATCGATAATATCAAGTGGAAATAGGGGGTGCCGCAGTTCCGCAGTGCCTGTACACGAGCCACCACTGTTCAAAGTTACAATCATCCAGTGCGCACCGTTTGTAATTACGTTTCATTCGACACTTCAAAACCCACGCAGGCCCGCGACGTATTTATGAGCGAATTCAGTTGGAATGGTAGCAAAACCTTTTTTAACCACTAGTTAAACTTACAACAAATCAGTTGCATCCGGAGTTTAATTGTATTTTAATGAACGTCGGTAACACATTGTATAGACTAAAGTCACTGACCTCGGTATCAAAGTATGCTCTGCCCTTATATAGTTTGGGCCCTTTATTTTGATTTATTTAAGTATTCAAAGGGTCGCGTATTTTAGAGTCTTACTATTGGGAAGATTTTTTATGCATTTTTTTACATTTATCAGAAGTGGTTTGAAATGGTTCTCCCTCTTGTGATAGTGCCCATATGATGAATAAACTGTTACTTCAAGTATACGACTTACAAACCCACTTAGATTTAGAACATACCAACCAGTCCCATAGTTTTTATTTGATCTTTCTGAAAGAGGAAGTCTCAATTTTGCCAATTATACATTATTTTGCTCCCAAGCTATGGATAGAATTTAGGAGCTGTCCCGGGAATGAAACTCCTGTCACCCTAGCTCACAAGATATATAGAGTTAAGGTGTCAATCCACTGTACGAACGATACAATAACATGTATCTGATTTGTCACCGCTGCTGGTATTAGGATACTACTGATAATAATAGCTAGAGTTATTAATATTACGCCAATGGGGTCATAAAGAGCTCTAAAACAGTCTTTTTTAGAATCAACGAAAAACTTAAATTCGACACAAAGATACTTTTTCTTTTGCTCCGCGTATTATTAAACAAACATGCTATGCACATTTAGCTACACTGATGGGGTATGGATTAGTAAATCTACCTCCATTGCCCCCCCATTAATTCCAAACCAGACTATATGAGTTTGATAATTAGTCCATGTGTTCAAAGGTCCGAGTATCCAGGATTTAACCCCTGCTTAAATAGGCCTATCATTTGAGGCATACCGCTCTAGACCACCTTTGAATTCAAACCATTGAATCAAAAGTTATGTTTATACCATACATTGCTTAGTTTATATTTAAAGGTATACTGTAGTCTTTTTCAAAAACTTCACACATCCCTCGAGTTTATAATTAATGTTATTTTGATCAACCTGTATTCAAGATTAGTGTTGCATTTGTAAGATGTTAGATGATTTGAGGGAAAAACAAATTATGTTAATGTGTTTTATGGTTTATTATAGTTTACCATAGGAATACTTTTTTCAAATGTATCTTAAGAACTCAATTATATGACAGTGAAATTATTGTTTTAATAGATCATCCGAATGTTTAAAACCGATTAGAGGAATAAATAAATAGTACGACACAATCGTCCAATCTTACAAACTTTCTCATATAGCTTAAATGTTGGAAAAATATTTCACAAATAAGATATAATTGTATACACTACCCTTAAATGATTTATATTTGTAAAAATAAAAATATATTATCATTTAACATGAAAATCTATTCCCTGATATCCATTTGAACTCAATTTTAAAGGCCATTTTAGAAATATTTCAAATTTTCTCGAATTTGACGTAAGACTACCCTTGTATTAATTGATTTTAGAAAAACCAACAAACATTATTTATCATAATGTAGAATAAATAGTCACCGAATACCAATTTTTAACCAAATGGTTAGGGTTATTTTCAAATATGTTCAATGTAGAAATAATAATATTAATAATTATACATAATGTAAAAACTTTGGTAAATACCCATTTTGAACCAAATCGCTATAACCATTTCTTAATATATATATAAAATAGTCATCAGTTAATCGCCCTTAAATAAATTTACCCCTAAAAGCAGTACACAGTTTTGTTTTCATGTCGAACATCCTGCACATTTTTATTTCAAATAAGATTTCTAGAGATATTTTCTAAAATAAGCTATTCAAAATTTTCGAAAAATCACTCATTAATAAACTACCTACCTTTTGATGCAATTCTACCCAACATACAAGAATGTTGTGTTATTTTTCAGGTCAAACACTCCCTATATATCAATTTTAAACAAAATCTTTATAGCCATTTCCAAAAATGTTGAAATTTAAAAAAAAAACCTTATTAATGAATTATCCTTAATCTTTAGGGCTTGGGTCAAAATAAACTGATATATCTATATCATATAAATATATAGTTTAAACAAATTATATCAAACCATTTAAGATCTGTGGTCAGGGACATACAGACACAATGGTAAAATCCACATTTTTGGGTTCAGATGAACATAAAACGTAAATATTCATCATAATCTTGAGCTCAAACATTTTCAAGATTACAATCCTTTTTGTCAATAGGATAAAGTAAAAATTATTAAATATTTTACTGTAGGCTTAAATTGAGTTTAAGGAAGTTAAAGAACAAAATTTACAATTTGAGGTGATCGAAATAAGAAACACATTTATAGAGAAACAAGACAAAGAGCTCTAACAATGTTTGTCCTTTTTAAACTGTTTAATCAGTGTAGCTATGAAATGATGGGCGCGCAAACTAAACGTCAAACATATCTAGTCTAGTTTTCTAGTGATGGTAAAGTCAAGGTTCTAATCTCCGCTGGGTGTGGTGAGGTTGTATTTTCATAAATTGTTTTTTCTTCTCCCTCCACGTAAATACTGGTAAATATTTCCCTGTAAATTCTACTTTCCTCATTCCTACCATATTTATCATGAATAAAATGCGTATAGCCCAGACAGATATTAAGACGTATTAGGAAAAGAAGGAAAATAATAAATTCATTCTTTTATATTGTGTGTATAAAAATGTTCGTTGTACTTTTGATCTTATTAACGACTTTTTAATCAAATTGTGACAAAACAAAATCTTGTAAAAAGCACTGTCACTTGTTTGTAACTTTAAATATCAAGTGCACAGCTCTGGGATTTTTAAATGAGGTTTAAACTTCTCAAATTTAGAGAAAGAAATTAGGTTTCAACAAGAGATCGATGCTGTCTTTTTATCCTCGGGACATCGAGATATTTTTGAGCTTGGAACGTTATTTTTCATCTACGTAATGGAGGAACAAAATATAAGCTTAATCCTATTTAGTTCTTAAATTACCGTATATGCTTAGCCAATATAAAGAGTGTATATTAATAATAGAAGGATAACCCGATGGATATACATCATTACCAACTTGCTAAATTTAATATATATATATTGATGTATTTAACGTGTATTATTTAAACCGTCTGGTTATCTACCACATGACTTTTAAACTAACTTTATTCTAGAACAAACACAACAATCGGTTTCCCGACTGTTTAGTTATCATTGTTAGAGAGGGGAGCCACAATCTCGCCAATGATCATTTGTTTAGCTACTCCAAGGATCAAACCAGTGACCCTTAACTCAATAGGCAGACACGCCTCCGACTGAGCCAAAATGGCGGATGGCTTGACCTGTCACATGAATAGTGTAGCCTACCTGGCTCTGGTTCGAAGGACATAACTTGATCCTTAGCAGTTACCTCGAGATTCTTTTTTACCACCTCCGTGGTCTAAGAGTCAGAGTACCTGGCTAGAGATCCAAATGCCCTGGGTTCAATCCCCTGAACTTACAGATTTTTCTATAGAGCAGTGTGTCTGGAAGGGGGTCAGCTCAGCATCGTGAGGGCATTTAAGGAGCTACTTGAACAAGTAAATAGCGGCTCCGGTCTAGAAAACGGAAATTACTGACCGAAGGGTTTGTTCTGCTAACCATATGACACCCACAATCCACAAATACTGGAACTATCTTTGCACAGCATGCTGCGGTCTCTCGGTCGGTATAGATCGCTTGCGGGCCGATGCCATGAAGTTTTTTTTAATATTCTTTTTACCCTTCCTAACACGATATAAGCCACAGTTGCACGGACACAGGCGTCTTGTTTCCATGGCAACCGGCACTCTCCGAACTCATTAAAGAAAGTTTCCGTGTGACGAGAGACAAAAGTTTTTAATTTTTGCGGGATAGAAGGGAGGGGAGGAATTATGAGTTAGTTTTTCTCTTTTCTTCGTTAATTAGAAGGGCCCATTCTTCTTCCTTTCTGCTACCGTGAACAAGTTGAATGAAACAGTGAGGCGAAAGTTACTAAGAAAAACTTATCTTGGCTCTCTGTCTTTTTAAAAAAAAAAAAAAAAAAAATTCTTAGAGTTTTTCGTGGGTCATTGCCTTGAGATCCGTTTTCCACTCAAGTGATTCGGTACAATAACGAACGATCACGAAAGAGTAGGAAAATTGTTTTAGTTAAAGTTATGAATGTAAAATTAATTGCATTACTTGGTTGAAGAAATAAAAGGAAAACTTTGTAATTAATAAAATAAAACATTTCAATGGACGGAAATTTGCATTCCATCTTACTATGGAATCGCGGTAGGAAGGTAGGCTTTGACCCGCATCGGTGGGCACGCGGACAAAGACGCCAGTGTAGCTAATATTGTTTGCCAATGACGGAGATATCGGGGTTTAAATCTTGGCCGGGTGTATTTAGAATGATTTTTTAAAAATGGTTTTCCATTTTCCCTCCACTCAGGTGAAATACATACATACGAGTGCATTTCTTCAAAATTCTTTATTTCTTCATATCCACTCCATTAGTATAAATATTGTTTATTAATTAGGATTTAGAAAAAGTGTATTTTTCGTGGAGACAGAGGTGTGGGACATTTTTAGAGAGAGAAAACACCTTGGTATTATTGGCTGGGAACAGAACCCTGACCTTCCATCATTGAAATATATTGCAAGCCTGATACCTTAGATCTCATGATCAGCTGTGTAGGTCTCTTTTGGATAGACAAACTCTCTGAACTAGGTTATAGACAACCGGGCGACAGCGATGGAGAAGGAAACTTTCGATTGGCAGACCATGTGGTGCCACTTTCAAAAGTAGCTCCAAGTTTAATTATAATTTTATCTCTAAGAACTGCGTTTTAAAGATGGAGGGCTAGAGTTGTTTCCCCAGTCCTCCCTCCCAAAAATCCAGTCTATTAGTTGAACATTCTCCATCAACAAATCATACATTATATTTTAATATTTTTTTAGCTGATATGCCAGCGTATAACCCGAACGGATAGTAAGACGCGGTGCTAAAAAACAAAAAAACAACTGATATGCCGAATAAAAGGCCGTTTAATGCCTCTTTATTAGCTGGAATGTTAGTGACTGGTTTACTGACTGACATTTCTTGCAAATTTGATATATCTAGTATGGCTATAGATTTAAATTCCTAAATATAAAACATAGTTTAAAAAATATGTATAAAAAAGTGTGTTTTACAATTTACATCATTATGTCAATAAAAAAATCCCTAAGATTTTCTCTTTCTAGTGATATTTTTATCCAAGCTCCACAAAACGTTCGTTCTAAAGACAGTCCATCACGAAACATGTTCGCAGGATATAAATAATCAAAACAGCGTTTAGCGGATAAAACCAAGGTTTTCTAAAGAATATAAAAATATGCATACATTAGGAAAAAACATTTTTGAATGCTTGAAAATTGGCTTTCAAAAACTGACTTTTGCTCGCCAAAATATCTGTTATATTCCAATGTATATTTAAAAAAAAGTTAATTTCTGGGTGTGTAAATATATTAGTTTTTGTTTAGTGTGTGTGTGTGTGTGTGTGATTTGCATTAAAATTACTGCATCCTTAAACTGTCACACTTGTTTGTAAATCTAATATTATAGAGAGTGTTCCAATCAAATATTTTACGAATATAAATTTTATAAAACACAGTAAACACAAGAAGTTTACTTGTATATCTAAAAATAAAGACTAGCTAAAGGGGATATTTTTGCTATAACTTTAATCAATTAATTATATTATTCATACATTCATTTAAGTGGAAAATTAATGCCCTGGGGTTTATTGTTAAGCATTCCCAATTATTATGTTGGTCCAAACCAGAGGTTGGCCATTTACGGCCCACCGATTAATTTATCTGGCCCGTCAAAGATTTACTAAACAAACAAATTCTTTTCATAAAAATATACTAATAACTAGTTACTAAGTTACTATATGAGAAATATAAAGTCAAAATTATGCTCGATATTTTTTAAAACTGACCCACCAAATTGTTTGTAGACTCACGATTTAAATAAAGTTGCCGACCCCTGGTACAAGCTACCGGTAAGCAGTATAAGAATTTTAAAACAAATTTTAATTCAAAGTCTGAAAATAAATATATATATATATATATATATATATATATATATATATATATATATATATATATATATATAAAAATAGATAGATAGCTCAAATCTGAAATTCGATATTTTCTTTGATTATCGAATCAAAGACTTTAATAATTCAAAGATTTGAAGGAGCATTCCCTTATATACACTCAGTTAACCACACACACATGTATGGCTGAAGCCATTATGCGATGAGTCTAGTTGGTTAAGGTCGCGCATCATCAATAACTTGTAAACCCATGTCGTGAGCTCAGGAACAAAGAGGGATGCAAGAAGACCAACATTAAGGATAGGAATTGATTATTGGTAGCTCTACCCAATTTTTAAATGGTGGACTTGATTTTGGACTTGGTCAATGATAAACATTTTGTCATTTCACCGTATCAGTAACTTACCCATACACTCTAGTTAGCCCACGGGCATAGGCGTCACTCTAGTTTAGTCTGGTCAACCGGCTGACGGAAGGGTCGGAGTTTTAATCGTGGCTAGATGTAATGAGATTTTTTTTCACAAATGGTTCATCACTCTTCCTTTTCGAAAATGTGACTACATTTCTTTTAAATTATATTTTCCTCAACCCAATCCCATTAGGGTAAAATTAGCAGCTAATCTTACACTCTTTTAGCAGAAAGGAATCAAGAAGATGAGACAAAATTGTAAGAATATTTAATAGTTTTTAAAGATTCATATTATGAAATTCTAGCATGCGCTACGTCATTGAACTTATATTTTAGGACTGCATAGTTCAATACACCCTTACAAGCCAGTGGTGCACCTATTGGAGCCGGAGGAGGAGGGGGACAGCAAGTGGGGCATCTTTTATCTTCCCTTCCTGAGGTCACAAATAATTTTAATAAAAGCTTGAAACATATAAATTATAGCTATATTATAGAGCACTAAAAATAGGTTGAATGTATGGACTACATTTTAAGACCAGGCTTACGATCTGACTCACTAAAAGTTCTCCTTAAATTCATATTTGGATAAAAATACAGAAAAAATAACTTGTTGCAGAATTGGTTGCCCTCTCCACAAGGAAAACTTCTGAGTGAGCTCGTTGATTCGTCTAATTTTAAAATTTATATAGAAAAATATAAACTTGGATGAATATTTTAAGATTTACTGACAGCCTACAGGAATAATAATAATAATAATAATAATAAATTATTATTATTATTATTATTATTATTATTATTATTATTAGGTGTTCTGTCTTAATACAGGTACATTCCTTTTGTCAGCGAGTTTAGACCACCAATGCACCCTGTCGTCTGGCTTCTGCTGCAGCTCCCAGCTATAATACGTTATTATTATTATTATTACTATTTCTACGCACCACATATCAATACAGACATTTTCACTAAAAGGTAAAGTATAATTTAGAGGAAATGCACCCACATTTGCTTGAAGGGAGTATAAGGAAACCTTCAGGAAAATAAAACTTATGTACACCAAGTTTAGATTTGAACCCTGATCTCTCATTCTCTTGCAATCAATTAGGCCAATATCGTGAGAACGATACCTAGAACAAATCTCAAATGTTATAAAATATCATTGCGTTTATGAACTAACTCTCTTTGTGCTTGGAGTTGATATTTCCTCGAATATAAGTCCCTGTAGAAATGTTTGACTTATTCATAGTATCAGCCCTTACAAGGGGTTGGTTATGAAGAAGGGGGTAGTGGAACCCTTGTGGATAACAGGGAATTACTGTTTTATTTGCATTCATGGTGGTGTTTTACTAACCAGTAATACTATTTTAAAAAAATCTTCTTTAGTTTTCCTTATTTTACTATGAACATCTTATTATGAAGCGCATACAAAGACAAGGAATACTTAAAACCACTCGTTGGTGCCAAAACAGCCCAATAAGTTTTTTAAAGCGAGAGTTGAAATAAATTCTATACTTGTTTTTCTGGTAAAAAATTGGCACGCTCTTTATTGACAACAAATATTAGAGAAGAATTCCAATTATTTATTTTAGGAAAAAAATTCTTGTCAAACAAAAGAGTACAAATGGTTTCCCAAAAATAGATAGCGTGCTATTTTTTAGTTGAGCCACACTGCTGAAGATGGGGAGATTGAGGTTCGAATCTCGGCCGGGTGAACGGGGGGTGGTTTTCCTAAATGGTTTTCCACTCTCCTTCCACGCAAATGTGGGCTCACTTCCTTTAAATTCAACCTTACCCATTCCTAATTCATTAGCGTAATTAGTACTTAAGCGTATAACTCGAGTGGGTAGACGCGGTGCTAAAAAAAACAATAAATTAAATGTTAAAACTAATATCAAACTAGCTTGAAAACCCTTAAGGCCATGCAAGACCTTTTAGCATTCTCGCCCATGGCAAAAGGTTAGCTTGAATATAAACTACTTTCTCAGTAAACAGGAGTTAAAATGAAATCTACCTTTGTGGGAACTAGGGCGTAATTTCACCTGAAGGCCTAGAAAATAAAATAAAAAAGATTAGTTTAAGCAAGCTGCGAGACGAGAAGTCTATACTATGTAAAAAAAAAAGTTGTTTGACTACTTAGCTCAGTCGGTAGCGTGTATGCATACCGGACAAAAAGTCTTTAAAAACTTATTTTATTCTTCGAAATCAAATAACAAGCCGGCTTTTGTAAGGGTAGTCATATTTTATTACAAATCATTTGGTAAATTTAAACTAAGCTGACATTAAATATTTAAAAATGTGCAGGGAAAGAGATTCAAATCCTGGAATTTAGCTTAACATGCCACCAATCTATTAGCTGAGCTAGTAGAGCTACTGGTTCAAGATAAGACACACAGTCCTCTGTATAAATATCTAACGCCTCGAATTCCTATCAGGGCACATTTTTGAAAAGGAATGATGTCTAATAAAAATTAAAAATCCTACAAGCTGTCTATTATAAATATATTTCGCAGGCAAATAGGCACTAAAAATTTCAAAAATAGGCATTATAAAGTAAAAAAAAGGCAGTAAATAGGCATTGAAAAGAAAAAAT
This sequence comes from Timema cristinae, assembly GCA_039000515.1. NCBI lineage: Eukaryota > Metazoa > Arthropoda > Insecta > Phasmatodea > Timematidae > Timema > Timema cristinae. The sequence continues at coordinate 66,593,184 of JBCFYV010000012.1, read as the reverse complement.
AAGCACATAAATAGGCATAGTAATACAAAAAAAAGGGCACCAAAACACTCATACACTTTCCATAAACACAAATTAATTACTATTAGAGTAATTACCTAATACTTCTCAAGATTTTCAGGTGTAAATATTGTTATGTTGTCTGACAAAATGTTTTTTTATAGTGTGAAAGACTTCTCTCGACTTCACATGAAGTCATCGGGCAAAACATCAAACTAGCTATCTCAGCTGAGCTAAGCTTGACTTCTGGGAGTGGTGTATTTTGTCCTTCTAAGATGTCTACAATACTTGCCATCAATTTCCACCCAGGGTTTCGCTGCAATACTCTGTTAATTTGTCGACGATGGCTGTGCCAACTAAACCAGAAGCCTGATAAAGGTTTTCTTCGGTTGCCTGCATTATCTTAACAGTTTTTATAAGAGGCAAATCCCTCACCTCTAAAACTGGGAATGCTCCAGGAAGATTTCAAAAATTACTTTTTACATATACCAGTGGTTTCATAAACAATAGGCCAGAAGTATGACTCAAATTATGTATTATATATATTTTAAATCAATACAATTTAGTTAATATTTTTAATGTCAGAAACAAAAACTGCTATTGTAAAAACTTACGGACAAATAGGTTGAATGCAAGTAGTGTTTCCTCAGAGTTGATTCGTCTGGTATCTTCATGTTGGTATATTTGTTGAGAAAAGCATTGAAATCTGGATTCTCCAGCTTCTTCCAAGGAATACTTGCAGCTACCATCTCAGAGCATAAATCAGTAAAAAAATTGCTCTTGGGTTTTATCTGCATCGTTAACTTTAGAAAACAAAATTGTTTTGATCCTGTTCTCTTTCTGCAAGTCTTCATATGTATTGCAGTATTTTTGTGTTGTTTTAGGTGATACTTCTCTCATTTTACCTAAATATTATATGAGTAAATTTTCATCCAATAATATATGTGAATTCTACAAATTAACAAAGCAATACCTAAAAAGAGAACTTTTTTTTTGTAAGATAGTTATGTTACGCTTTAATAAATATTTCTACTTTGTCGTTGAAAACCTTTAATAAGAAATGAAACCTAGTTTGAACGATAGCAAATAATCATGGTCTAATATTATACTGTAGCCAAAATATTTAATAAAAACCTTGACTTTCAAAATTAATAATTTTCTTTCCCCTTTTCAAAAGGTAACTTACCTCCTTGGAACATGCCTGACAAAACATTATTTTGCCAACCGTTGTGAAATATTGAACCTATCAGATCGCTGGACACATGGGTTTTTCCTTCCTATCATGAGTATCCACGTGGACTAACCTAAGGAGGGAAGGATGGAGGTGGGGGGTGGGGGATGGGGGTGCCACGCAAGTATTCAGAAAGAAAAAAGAGGGTGTGAGGAAGAGAGAGATATAAAAAAGACTTTTTAAGGCTCCCATTTGTAAAATAGGCATTAAACACCGAAATAGGCATTTATAGGCACTATAAAAGTCATCACACTATCTTCGCAATCATCGAAAATAAACTTATACCTCAAAAGTCAACTTTTCAAAGCATAGGAATAAAAAAAGGCATTTAGGGCCAAATCCGCCCCTTAGTCATGACTTTCAAATTGTGTTTGATATATATTAAAGACAGACTACTTTCCGCTCATTTTAAAATAACAGTAAGCCCTTGCGAAACTTTCACACATTCAAACTCCCCCCCCCCCCCCCAAAAAAAAAGTCTTCTGTTAGGTTGTTGAAATTAAATACTCTGCGAAGTGTATACACAAAACAGCAAAGAAAGTTTATTAATGTGAACGTATTTACAATTTACAATACCTCTTTGTAAACAATATTTTATGTCAGAATGCAATCATCTTGAATTTATATTTTTCTTTTAACTTAAATTTTAATTAAACAATGTGTTTTAACGTAAACTGAGTATACTCTTTCAGAAGTCTGTAAAAAATCATATCCACTGATACCTTATTCATTGATGTAGTCTTGGTATTAGTTGAGAAAAAGGGATGTTGACAACATAAATAATATGTAGGATATATATAGTTCTCATCACGATACTTTTTATATATATATAAAAAGTATAGTGATGAGAACTAATTAATATACAATATTTACCTCTTCAAACAGTAGTGTTTGGAAACTTAAATAATTATTAATGTCATAGTTCATTGTTCAACTACAAGACACTTACAGTAGCCCCATGGCTTCTTTGGTGCTGACTGACAGCTCACAGCTTACAGATGATGGCTTTGAAAAGTTACCAGACCAAATTATGTATCCCTGCGCCGAACCATATGATCTGCAAAAACATGTGTTTAGCAGCTGTCACTTCTGACAGTCCAAATTTAGGTATAAACCTAAATTTTGGCTGTCAGTCAGCCCCAAAGAAGCCACGGGGCTACTGTACTTATACTTATAGTAATACTTAGCACCACGTCTTACTATACGTTCGGGTTATACGCTTAAGTACTAATTACACTAATGGTTTAGGAATTGGGAAGGTTAAATATAGAGGAAGTGAATCCTCATCTGCGTGGAGGGAAAGGGGAAAAACCCCAGTTCATACGAACAAGACTCTCACCTCGCTCTTCCTGTCCGCGGCAGTCTAGCTCAACACGAAACTAGCGCGTTAGCTAGCTACGCCACCGAGCGGGTTTCAACTAAAATAACTTGATGACTTGTAGAGCCACAAAATTGGATCACTTGATATTGGGAAACTAATAATTTGGGATATGATCACCTTGTTTGTATTATAATTAGTTTGGGGTGGCTCATTGTATGCATTCCAGCGTACAAACTTTTTAATATAGGCCTATACATTGTTAGCCCTCAAAAATGTACATCTAGTATTGAACTATTTACAGGATATTCAATATATTATTTGACAAGATAGCGCACAGAAATTAAAGCCAAGTGTCCTCTTGATTGCATCTTCATTCTGTGCCCTTAGTTCGGATTAACCCGTGGCTAAAGCTGTCTGGATCATGGAGCAACGGAAATAGGTGCAGCTTCCTATTGCCAAGGTCGCTCGAAGCTAGAGCTCGCTGCTCATGTATTGGCATGAGAATAACCTAGATTTATTATCTGTAGTATACGTAGTAACTATTCTATCTTTCCGCCACATTGGTAGTACAGCGACATTGTTTAGCCTTTGTATCAAACTATCAAATTACAGACAAACTGTACTAATGGGCACACTGATCATTAGGTATGTCGCCCTCGTATATTAATGAATAAGGAATTATTATAATAATTAAAGTAAGATTGGAATAGTTTATTTTACAAAGTGGGTAAATATTGGGAAAATACTAGTTTAAATTGATGTCCATCCCAAAGTGATACCATAATAACGAAAAATGAAAGTTTAAGAACAAAACTGATAAGAAAAATCGAGAAAAATGTTCTCCGTTATAGAGTATCAAGTTAAAAGTAAATATATAAAATTTACAATTAGTTGAAGATTATAACTTATAGGTCAAAAAGATAACATAATAATATAAATTAAATTGTAAGTCAAAATTATATTCATTTAAAAAATGTAAAATTTATATTAATCTGTAAAAACAGCAAATGACCAGCTTCAGATGAATTTAGTTTTAATTGAGAAATTAATTGGCAATTTTATGAGATAAGTGAAATTTATTATACATGGTGTCTATTCAACTTATTCAATGAAATTTACGAATTTTTCCCTGGTTTCCCCTGATCATTTCTCAAAATTTCTTACTCAACAGTATGTCACACGTTCTACCCCAGCTCCCCAACCTTTCTTCATTAATTTTTTATGAATATTAAGTTTTAGTATTTAAATGAACATGTTTTTTATTTGTATTAACATAGACTACTAGGAATGATACAATTAACAAATATATTACACAGCTACAAATAAAAAAGGGCAGTTTGAATCATATTGTAATTTACTGATACTATATTTTTCATTTTGATTAAAACAACATTTACCCGAATATTTTGTTGTAAATTACCAAATTCCCGACTTATTCCCGTTTTTTCCCGACCACTTCAAATTTTCGGCTAATTCCAGTTTTTCCCTGATTTTCCCGGCTGGTAGACACCCTGTTAGACAAAATACTTAGTATACTATAGGAAGTTTTTGTTAGTGACGAAGAGGTCGGAGCTCGAATCCCAGATGGGGGAACTGAGTATGGTTTCCCCCCAAAGGTTTCCCGCTTTCTATTCACAGAGGTGAAATTCTAACCCATTAGTATAAATAAGCAAACAGTTCGGACAGGTAGTAAGAATAAGAGAACCAACTTCGTATCTAGATATTTTGCTCGGGACAGGTGGGGGCTTTCTTTATCTGCGTTGGCTCAGGGTGAAGTCCCCCTACAGGAGATAATATTTTTTTAAAACTAAATTGAGGTTGTAGGTGTTTTAAATGTAAAAAACCCACCCAAGAATGATATTTGTCTAACCATTGAGGAGGAATTTAAAAAAGTAATTGTCGTGTGAAGTTGAATCCTTGACTCATCTCGTCTCCCTCCCACACCATATATATGCCCTTCAGAGACCGGGAGAAAATAAATATGTAATCTAATTGAAATAAGCGCTAAAATTTCTTAGCCTCTCTATTCCATGGCGTAAATTGAGGCCCAGCCAACCAAAGAGAAAGACAGAGTGAGCTATATAAATTGTATCGTGTTTTCCAAGAGAACGGAACATCTGGCAATCAAAACAATGCAGAGCCAGTCAGTCGGGTTCCGAGGATAATAATTACAACTGGTTCATAAGATTGACTTTGCTTTACACGAGACTACAGCCTGAAACTTGCCACTGACTGACTCTCTCACTAGCTGCGCGGTTACAGATATAACGGCTGTAGGGAGAAAACCAACCAAGTTACTACCAATATCAAGTAAAAAGAAAATGCTGAAGAAAAAAAAAACTTATGTCGAGACTTCGATTTGAAAGTACTTTTGATGCGACCTCAACTTGAAAAGTTTTTTTTCTTTGCATTATGTACAGTACATCTAGGGCTGACACCTTTCCCAAAATAAAATAAGAAACTTTCTCAGTGCTTACGGTAAAAGGTGTTTCCCTCAAATTATTTTTAAACATTAGATGCATTGATAATTTATTTGGATTTATATATATATATATATATATATATATATATATATATATATATATATATATTCACTAAGGGAAGAGCTTCTTCAATGTCCGAATGGCCTGAGAGGTCACTCGCGCGTTGGATTGGCTTGCTAATGACGGGTAAATCGGGGTTCGAATCCTGGTTGGGTCTACTGAGGGTATTTTTTCCTAAATGATTTCCCACGCTCTTTACAAGTAAATGCGGGTATATTACCTCTAAAATGTTTCCTTCCCGCCATTAGGGTAGTTATCAAATATTCTTATAACCTAAACAGGTACCAAAAAAAAGGGGGGGGGGAGGTAGAGAGTTGTAAAGAGCGTAAATGCTATAAATTTGTGATTTTTAGTAACTTTTGTTCACTAAGCCTAAATAAAATTAATTTTCATTTTCTCCCAAACACTTGCCTTAATGTCTATCAACGATTGAGTTACTAATAATAAACTGGTGAATTAAATGAATAAAGGAGCATTCATGCTTCAAATCGTAGAACGTAAAACAAAAATTAATAATTTAATTTTTATTTTTGTGAAAATATAGGATTTTTTGAGCCCCCAATTAATATTTTTGAGGGCATTAACAAAAAAAAAAAAAGAAAAAAGGACGATCTCGTAAAACACAAGGTGGGTGGAATACCTATGCATGCCAGTCAGTATGCATGATTGTATGTCTGTGTGTGATGTCTTTTTTTTGTTACTTTTTACACTAAGGTTGATTTAAGGGTTGGGGTTAAGAAAGGATATTTTATAAGAAGTTTATCCGTATTAGCCTGGTAGAGAAAATGGAAAAAGTACGGTAAAAATCACAATTCTAAAACCACTTCCAGTATCCTGAACCTAGCGAGATTCAAACACCGTCACAGTTCAGCTACTGAATTGCCAGCCTCATGCCTTAGACTTCGTGCCCACTGGTACGTATGTGATTGATGTATGTATATATGTGTTAACGGGTGAGCTGGTAGGTCAGTTTTATTTTTTAAATCGGTTATATTTGGAGATCTCTATCCTTACTAGGCGTACGATGAATATGAAAACAGTTACACAAATCTGGAGCAACAACGTAGACAAAAAAAAATTGACATTTTAGAAAAAATTTGAATAGATTTCGGATGAATTTCACTCATTTAGGGAAAATAAAATGTCCAAAATAGTTGTTCATTGGTCACATGTCACCAAAAATAACAAGATGCTACCCCTATAAGACGTCACGTGGATTGTTTGACTCATTTGATCTCACTCGATGGAGACGGGGAGGTAATCATTAATTCCTATTTGCTTTTAAAAAGTCTTCTTGTTTTTAAATGGTTTTCCACTCTGTCGGCGAAAATATAGGTACATTTTCCCTCAAATTAAATCTCCCCCTATTAACTGAAATACATGGATGGCCGGGACTTGGGTGTGAGACGCGGCACACAAAGATTAAAATACAGTTTCTCTGAAACAAAGGACACATGGGGTGCAAACGGTGTGGATCTCAACAAAAACTTGAACCCCAATGCGACTTAGTCGACACTTTACCTGCAGCTTTAAAATATCCCCTCTCTTTAGAGCGTCTCCAGAAATCCCTGGTCGGAAAGAGGGGTAATGGAATAACTTCCAAGTAATCAAACTTTGAGGGATAGGATTGGAAACTGGAGTGTGTTGGAAAGGGAGGTGGGGTCCTCTAAGTTCAGAATTTTGGTTTCTGAATATGGTTCCTTGATGTTTTGATGCATGATTCCTTGTGTTTGTATGTGTATGTGCGTGTGTGTTATCAGGGAGGCGGTATGTTTGGCATGTGTTTTAATATTTTGGCTGTTATTGACATAGATGAAAATAGCTTTCAAATGGGTTGTTGGATGACATCTTTGAAGTGGTATGTATAGTCTCGGTCACAAAACACAAGAGTTGTTGGATCCTTAATCCATCACATTGGGAGCCGTTATAATGAACACAAAAAATAGTTTTTATTTTGGTCAATGAGGCTAAAAGTTTGGGTTCATACATATAAATAAAAATGCAAAATTATATAGCTTACTTCTTTAACAGTCAACACTGGCACTTAGGTGTACCAAAATCAGGGGCTATATGAAACACAATTTTAAGAATACAGATATATTTTTATGTATCTTGTCTTGTATCAAAGCTTACAAAAATAATTATTGATACATTTAAATAGGAAGTTTTTTTCCTCAAAATTTTACACTCTGCGTCAAACTAACTATCCAAATAAGTTCAACTATATCTACTTTGTTTGTTCCCAACTTGTGAATGTGGGGAATGCCAGGCCTCCACCATGGTTCGGATCCCACGTTAAACTGTAGGTCCTCCATTTCATCTCGCAATCTCCCTACCATTACACATTAGCGTAAGTGCGTATAACCCGAACGGGTAGTAAGATGTGGTGCTAATAATAATAATACTTTGTTTGTTGAAGTGTAAAGGACTTGCTTAAATATGAGGGACCTCTTCTGAGTGAATAAAAAATAAATACATTCTACTAAAAAATCGTTACTTTTATATATATATTAATACCCTACTTTCACCAATTGAATATTTTTTCCACCGTGTTTTACTACCCATTCGGGTTGAATTTTTTCTATCGTGCGTATGGGGTAGTGATGAGGAATGTATAACTTAGGATTATATTTAAACCTGGGGGAGTGGAAAACGGTTTAGGAATAAACCACCCTTAGTATAACTCCTAACCGAGATTTGAACCCCAAACTACCGATAATTGGTAAACCGGACTAAACGAGCCTGACGTTTATTCTCAGGGCCCACCGAGGTGGGTTACAACACTCTTGACATTGAATGTGTCTAATTCCATTGATATAAAATACGGTTTTACTTGGAAAAAATTGGCATACTATGATTAATTCATTTATTAGGCCTAGGCCAACTTCTACTCATGAACTACTATTCTTATTTATGTCAAAGAAAAACGTCCCAGAATGAAGATTCTCAAGCTAACCAGGATGTACCACAATCTGTACATCTTGTCGGAATGCGGGTGTGCAATGTGTACACTCACTTCTCATATGATATAGACCTTTTAACCATACTCCGCGTCTTACTACTCATCTGGAATATCCACATATTAATACTGAGGGTTTAAGGAGGATAAAGTGTACCCGCATTTTTATGATGGAAGATAAAAACAAATTTTAAGTAAAAACACCTCAGTAAAGGGGACGTCCTTAAATTACTTAAGTGATTTGGGTGGTAAGGGGAATGGCTAGTATTTCTTAAGTTTTCTTACAAAAGGGGGGTTGTCATAATCCATACTCCGTAAGTTTTTTTTTACCAAGGCTTATGGTGAGACAAAATCTAATTAATCATAAGATTTCACTTATCTTAAGTAAATTAGACATAAATATATGTTATACCTTATTTTACTGCAATTAAAGAACTATAACATTTCTTATTACTCGTTTTATTACCATTCCTTATGTCTAAAACTAACAAAATAATTAAAATAATCTAATTTATAAAATCGTAAAAAAAAAATATATATATATATGTACGATAGAGGGGGTTAGGGTTGTGGTAACGGAAAATCTTACGATCCCTTACGTGGGGGTAGGGGGATGGGGGGGGGAGGTCGAAAATCGTGGGTAAAAAAAAAGTCTTACTTAATTTAAGGACGACCCCAAACCGTACTGGGAATCTAACCCTGATCCCCCCACCACCTAAAAACAGATTAGACGAGTCTTATGTGTTTGTCAGTGTGTCCACCCGTACGAGTAGCCTTTTAAAAAATAATATGTCCTCATACCCAGACACAACACAACAACGTTAGAAGATGCTGCCCTAAAGTCACGGGTCTGTTCCTCTATCAAAGTCCAAGTATATATCCCTACCAAATGTCAGTTGGTTTCCTTTCTTAAGGTGCGGCAGAAGGGAGCACGAGTAATTTTACAGTTTTTATAGCATTACATTTTTTTTTGCAAAAATAAATCAAATATGTCTCCAGTAGCAACATAGAGCTTAGTTTTCTGCACATGCTAATATCAACATATCTTGAATATCTGTCAAGGGTGTCCTGGAATGTTGTCAAAACATTTTAAATAAAGAGAAAATATTTTGACAACATTCCAGGACACCCTTGACAGATATTCAAGATATGTTGATATTAACATGTGCAGAAAACTAAACTCTACATTGCTACTGGAGAAACATTTGATTAATTTTTGCCAACAAATTTATATTCCATAAAAACTGAAAAATACTTGCACTCCCTTCTGCCGCACCTTAAGGGTGGATTGAACAAAATTGTCACTCTCCTTTGAAATGTATCTCTCTAGTTTCAAATTTAATAGCACAAGAATTCAATTTCTTGTCATTCTGTTCCAAATAATGTGTCAACTGTAACTGTGTAGCTTTGTAATTTATGTAATCAAAATGGTACAAGTTTCTACAATATTAAGTATTATAAGTTAGAAATAAACACAGCATAGTGACTATTGATTATTAGGAACCACAACACTATAAATCCTATTTGAAAACCTTGCCTTGAGCTTAGATTCAACTCCGACCTTCTGGCAACAGAAGTCATGTACTGTTGGGGAAGCTAGACATGAAGCTCTGCGCAAGAAAACAGGTTCGGGATGATGGTAACGTAGTAGTGGGTTTACACAAGATAAAGCAAGATTATTTATATTTCATTAAAGCCCAAAATGACATTCTTCCCACATATGATAGAAAAATTACTTATTATAGACCAGAGGTAGGCAACCTATTTCTCAATGTATACACAGGTGAGGTGAATTAGAAGTGAAATTCGCCACACCATTTAAAATTTGAGAGATTGGGTGGTTCAATAGAACATTAAAACAATTCACACTGTTTGAACAAGTTTATTCACAACATGTACACTTTGACTGCTTAGTTACAAGTTACAACTGCCTCAGACGGATAAAACCCCCCCACCCCCAATTTTATGAACAAAATATATATTTGCCTTACTTATGGTTCAAACAATATCAAAATTAAGATACAAGTACAAATTAAGGGATTGTGTTATTATAAAAAGCACTTCAGATAGCTTCTAGAGGTGTTTAATATTTAGAGATTTTCCTAGCCTTCGGCAGTTAGGGTGTTATGGTGCCATAAAAAACACTTCAGATGACTTTTAGAGGTGTTTAGTATATAGAAATGTTCCCAGCCTTCAGCAGTTAAGGGTTTATATTGCCATAACAATACTTCAGATAGCTTCTAGAGGTGTATAATACTAAGAATTTTTTATAGCCTCTGGCATTTAAGGGGTTATGTTGGCTCAAAAAAAACACTTCAGATAGTTTCTAGAACTGTTTATCAATTATAATTTTTTCTAGCTTTCGGAAATTGGTGGATGTGCCCACCAACCCCCCTGAAATTATTGGCTGGCTACGGTCTTGCTCAGACGTAAATGATAAAAATTGTTCAGCTTGAAAATTCAACACAATTTAATGCGAGATTTGACAATCCTTTTATCTGAAGGCAGGATGAAACAAAGTGTTGTTAAAACTAGTGGAGAAAAATATTGAATGGTAGTGTTGCGTCAATGACTCGTCCAGAAAGTGCAATGCTTCCAATGATATGCAGGAAATATCAAGTTACAACCAGCACATGCCACCAGAAAAAACATATTCTACTGTGAGAGCTGGCAAACTCAAACTCTCCACACTGTTGTAGCCAATTTCGCCACTTTTAACGATTGGTGACGGGATTGTCCACTCCGGTTATAGACTCAACTCTTCCACTCTGTCACCCTTCAGAGCTAGTTAAATTGCAAGGAAATGTATTTTGAACATATAAATATCATCGCTAGTTCAGTCGAGACGCCCTGACATACAGTAGCTGTTGACTAGTATCCTCCTAAAATTAGCCAGCAGTCGCTGCCCTGCCGTTGAATAGGCTAATTAAGCCTCATCTACACATTCGCCCAAACATCCCTATGAATGTTCGACCGAATGCCGGAGTTACAAGTGTAAGCCGTCCACACATTCGGATTCATTGGAGGGAAGTTTAGTTTCGTAGAGAGGTGCACTCGTTCGGGTCCTTTCATTCGGGTCAAAAAGCCGATACAGAGGCAAACGGTGCTCTGTACTCGCCGAGCGTTAACGAGCAACTCCGATCAGAAACGAATACACCGTCTACACACTCGTCCTTGGATCGCTCGCCGAATGTGTGAGGAGACAGTTCTACTTCTATGACTTTTATTTAATCTCACTTGCATAATGATTGTCAATATAACGGCTCGGACCGCGTGGCCACCGTAGTCTCTAAAGCAACTCGGGGCTTCAAGACAATTGTCATATTTAAAATTGGGATTTGAACCTCAATGTCTCCATCATTGGCAGTCCAGTCTAATGTAAAGGTGACGCCTTGTACCATGCGACCACAAAATTTGGTTTTAAAATCTTAATTACTTTTTATTTTTTTTATTTTCACAAGTCACAGTAATTATCAATTAAATTGTGAATGAACATTTCATTTGGTTTTTTTTAATCAGTCATATATGGGCTACTTGCATTCATTGTGAAAATAGATTATAGAAATATAGAAATCTTCCTGGAAGCATTTAGATATCAAAGTTATTGTAGGCATGTCAATATGAAGTGTGTTTGACTAAAGAGTCCAATAATTGCTCTCAAGGGAAAACGGTGGTCTAAGCGTGTAAACGTATGTATGAGTATATAAGAGCTTAGGATAAATTCAACATGCTTCGGTGGCCAAATGGTTTAAAGCGTCACATTCACAAAATATTAGACTGCCGATTATAGGGAGATTGGGGTTCGAATCCTTATCGGGTGTACTGAGGGGGGTTTCCCTAAATGGTGTTTCACGCTTCCTCCGTGCAAATGCGGGTACACTTCTAAATTCAACCTTCCTCGTCCTTAACATATTAGTGTAATTAGTACATAAGGTACAGGTAGTAAGATGCGATGCTAAAAAGAAGTGAATTTGGAGGATTTTAAATAAGCAGCCTACCAGGCTGACCTACTCGTTGTAGAGTAGTTGTAATGAAGGGAGGAGGGAACATTCATGTCCAAAGAATTTGAGAGGAAATTCAAAATTAACACGTACAGCTTCCCCTCAAGTGAATGACACTTGATAACACTCCTAAAACAATTTTTAAAAGTATGAATTTACAGTAATATTTGACAAGACCAAACTAATGCCTTTAATTACCAAACAGGTAAAAGCATATCTCAATAATAAAAGGGGCTTCGTCTGGATTGGACCAGAGCGTACAAGGTAGTGGAAGGGGGAAGAATAAGAAGTGTGGAACAGGTGGGTTGTGACGTCACAAGAGGGGCCGGGCCAGTGACCTTGACTTTCAGTTCTCGGCCAGGCTTACGCTTGTTAAAATTACTCACCTGCAAAGTAATCTCTGTTTATTGTTGGCGAAGAATAGAACGCAGAGAGGCGGCTCGCTCCTCTCTTCTGCCTGCCATCTTGCCTTCTTCTCACTGGGAAAGATGTGGTCTAAATACTTTCCCGCCGCAGGGACAAGAAGATTGTTAGAGACTTTTCACAGGATCAAGTGGACAAGTTCGGGGTCTAGACTCGAACAGAATTCTGACATGATCCTAGGAGGGGCTCGAATGGTGGCTTGTGTTAGGATGCATTTCTTTTTTCCCTTGACCCACATCAGTAGGCACATGGACTAAAACATAAATTCCGTGCCTCCCGATTTTTTTATTTGTTTTTGTGTATGGTATTAATTACTGACCAATAAGAACATGAGAGCCATGTCTGTCGTGTATATGTAGACTATTTGCCACTCTGGTGGTAAAGAGCTTTTCCCATGGTACAGCTATGGAGGTTTCTACACGTATCCTCAATTGAGATGACTTAATGATATTGAATATGGAGGTGTGAGCCAGTGGGATTATTAAACCTAATTTATCAACCGGTGGCGACTGTTGGGATAATTCTCCTTAAGAGAAAATATCCAAGGTACCAACCGGGAAGCTAACCTGTGATCCTAAGTTTGGTAGCCAGGTGCACTGATCACTAAACCACGAGGACGATGATTATTTGGTGATGTGAAGATTGGTTTTTGTCTATATGCTGGTCGAACTAAAAGTTCTTTTTTTTTCTAAACGGTTTCTCACCCTCCCCCATGTGTAATTCTACATTAGAATTTGCGGGATTGAGAGCAGGGAAATAATTTTACCATATTTTTTTTAAAAATAAAAAAAATGATTAAAAAAATTCTACAACCAAATCCGCCGTTGTCAAATGAATAATGTAAAAAGTCGCACGCATATTGATGCTATTTCTGGTTTGAATGTAATCGTGTTTTCAAATACTGGCATCCCAGATAATTTTCCAAGTTGGTTAAACTAATAAAATCAATTTAAAATAACCTAGTTCCGTGTTAGCGACCACTTATCATGACTGCGATCAGCACATATTGGCAGCAATGATGAAAACCTGTCCGCATTTTGAAGATACCGCAGGTTGTATTTAATGTCAATGTTATACCTTAAAAGGTAGCAAGTTTTCCTTAAACGAATGATTCCACTGTGGTGTACTATATATGAGATAAGGCGATAATGTAATCAGTCAAGGAATAACCTTTCAAGGTAAGTGGAGTGTACAAACACATGCACAGTGAAAGTAGGCCTACAAGTATTCTAATAATACCACATTGAAAAGTGAGTATCTAATTTTTCGAACAAACCAAAAACCACAATACTTTTATTTTTAATTTTTTTTTTTACAAAAAAAATATTTTAATATTCATATGTTGTCTAATTTGATTTATTATTTTTAAAATAATCTGACAAATTGGTCTTGGATTTTCTCTCAAGTTTTATTTGATATACAAACAAACAATTTTCTAAAATACCGTGCAATTTCTCATCTTAACTGATGCACTAGTTATCTCATTATATTTGCCATAATTCCAATACAGTTTCATTAACTTAAATTTAAATTGATAAAGTTATTAGACAAGCACAATGTTAGTATAAACATTTAGGTCTTGAGTGATTGCAGGAAGTGTATATGGGACATCGATAATTACTTGCACAGCTGAATTGGTATGGAGAAACGCAGTAACACAATGATCAAGAGTATTGAATCCTTGTCCCTGATGAACTTTTTAAAATATGCCTTAATCATTTCATTTTAATATCAAGGATAGGAACCAAGGATAGTGGAAGTCTTGTAACCTTCCGAGACCTTCTGTAGGTCTGGCTACGGTGGATTCACACGTTCACAGGGAAATAAGAACAGATACAGTTTCACGTGACGCGCGCGCTCTAACCCAGTTACAAGTTTTCTGCGCGAAATTCTCTGTCCGCTTGTCGCGAACTGGGTCCTCTCTGTAACTGAAACACAACGACCTGCCTTAGAGAAGTAATTAACGCTCACGACCAACCGACTGTATTCAGTGAGCATTTTCTATGTATCTTTGTAACTAGAATAGGTCAGCAACCACGTCGAGTGTGTTCAAGTGATTTGAAACAGCTTGTTAAATAGAAAAAAAAGTGTGTTTAACTGCGTCGAACTGAGTCGTTGTGTCAAAAATAATTGAAAAACATCCCTAATGTCAATAATATCAAATATTTGTTCATCCACTAAAAACGTTTTTTTTTTCATCTATTATTTTTATAGGAAGGGCAGCTATAAAAGTTACTTAATCTACTTTAATGTGTCCACACGTAAAGTAATGTGATCTGCAGCGGTCATTTTTGGTAGGCCTATACATTTTTCAATACGTACCTTAAAAAAACAATAAATAAAAAATTAATGTGAGAAAATTTGGCCTCAAAAAATAAGCTTGTATTTTGTACAGTAGCGTGTGTAGCATAGCATAGCGGGTCAACACATCTATCGGCGATTGTGTGAATCAAGTTTAAATTGATAGGTTGAATTCATCGTAATGTAATGTAAATATATAAGGTAACTGATGGCGAGGAATGTGGCTGCGGCTCACACAAAAGGTAAGCGGCACACATTTGTTGATGGCTTATTTAAAATAGGGAATATAGTTCGCTCTGTGTCGGCGGCTAAGACTAGCTACCCCCTCCCATAGCCCCTAGCCCCAAACAGGGACGATCGCCCCATGTGGCCAGGGACCAAGCAAAGGCTTTGTTTGGAGTATTATTATTATTATTATTATTATTATTATTATTATTATTATTATTATTAGCACTGCGTCTTACTACCCGTTCGGGTTATACGCACTTACGCTAATGTGCAATGATAGGGTGATTGTGAGCTGAAATGGAGGACCTACAGTTTAACGTGGAATCCGAACCACAGTGTAGGCCTGGCATTCCCTACATTCACAAGTTCATGTCTTGTCAGAGGTGAAGGAAGGTTTTGGTAATCAGATACATCTGTGCCGGGACCGGGGATTGAACCCCGGACCCCAGCACAGAACTCTGACACCTTACCCCTAGACCGTCAGGTCACCTTCTTTGGAGTAGATTTGATATGGGTAGCAAGCATCAATAATACTCTTTTGACATATCTTTATCACGTTTGGAACAGGACAGCTCAGCAGTTTTTAAGTGCCAGTTGAGGGACGCAGTTGCCCCGGGCAATAGTTGACCCAGTTCACCATAAATGTAGTCATTGCAACTTGTAATAAATACTCTTACTCAATTTAGTTATTGATATATTACTCCAGTTAATTAATTAATCCTAAGAAACATCGCAAGTTAATATGATAGCGTATTAATAAAAGACCAACAATAGCTACGGTTTAGCAGGAAAAGTTTGAACATAACAAAGTCCTGCGGAAACAAAATAATATCAGACAACCAAGAGAAGAATATTCTTACAAATAGCAAAGTCGTGGGAAGCACGAATCAAACGTTATGCCCTGCACAAGTAGGCTTTTTTTCCCCATATTTAATTTATTCTAGAAACTTGTTTAGGAATGTGACGGCTACTGTCATGAAATATCTAACGTTGGGCACGTGGACATCAAGCTCATATGGTCTGGTTTGTCGGCGACAAGGAAGGTGAGGTAAGAATTCTGGTTGGGTGTACTGAGACCCGCCTCGGTGGCGTAGTTGGCTAACGGCTTGTCGTGTTGAGCTCGACTGCTGAGGATGGGGAATCGAGGTTCGAATCTCGGTAGGGTGAACTGGGAGGGATTTTTCCAAATGGTTTTCCACTCTCCCTTCACGCAAATGCGGGTTCACTTCCTCTAATTCGAAATTTTCCCAATTCCTAAATCCATTAACGTAATTAGTACTTAAAGCGTATAACCCGAACGTATAGTAAGACGCGGTACTAAATATTATTATTATACTGAGGGTAGTTATCTACTCTCCCTCCATGCGAATACAGGTGGATTTCCTTAGAAATCATGCCTTATCCGTGCCTACCCCATTAGTGTAGTTAAATACGTGTGACTTGGACGTGGAGTGAAAACACAGCACGACCATAGTTTCCATACTGGTTTGAGGAATAATTTATTATACAATTAATAACATTCCGTTTAGTAATATGATGTTATGGTGGGCGCGAGTTTAAAGGTATTAGCTTGTCTTATCTGGTTTTACAGTATTGGGGAGCTTGGAGCTAGAATCCCATTACAGGTATACTGAGGTGTTTTATACTAAATTATTTCCCACTTACGCAAATTCTGATAGATTATCTTAAATACTACCCTCCTCATCACTAGCCCATTATTATAAATATAAGGATATTTCAGATGATGGATAACAAGACGCGAAAAGGAACGTTGACTACGTATAACGGATTGAAGTAGTACAATGTATGGGCTTAGTGCTATAAAAAGCAGACATTTTTTTAAAAATCAAATAGACTACCGAAAATTGCCATTCTTAATACAATATTTAATATATGTAATCAAATTATTGATTTCGATAATATATTTCAAAATCGCTTTATAAACAGTTATATTGTGTACTGATCTGCTTTGTAAGTTTTGAAACTTAATGTGAAAATTAAGTTTATACTCTGAATGGTAAGTAGCTAATAAAACACTATTACCACTACTACTTATACTAATACTATTAATAATAATAATAGTAATATGCATTTTCCTTTCCCCTATGTTTAAAAGCTAACCAACAGTCCAAACAACTTTAACCGGCTGGTATTGAAAAATACAAGAGAGTGCAAAGGCTAATAAATAAAATAACACATTATACATAATTAGAAAGAACAGTGTAGAAGATTTCCAATGAAAATAGATTTAAAAACTAGATCGCTATAAGGAGAAAAAACCGGAAAAGAAATTTTTCTTTAGTAAGTAAACACTAAGCAATCCAAGGCAGCCGAAACATTTTTTGTAAAAAAACGAATTTTGGAAATCTAGAGCTAGCGCTGAGTTCACTAATAGAATATATTTAAAAAAATTGATTTAGTAATAGTAATAATATAATAAAGTAAACTTAATAAGTTACACAAACCTGATATGGAACCCAAACGAAGTGAAATCCACTAAGTTGTCAGATGAACACACGAAGCTGAAGATCAACAAAGGTCGGCTGTATTTTTTGTTTTGTTTTTTGTTTTTAATATGTGGCGTGTGTAGCAAGACTGAATCAAACGTCAAAGCGAGAAGGCGACGTACAGATGAGAACCGTAAAGGTTGAAATTGAAATGTTTCTCGAATAACAACACTGTATCTAGTTTTCTGGTGTGTGGGCAGAAATGGTGGGAAGTTATCCTTCGTTGGGTAGGTTTTCCGACTCACCTATAAGCCAAGTGGAGATAAGGTTATTTGTTTTTGTCACTAAAGGTGTATCAACTTGTGAACAAAACGCGAGCTAAGGTCTGTATTTTTGCAGGTTTTAACACAACAAACTTTGTTTATTGTCAAAATAGCTAAAATAATGTTTCAGTAGACACCTTTATTTTAACTTTCTAAATATGACATCTTAACAGTCCTTGAATATTAATTTGTCACGTGTATTGTAACATTAGAGCAGACGTTATTTATATGAAGTGAAAAAGTCATGGTCAAATTAGGCAATTACTCTGGTATGTATTAAAAAATGGTTGAGATTAACAAATTTATAAAATTATAAATGCATATATTCAATCAATATTTTATTTCTCCAGAACAGTTTGACTCGCTTATCCTTCCATCCAACCTTAATTGAAGCTCGCAAATGAGACAAACAAAGGCTAGTCACAGTTTTATTTTTATTTTGGTATTAAATCTGTAGTTTATATTAACATTATACATATAGACGACGCCTTAAGGTGGGATGGAAGAGGCCATGAGAAAAAGCCAATTTTTTGTAGTTTTTATGGCTAAAAAATTTTTTGGCCAAAATAATTAAAATATTGCTCCGGTACAAACATAGAATTTACCTTTCTTCACATGATGGCTTCAAAATGTCATGAATATCAGTCAAATATGTTCTGGAATTTAATGAAATGCTTTTTCTCTTTATTTAAAAAGTTTGTGAGATAATGCCACCATGCTCATGACAGATATTCAGGAACTGTTGATATCAACATGTGAAGAAAATCTGTTTGTACTGGAGCGATATTTTATTTATTTTGACAAAACATAATTTGCCATGAAAACAACAAAAACACTGGTCTTTTCTCGTGTCCCCTTCCATCCCACCGTCAGGAATAATTTTAATATAGTCAGGGCTCTTCTCACTTAGAAAGGAATACAGAGTCCAATAGTGTTACAAAAAAGTTGAATTGTTATTTACTCAAAGATTTTTTTTATAATCTGTTGTTAAGACATTGAGTGTGTTTAAAGTTGTGTATATCACTTGTAGCAAAAAGTTATACAAACATCCAGTAATTAAGAATGAAGACCACTCCGGTGTTAGAGAAGTTTCCTGATAGTTAAAATAACTGAAAGTAATTGAATCAGTAATGATAGTATATCACATTAAATTGTAGACTAATTTTCGGATTTTTACTTTCATTTTTGTGACATGTTTGGGACGTTTTCCATTATGATTGCGAATATTAGTCCGGAAATTGTGAATTTTATGTGATATAAAAAATCAGAAATGAACATATTTTCATTGTGTACATTTTTTCCTGTTGATATACCTTCCAGTTTCTCAAATGCTCGTTTTATTTCACATATATCCGCAAATAGAGAGCCCTGCGAGCGCACAAACAAACAGACGAGAAACCACATAAACACGAACAGAAATACTAAAGTCACTCCAAGCGCCGGCGGTGGTCTCCTATAGCTGTCGTCAATTACTCTAACCACTCAACCACGGTAATAAGCAATGGTCATTTGTATGATTGACTTTGATTCGAGCGGATGGAGCATGAAACTCGTTCGAGTGAGCTGTTTTTTTATATTCTCCAGCGAGACTTTCAACTATCTTTCCAGGAGTGAGGCGTTTTATTACTCTACTCTAGATTGGATAGTTTAATTGGCTGATAGTTAATTATGGAACAAATGAATAACAGCATTTATTAAATCTTAGTTTGTAGGCTACATAACCTACCTACATGATTTTAACTGTAGTATATAACGTGTATTTCCTAAACACATACCAGCTAACAGCCTAGAACAGTGCTTCTAATACTACATATTTAACTATAGCACCCATAAGCATACTAATGGGACTTACATACTCACTTAATCTTTGAGTGTACACCAATGTATGTACTCATACTGTTAACCAGATATTATAATGAGGCGATAATAATATATTATACCACGAAATAGTAGCTCTGGGATATAAGATTTCATATTAAAAAAATAAATTATTGGCAAGCTTAATTAAATTAATTAATCTTTTCCGCTAATTTAGTACAAGCTTTGAATTTACAAATATCAATATATAAATATGTTTGTTGTTCTATCTATGGAAGTATAGGAATACAATTAAATAATAACTATATTTGTCCTTGTTGTTGTGGCATTGCAGATTATTACGACAAGCCCTTCAATTTCTGGTGCATTTTTTGTTTCTTTTAGCACCACGTCTTACTACCGGTCAGGCTTATACGCTTATATACTAATTACGCTAATATTTTTTAGGGATTTGGAACGTTATATTTAGATAAAATGTACCCGTATTTTTGCGGAAGGAGATTGGAAAAACTACCTTCAGTACATCCAACTGAGATTCAAATTTCAATTTCCCAGTCATCGGCAATATACTTTAGTATACTGCGAGAATAGCGCCTTAGACCATGCGATTATCGAAATTGTATATATTTTTGGTGCTATTGTTGGAGGTTTAGTGTTAGGTGGGTATAACATAAAAATGTGCATATGTATAAATAATATATATGGATTGAGCGGATATAGGCCATTGTATGGATAATTCACGCCTTCCGAACTAAAATACGGGTAATACAATACAATTGTATGATAATAAAATGAACCTTAACATTCAATGAAACGGGAACTAATTGTACTTCAACATTCCCAAAACATCTCCTGTCAGCTACGTTTCATGAAATCTGAATACTGGACTACTGTATTAAAACTCGGACTAGACTTTTATAAAAGTTTCATAGTTGGTGTTTAATTAAAAACCTGTCTGTCATTCGTTTAAAAAAAATATTATAAAGAAGTACATGATTTTTCTTTCAACAGTGACAGGAACCCATCGCAGGCGCGCTTTTCGTATTTTGTAATTCAAGTCTCATTTCAGAAGCGCTTAGCCGAGCTCCACACGGGACATTTATGCACGCTTGTTCGACCAGGGCGGGAAAGAGAGGCGATGCCCAACCAATCACATGGCTACCATTATTACCACTTCCCTTCTCGGTGCTACCAACACTGCAGTGACAAATATTTTATCGTCATATCCCGCAAGACTATTATCTCTCTATCTCTTGTGATCATAGGCCACCCTTGCAGTGGAGGAAAAATATTGTTCATATACAGTGTGTAGTCAGTTATATTCTATATAAGTTACTGGTCACAAAATCAAATAACTTTTTAATCTCTTTCCGATATCTATCTCAGATAAATTATTGTCAGGTCTCAGTACTTACCAGATCTACGACTCCGGCTTCAAAATAAAAACTTGTACTTACCAGATCTACGACACCGGCTTCAAAATAAAAACTTGTACTTACCAGATCTACGACTCCGGCTTCAAAATAAAAACTTGTACTTACCAGATCTACGACTCCGCTTCAAAATAAAACTTGTTCTTACCAGATCTACGACTCCGGCTTCAAAATAAAAACTTGAACTTACCAGATCTACGACAACACGGCTTCAAATAAAAACTTGTACTTACCAGATCTACGACTCCGGCTCAAAATAAAAACTTGTACTTACCAGATCTACGACTCCGGCTTCAAAATAAAAACTTGTACTTACCAATCTACGACTCCGGCTTCAAAATAAAAACTTGACTTACAGATCTACGACTCCGGCTTCAAAATAAAAACTTGTACTTACCAGATCTACGACTCCGGCTTCAAAATAAAAACTTGTACTTACCAGATCTACGACTCCGGCTTCAAAATAAAAACTTGTACTTACCAGATCTACGACCCGGCTTCAAAATAAAAACTTGTACTTACCAGATCTACGACACCGGCTTCAAAATAAAAACTTGTACTTACCAGATCTACGACACCGGCTTCAAAATAAAAACTTGTACTATATTGTTTTATTTTAATTTTATACTTTTTATTCCTTAGAACCAATATTTGTCATTCGGATTGACAAATTTATTTAAATATACATTCACAATGCCAAAGAATCTTCCCATGAAGTAATCTGTGTTGGAGCATTTTACTGTTACTGTTATTTGCTATTACTAATTAATATAATTTAGCCATTTATTAAGGAGTTGGAATGGAAGGGTTGGCGTACCGACTCCACAGTCGTGATATTTACATATACACTTCTTTCTCTCTTTATACCTATAATATTCCTATATGCGTTCACCGTTTAGTTACGCTTCATTCAAATAATCTTTCTCTTCGTTCAGGAAATTCACGTTAAATACCCAAAATAATAATATCTACGCCAATGCGCACGTTAGCAAGGCATTCACTTTATCTGGTCTGGTTTGCTGGTAACGGGGCTGGTCAGGGCTCGAATCCCAGACAGTTGTACTGAGATGGGAAGAATTTCCACTCTGCACCCACCATGCAAATGCGGGGATGCTTCCTCTTACATCTGTCTACCTTCCTATTCCCGTCTAAATAGTGTAATTAAATGTGGATATATATATAATTTCTAGTAATTTCATTAATATATATTACATATGCTGTATATATATTTACATATGTTCTATATATATAGTATACATAATATATATACCTATATATTGTATACATAATAATTTTTTTAATTTAGAAATTTGAACGGTATATATACCGTTTAGATTTCTAAATTTAAGTAATTATTATTGTTTTCATACCGTACAAAGTTGGTTGGTCAGCGCATAGTTCCTGAATGTCCCTGAGTGTGTTTGAGGTCTCTTTACCGTAAGGGTTAGCGTAACCGACTTTGTTGAGGCCAGTGTACGAATCAGTTGATCGCTCCCGGAGTGAGTGAGTGAGTGAGTGAGCGATACAAAAGTCAATTAAATAGTTAGACAGAGAGAGAGGGAAAGAAGCCGTAGCCCTTGCTCGTGTCCAATCAAGGCGGCCTTCACTTGTATCACGGAGATAGTAATTGATTTTTTTTAAACCCATGGCCACCCACCTTATCTCTCCCTATCCCCCCTCCCCGACCCCTGAGGTGACCACTGATCACTTCCGGCTCACTGCCCCCTTTCTCTTTATCCACCCACCAGACGAGAATCGTGGTATTGTGTGTGTGTGTGTAAGCGGGGGAGAGGGGCATTGATTAGCGGCAGTTCTTGGTTTACAACATTTACTTAATTAAACCTCTCCGTACACAAATGGAGCTTGTTAAATAACTGCCCCTGGCAGTTGGTGAAAACCTCATCAAGAAAGATGTCGTTTTTTTTATTGTGGTCTATGTCTTAATACCCGTCCGGGATTTCCGTAGATTTACGATGGTTTGATTAGTGAGGGGGGAATGTATAATTTAGATAAAATGTGCCCGCATTAGAGGGGTGGAAGAGTGGTAAACTAACTGGTATTTTTAAAATTTATACAACGGTTTCTGTTATTAAACATAATATGTTTATATGGTCAATTTGATTTGTAAATCTACATTTTTACTACCTTTATTTCCCTACTATTATATAGAGAAAATACAGATTTTATATATTATTTTTTATATTGATGGTTGAAAAATATCTAAAAACAACTCTATCCGTATCCCTCGACTTCGTAGATATTCCTTTCAACTTTGATAATTGATGTAAACGGAACTCAATAAAAAACTGGCAAAAGATGTTCGCAAGGTGTGGGAATGCAGAAGCACTAATTGAGGTGTGAGAAAAAGTCCAAGTTAACGTTGACAAATTTTACCTATATTAATTTATAAAATAATTTTTTTTAAATGGTATAATCATATACAGAGACAATAATTTTTATCTCCAATTGGTTACATTGACACCCGGTTCGGTGGTTGCATGATCAAAGGCGTCACTCTAGCAATAAATTGAATTGCCGACTATGAGGAGATCGGGATTCGAATTCTGGTCTATTGTATTTCGGGTATCTATTCCTAAATGTTATACCCCATTATTTTCACGTAACTGCGTATACATTTATTCTAAATTATAGCTTCATCATCCCTATCTCTTTAGTTTAAGATGCGGAAAACCTGAAAGGCTATTAAGACGCACGCGCGTGTGCACACGCACATACAATCCCTCTCCCCCTCCCTGCAACCCCCCCCCCCCCAAACACGCACAAGTTACACAGCCTCTCATATATTTCTTGTCTGTTTCTATTTACCGAGTCAAATTTAATAAATATTTAAAAAACTACAAGTCATCGTATTTGGAACTTGAAAAACCTTTGACTTGAAATATTGAGCTACAAGAGCTGGTATAGATCAACATTTTAATTTTTTTAAACAATTTATCAATTTTATCAAGTTAAATTTGTTCTAACCAAATTCATATTTTATAATAGGTTTGTCTTATATAAACATTTATTTGTGTAATGTGCTGTATACATAATTTGAGTTAGAATAACTCAAAATGAAGGGTAACAGCTCTTTACTATTCATATGTTTGATGGAATTTATTTTAATTAGCATAATATAAACACATAATTAAATTAACTCACTTTTATCGGTAGGCACGTGGGATAAGGCGCAAACAACGTCCCTTGTGGTTTTCTGATAAAGGGAGATTGGGGTTCGAAGCCCAGATGAGTATGATGAGATTAGTTTCCCAAAATGCTACATTCCTTATCACTACCTAATTAGTGTATATGCCGATAACCCAAACGGGTAGTCAAACGCGGTACGAAAATAAATTGATAAACATTTAAATTTGAGTCAAATCCAACTGATGAATAATTTTGGTTTACGGACATCCCAGGTGTATTTTTGAATATATATAGCTCCATGGTGTCGGACTCTAATCGAACCATACCACCCGAGCGGCCACCGTCATTTGGAGAAGATAATGCAAATTTCTGCGGATAGAGGGTGTAGTTAGTACAACGAGCTCTACGGCCGTTAATCTCAGTTTTTTGGGCTGGAGTCACAATTTTTTAGTTCAATTAGCTCCTCATTATTTGTCCTCGCAAGGCTGGGCTTATCTGTTCCAGACACACTGCTTCACAGAAAATCTGTAAGCATCGGGGATCTAGCCCGGGACCTCTGGATCTGTAACCAGAAACTCTGACCACTATACTACAGAGGCAGTGTCTCTCTCTCTCTCTCTCTCTCTCTCTCTCTCTATATATATATATATATATATATATATATATATATATATATATAATCTCCTAAGATTAGGGCTACCGATTTACTAAACTAATCATTGGTAATGGTTGGGTGATTTTCTACGACGACTAATTGATTTCATCTTCTGAAAACATCACGGAGCCACACTAGACAGACTGAAATAAGTGGGAGGTCACGATAAAATATTCACTTATTAGGCATGTTTTAGAATGAAGTGAATTGAGGAAGGGGTTTATATCCCCTCCTAACCCCCCCCCCGCCCCCAAATTAAAGTTTTTCTAATAAGGTCCGTGTGGATGTAGTTAGTGTAATAAGGCTCTGGCCCTTGTATGTAGTTAAATTGTGGCAACTTGGGTGGCTCGGTCGGTCATTACAAGCAATCATTGTAGCGCCTGTAGGTCTGTAGGCTCGTTTTAGAAGAATGACTACTATATAAAGGTAGGAGGATCATTACATATGTACCCAGCTTCTTCCCTAGATGTATTGAAAAATATCTCCTGAAAACCAGCCGGATTGAGATAAATGGGCGTCTGGACATGGATTTTAAAAGAGTAAGTTTTTTTTAAAGATCTGATCAAGATACTTTCTGTCCGACACTTTGGCCCCAATTTAAAAAAAAATATTTCTTTGTTTACAAGTCCAGTCAATGGTTGTTCGAATAGATCCAATAAACGGTAGCAGGATACGTGAATTTAAGATTTACCTGTCTCTATATCTCAGTCAACCCTACACAACAGTGTTGCTAGATAAATCAGTGCCTTGAGCATGATATTTAAACTTTTTTTTGTTCGCTTACCCCCAGAAATAATTTATCTTCAACTTTTTACCCTCAAATTTATATCATCTACATCCAAAATAATGTATGAAATCATAAGTTTTAAATGAGAAACATATATTACAATTTACGTACCCTTTAAGATGTCATTGTGTACCCCTGAGGGTATTTGCACCTCAGGTTGAATACCAATGCCTTATAGTCCACCTCTTTAACCATTCTTTAACCAAATATAAGAATTGGATTAGCAAGGAAAATAAAGTTTGAATCAAACAAGTTGAAAATTATGTTCCGTGGTAGCATTCAAGTCTTTCAGTATTGAGACAGAGTAGTAACTATTATCACAGCTGTCAGAAATGGGCTTATGGGCAAGGACCCGACAAGATTGGAAGAGAACTCATTTGTTGAAGCGTCAATTGGCTAGGTCTTTTATACTTAAAATTGATTTTGTTAAAAAACAAAAATCGTAAAAGTTCACGCTAAAGAAAATGGAATGACATCCTTCAATAATAAAAATAATTATAATATTTCAAATGTTATCTTATTTATAGAAACCCAAACGTTGGTGTTCATGCGTATTAAACTTAATTACGTCTAGTCTGGTTTGCCTGTGATCGAGAAGGCAAGGTTTGAATCTCGTCCGGATTTACTGAGGGTATTTTTTTTACTAAATGGTTCCCCACTCTTCTCCACGAAAATGGAGCTGCATTTATTTTAAATTCTTATTTCCTCCTCCCTGCCTCACCAGTGAAGTTAAATGTTTAAAGCCCGGTTGGGTAGTAAATCGAGGTGAAAAATTAAAGTTACGCTCAACGTTTCTAAAGTTTGATAAGGAATGTAGCATTTTGGGAAACTAATCTCATCATACTCATCTGGGCTTCGAACTTTTGAAATGTTTCAGTGTTTGGTTTAACTTAAATTCATGTATTCAATAAATGAAGATGTATGTAATTCAATATTAATACTAAATCGGTTTGGCTATTAGAAAAATAATTTAAACTTTAAAATACATGAGTAATAAATCGCAAGGACACATTAGGTACCTATTCTAGCATTCTCTAAGAGATTAAGTAAAATCACAATTTAAAAATTCAATTTTCATTTCCGGTTGTATTCAAACTGTAGCCTCCTTTAATCTGCCCGAACCTATCTGTAGTGGGAAAACATACACATGATACATAATATTGTGCAACAAAATAGTTGGTTTTTAGCCACTTGTATTATGTAATACTCGTAGAAAATAGTCCTAAAAAATATCAATATTTGCGCCAAACACATGGAAGTGTTTTTCTACCATCTATACTAATATTATAAAGAGGAAAGATTTGATTTTTTGTTTTTTTGTTTGTAATGGATAAACTCAAAACTACTGGACCGATTTTAAAAATTATTTTACCAATATAAAGCTACATTATCAGAGAGTAACATAAGCTATATTTTATTTTGAAAATTTAATTTATTCGACATAAAAATGTCGATAGTATATTATATAATCGTTGGAAAAAAAAAGTTGTTGAAGGGAAAGTGGGGTTGGTGAAGGGGGTGGGGAGTAGGGGCGAGGAAAGAAAATAGATGTAGTGACGAGGAACGTATAAAAAAAAGATTAAAATAAAATTTGGGGAAACGAGGGGAGTAAATGAAAGTGGAGGAAGCTGAAAAATTAATTTGATTTTAACAATTTGTTTGATTGGTGTATACACAATTTCTTTCGCGCCTAGAGCAAACAAAATTATAGAGGAATGAGATGAAAATAGGAGGGAGGATAAAAAGAGGGAGGGGGCTATACAGTGATGGTAGGACTGTATTTTTTAAAAAAAGTAAAAAAAAGTTTTGTTTTTATACTGACATTATGGATGATTTGAAGCTTTGTTTTACAGGATTCTTTACAATATTTTTTTACGGAGAAGGGGGCTAGTCTTAAATAATTTGTAATACTTAATTTTGGTGGGAGGACAAGTGCTGACCGACTCAAATCTCCCTGTCACCGACAAACCAGACTAGACAAGGCTGACACCTTTGTTCACCAGTGCTGGTCACGTAACTTTTTCAATTAGATTTTATTTAGCTTTGCGAGATTATTTAAAGTTTAGACAACTGTTAATATAATTAGTTACGATCAAGAGGGTAGATTTCAAGCAATAGAAGATAAACTTTCTAATTAAATAAAAGCCTTTCTTTGCGATGTCGTGGATTTGAAGTATTCACGTCTCAAGTAACACGCAGTCTTGAAATTCCTCTTCTCCAACTCCTGTAATCTGAACCCTCCCTTACTATAACTGCTACTCAGTAAATAGGCTGTGTTGTTTACCTCCTAATATTCTATATGTTTCACTTCTCTTGATGTATGCGAACTTTGTATCAATGTTCAACATAAGTATAAGAATTAATTGTTTACCCCTTTGTTTCAGGGACCTCCAAGGTAACAACATCACCGTCATCTTCGAGGCGGACTTCGAGGGACTTCGCAACGTCCGGATACTGTAAGTCTACGTGCCATTTATTAGTATGAACTTACATTAATCTTAGAACAAAAGGCAGGGATGGTGGGGTTTTGATTAAATATGCTAGTAATCGTCTACTCTAGACGTAGAATGTGCAAGCCGAAGTTAAATTAATAAAGGGGAACGACACCTTCACTCCACACCAACAGTACACCAGACCGGGATGCTAACTCTGGTCTTTATATCACTGACAAATCATGCTAGAAAATCTGACGTCGTTATCTGCCTGGCCACTAGCATGGATCACGAATGCGGTTCACCAAACTTAGAGCAACTTGGAAGGAGAAGTGTATTATTATAATTATAGTCGGTGCCACCATAAAAGATTAAACAACCAATGTGGAGTAGAGTAGCCTTGACAAAATATCACCGAGCTTAGGCATATCCTACTGCTATCCAAATTAATAAGATCCATTCTAAAGGAACAGCTAAAGAAAACATAAATGATCGTACGAAAATATAAAAGTAAATTTAGAACTTTAATGACTTAATTTTGATCTCGGTGGTCTTAGGGTAAAGTGCTCGCTTCAGGACCCGATGCTCGTGGGTTCAAACTCAGCTGAGGTAGATGGAATTTTCTTGACATCCATAGACATCTTCCTTTTGGAGATGAAGTAAAGTCATTGGTCCCACATTGATTGTGGTATGTGAAAATATCTTTCCAGTAAATTGTTAAGCCCTTTCTAGCTCGCTCATAGAAATTCAGTGTGGAAGGCAATGGGGAACTGCTACAATACCTGAACTCCCCTAGAAAATGGGATTCATACCAGATGGTGTGTGCATCACTAACCAGCCGAAGGGATGAATGCATGCTCACCTCCTGATAGATAGAAATCACACATTAAACCAACTTTCGGGACTTTTAATTCCTAATTTTACAACCCATTCGGGTTATACGATTATGTACTAATTACGCTATTGGTTTTAGGGATTATGAAGGGTAGATTTAGAGAAAATGTACCCACATTTGAGTGAAGGGAGAATTTAAAACAATTTTTGGATAAAGAACCCATCCTCAGTACACCCGACAGAGATTCAAACCTCCATCTCTACGTCATCTGCAGTCTAGTCTACTGTGATAATAGCGCGTTAGACCACGCAGCTACCGAAGCTAGTTTCGGGTTGTTAGTTAAGAATAAGAATTACCTATTAGTTAAGCGTTCTACCTATAGCTATCATTTTTAATGTGATATGATACATAGGCCTACAAGTAGGCATGCCTGTATAAAAAAGTCAGTCTCGTCTTGTCTGGATTTCCGATAACGAGGGACTCTTCATCCTGACTGGGTTTACTCGCGCTTGTATTTCCTAAACGCTTTTACACTCTCCCTCCATGTAAATGCAAGTATACTCACTCTAAATTCAACCTTTCTCTCATCCTAATCTCATTAACGTACAAATTATGACAACCCGGACGGCTAGCTAAACCTACTACCTATCGCTAACAACCCACTTAAACAGGTGTTTTATTTTACTCTTTGTATTTTTTACTCTGCATCTCTCTCTATGTTTGGGGTATGCTAACATACATATTTATATAACTACATAAATATAACCTACACCACTGCTGTAAAGGTGAGGAAGGTAGAATTAAATAGGAAATGTACTAGTATTTGTGTGAAGAGAGAGTGAAAAAAACTATTTAGGAAAAAAACATCATCACACCTGTCCAAAATTATCACCCCAACCTTCCCCATGCATAATAAAAAAGCTAAGTGATCTTGACATTTTTAGACCTCGTGCCTACAAATGATAGCTAACTGTGTTTTAAGTTCCTTCATGAATACCGAATTAAAACGCACTTGCAAATTGCAATAGAGAGCAGTAATCATAGTAATAAATTGCATCTTGGGAATCAGTATAGTAAAAATAATATTGCTTCTGTTCTCAAACAAGGGGAGGGAGGACGCTGTAAAGAGAAACTATTTTCCCGGTAATTCGTGTTTATCGTTGGGTTGTGCACTCGCGCATGCGTAAAAAGTTTTATTACCATCTTGCTTCTTGTTCTGTATCTCGCACAATAACAATAAATGGATTAATTACAGGAATAATCATTTATCTCAGTCACGGTGATATAACATCAGTTATGGCGCAATATACATTCAACATAAACAAGTTGATTGAGCTCATAATACTTCGTATTTTATATTTTTACATACATGCTTACTTATTCACTGGGCACTCGAAAATTCAGTGCCGCGCTTATAACATTTATACTACCATAAACCACCTATATATATATATGTATATATACTCGCTTTGCTCGTTTGAGGTCTTCGCCCTCAAAGCCCCGGTGAGTTTTCTTTGCAAGTGCATGTAAACTAATGTAATTCCAGAGCCGTTTTTTGATAGGTCTTACCGTTTAGCCACAAGAGACCTCCAAAGAAAGGTCCGCGCTGACTTTAAAGTTGCTCCGCCACTTTGAAAATTTGTCTAGGGTTAAAAATTTATTTTTCTAACTTTATGGAATTTTCCCGTCGGATACAGGCTAAAAGCTCTGAGTTTGCCGAATTTCAAGTTTCTAGCTCATCTGGAAGTGGTTGAACATTAATGTCTGTGAGTGAGTCAACCATGTGGCTTTATAGTAGTATAATATATCTTGAGCTAGTTCTATCCAGTCCACCTCATTACACCCTATCTCTTTCAGGTAAATTATAATGTTATCCTCCCATCTGCGTCTAGGTCTTCCCAATGGTCTTGCACCATGGTTAAAACATATATAGTATATTTAATTATGAAGAATACCGTCTCAGCTGCGGGGCTATCCCCGAGATGTTTCGAGTTTATTCCATTGCGAGATCGGACGTTCACGTGACACACTCTCGAAATTTTTTCTTTTTAGCTATTCTTGAAAAAAAAAATTGTTACGGGTTTTAATTTTTTCATTCCGATAAATCTCACTGCGTTTTCCAACTCTCAGAATCGTCCATCTCGCAACAGATAGTTCGAAAGTATTTGTTGTTGAACAAAATGTAAAATGGCGGAAGCATGGATGCACTATTTGAGAATAAGAGAACATGAAGAATTCGAAAATTAATTTAATGTAATACCACTTATATTTTTAGAACGCGAAGACGGATTTTAGCTGAGTGATAAGAAATTTATAAAATTGTTAAGGCTTAATAAACGGTGCTATTCAAATAGACATCCCATCTATATGCTGTATGTTATTTAATTTTGGCTTTTTAGGTACCTATTAAAGTTATTAAGATAGAACATATATAATGTAATAAGTTATACTAGTAATAGCTTATTATTAATCATCAAGCGAATCAAAGAAACATAGAAGTATTATACATACATCAAGTAAAATCTGCTTTTGCACTTTTCTTATTTTTTTTTATCCATCTTTATTTAGACTTTATCGAGCTAAACTTAACCAACAAAAAATAAAACCAAGATGAAACGAAGATGGCGAAGAATTTTTTTTTAATGAATGAAGAGTGAGTATAAATTAATCTAGCTAGCTAGCTAGCTATAAATTAATCTTAAAAAAACTGTTTTAGACACTGGAAGTTCGGAATTATTCGCTTAATACGAAATTAGAAGACTCAACACGAATTGCGAGATTTTAAACTCAAGAATAGCTAATTTACGGATATGAAATTCCGAGTTAGATTTGAGCATGGCGAAGATTGCCGTAGGGACATAAACTCGCAACATCTCCGGGATAGGCCCGCTGGTCTTGTTTTTACTTTCTCACTACTTTATATATAGAGAAAGTATTGTGATCGTCAAAAAATCAAACTCAAGATTTTTATGGATGTCTACATATCCATGATCCCCCAAATGAGAAAAAGTGGTTTTCACAATGCCGTCTCTCTGTCCATCTGTCTGTACCTCGGGATAGAGCCTAAAATATTTTACCAATCGGGCTAAAACTTGATATCTAGGGTTTTCATAGGTTTGCCACGAGGAGTTTTTGGAATTGGATATCTAACCCTAAAATTAGGGGTAGTTCCATGGGTGCTAAAAGAAAACAAATCGATTTAATCAAAATCAGCTCTAACGATTTTGATTTTATTTCATTTCTAAGCATTGATAAATATTTCAAACTAAGTGGATACCCTCAATTTTTGGTCAAAATGACTTTAAGGGTTCCGTACGAATGCGTAAATTCTAAATTTTTATCATATGTCCATAGCTCTTTGAGATACGAGATTATTTATCATTGCAAATATGTAGGTATTTTTATATTAAAAATCTTTTATTTGAAATATATTTTAATAAAACCAATAGTTTTCAAGATATATGATAATATATAAATATATACTTTTCGAACACTAAAGTTAAAGTATTGCAATCGTTGAAAAAAATCTAACCCGAGATGTTGATGGATGTCAACATTTCATGAACCCGTGAACGCTAAAAAGTGTATTTTGCAATGCCGTCTTTTTGTGTATCTGCCTAACCTTAAAATTAGAGTAGTTTACTAAAGGTCGAAAAGAGAAAAAAAAATCGATTTCCTCAAAATCGGCATGAACGATTTTGATTAAAATTCGTATCTAGGCGTTGATTAAGAGTATAAACAAAATTGATATTTTCATTTAACCATTAAAATTACGTTTAGAGTACCTTACACAAGCGGAAATTTCCACATCTCCACAACTATTTTAGATACTAAATAACTTATCATTGAAAAATTGTAATATTATTAAATATAAAAAACTTATTTGAAATATATTTTTTTTTCAAACCAATATTTCTGAGATATTGGAAAATATATTCATATAATTTTGTGAGCGTTAGTTGTACAGATATATTACTTAAATTTTAACTCAATAATTCCTTAATGCCATTGAGTAAGTAAGTCATTCAAAAGTTGTTCTTTCTTCTTTAACCTCTTAAGGGAAATGTTTGTACAGCAATGAACTAATCATTTTAGACTCAATAGTCAATATATACTTATTTTATTGGTTAGATTTATAAATGAGGAATGTATGTACAACAATGATCTAACTCTATAATTTTAGACTCAATATTCAATATTTACTTATTTTATTAAGAGTTTTGAATAAATATTTCCCTATATAGACAATGGAGTGATAAAGTCAGTGCGAAGTTCTGTCCAATTTATTTTTAGTATTTATATGCTTTTTTTGTGATAAAAGAGGGGTTATTATTTGTGACATTATTATAGTTGTTGTACTCTTAACACCAACGTTACTAACGACTTACCTAAATTGGGGGCACACGGGCTAAGCGTTAATCTAGGATGGTCTGGTTTGCCTCTTATAGGGAGGTCAGGGTTCGAATTCCAACTGAGTGTACTGAAGTATGTAGCCTACCCTCCACGCAAATGTACGTATATTTCCTCTAAATTGTACTTACTATATCCTTACCGTATAGTTTAAATAAATGCGGATAGCCTGACGTATTAAGATGTGATGTAATAAAAATGAACGACTTATTCTAAGAATTAAGGACTGTTAAGATAAATTACTTTAGTTTAATCCACACTAGCGCGGAGAGAGTAGGAGAAAAAAGATTAATTTATAAAACTATAACTAGTAGACCCTACATCTGACTGATATTCGAAACTGGACCTCCCCGTCAAAGGCAGCTTAGTTTATTTAGCCTCACACCGCGTAAACTCCAATGCGGGTGTAAGAGACATCTAAAGTTGTACAAGCGTATCACCCGAACGGGTAGTAAGACGCAATTATAAGTATTAAAGTTGTATACAAAAGATGAATGACGCTTTCCTAACATTCGCAAC
Organism: Timema cristinae; assembly: GCA_039000515.1. Taxonomy (NCBI): domain Eukaryota; kingdom Metazoa; phylum Arthropoda; class Insecta; order Phasmatodea; family Timematidae; genus Timema; species Timema cristinae. The sequence goes on along the minus strand of JBCFYV010000012.1, from coordinate 66,559,374 downwards.
AGGAACTACAATATGCGTGATGAAACGACTAGTCCCCTACACAATTATTAAATCATTTAAGTTGCGCTGATTCGGATAGAAAGAGGATATTTTAGCGTTTCATTTTGCTTCCTTTATCATTCAGGCAAGTAAATGAAATAAATAACGTAACGTCGACACTTATTTAATCTCGGTAGTACATATATTAACATTCGCAACATCACGGAGGAATATATTCTTTGTAGGCGAGGGTGTGTATCCCCCTCGCAAGAGTTCGTGGTAGAGTTGAATGAGGGTGGGGCGGGGCTCGTACCCCATTCAAAGTGCGCCCTCAACTGAGAGAATTTAATAGAGCCCACGAGATCTCCCCTTTCTCCCGCCCGCTCCTTCTCCTTCCCATCAACGATTTATATTGTGCTGCCGTGTACCGGCGCTAAACGGAACTAAACGGAACTTAACTTTGAATATGCCACAAGATGATTTTTATTAATTTATTTGTTTTAACGCTTGGGTTATTTAATGGATCACTCTACGGGAAAGTGATGAGTACGGCAGATTAGAGTAAGTTGCACCCACATTAGCGTGGAGAGGGGATGAGAAAGTCGTTGAGATAAATCACATGTGGGACATCATCCCCTGACGTTATTCTCTTGTATTTTCTGATAATGGGAATAATAGGGGCTGAATTCTGGCCAAGTAAACCAAGGTGTACCATCCTACCCCCATGAAACTGTGATTATTCCACTAAAACTCTACTTTACATATCACTGTAAAATATATTATGGATAGCCTCTGATAGTTATTATGTATTATTGTTGAACATAATAATTTTCTCATTCTGTATTCATGATATAATTCTGTTAGAGGATATTTGAATTAAAATGTTGATTGTTTAACACACGTTTTATAGAACTATTTAATTACATTTTAAAATATTAACAACTATAAACACTGTTAAATGTAAACTATCAAATGTTAATTCACTGTTCACTACTGTGGTTTGAACTGTTAGCTATTGCAAGGCTAGTAATGCAGAATTTAACTGAATTGTTCTCGACAAATTGAGGCCGTCCTTTCACGAATAGAGATAAACAGGCACCGACTCTTTTGGGGTGGAAATAAAAGAACTTCGACCTCAGTCTTTACAAGTTTGCCAAAATTGCAGCACGCAAAAATAAGTGGGGTGACAAAATGAAATTAAACGGCCTCACTCTCCACACAACCCTCCATACCGCCCTCCCATCCCCCTCTCCCAGTACATATGACTATGAATTGATCCTCAACTTTTCTGTCCCTTGCAGATCTCTATGTGAAGTATACGTGTGTGTTGTCTTGGTTAAGTTAGTTTGTAATTCCTTCATCCAATTAGTAAGCCTACATATTTAACTCCTAGATCAGGCTGTGTGTTAGTTATTATGTTTAATTATTCGGTAAATCATGTGCTTGTATGAGGTGCATTAATACTTACACATTAAACACTCCAACACTCGCTAGGACATACTTTTAAAACAATTTAGTGAACTATTTTATAATGCAGTGCGCCACTAAGTAAATATGTGATCAGCAAACATGAACCCTAAACCAACAAATTTTTATGATGGTAAAATATTGCTTTTTTTTTTATCCATTTCTACATCCAGACACTTTATTTGATAATTAACGACCTATCTATTTTTAAGAGAAAACAACCAAATGTGTTCGACAATTCAAAAGGTTAATTTTCCCAACCCAAATAAAGTTAAATTTTTGTATTGCCTTTATACCCACGTAACTAACCTTCTATGCTCCAAAACATTTCAATAAAAAAACACAGGGAAAACTATGCGTCATGTTTTTACACATAAGGTGTAGATGTAATTTCCTAAAGGTCATTGCGATAAATTGCTACACGACGACCCTTCCTGTTTCACGGTTTGAGGGATGTTTTGAAATAAAAAAGAGAGGAAGAGATCATCCCTTTCCCTCCACCTCATCGCTACAACAGTTCACACTCACATCTTCGACCCTGTTTAAGGCAGTTTGAAGCCCATAGGTGTGTTGAAATATAATTTGTTGTTTAATACAAACTGTAATTTATGTGAGTGTGAATACGTTTAAGAAAGATACAACTATTGTAATTTTTGTTTTCTGCTCCATAGACTACCACCCATCAAGGATGTTCCCACATTAACACAAATTGGTAGAGATGGGAAAGGTATAATTTAGAGAAAATGTAGCAACATTTACGAGGGGGAATAATGGGAAATCATTTAGAAAAAACCTCCCTCAGTACAGCCGGCTGGGATTGGAACCCCAACCTCCTTGCTACAAGCAAACCAAACTAGATGGACTTGAATGGATTTGACGTTGGGTTAAAATACTACAGCTGGGCTTCCATGTATGACTGAACAGCGAGACAATATTTTAGGTGATGTATTGTGAAAATGTGTGTGCAAATATGAGTGTGTGACGAGGGGCAGGTCCCATCTAACATGTTCTACCCCCTCCCCTCCCCCACAAGAGCAGGGAACCCTGCCATTTCCCTACCCTTGTTACATTGTCAGTCCTTGTGTTTTTTTAACTTCTCTAGACATTTTATTACGTCTTTATTGACAATGTCTTATTGCCTGCCTGAACACGCCTCTTTTTTTACCATGTCTTTTTTTATAAACTCCTCGTACCCTATGGGACATTTAACATTTATATTTGAAGGGCGTAGCACAAGAACAGTTTAAGTCACACCCCTTTAGCGTTCAGATATCGGGGTGATGTCATTTATAAAATAATCGAAAAATTTATGATTTCCTAAGAAAACAGGATGCATATATGCTAACGACAAATGTCGTTACATTGTTTCTATCGTTCAAATAGAGTCTTCATACATTTTGTATGTTCAACACCAAATTTAACCCGCACCGATTGACTTTGGTGGTCTTGAGGTAAAGTGATCACCTCAGAATCCTATGTTCGTGGGTCCAAACCCATCTGGGGTCGACAAATTTTTCTTGAGCGATAAAAAAAATCCGTAGCACAACTTCCTTCGGAAGGGAAGTAAAGCCATCGGTCCCATGCCGATTGTGGCATGTAAAAGATCGCTGGAAGGAATGGGAAAATACCTTTCTCGGCAAAATTGGTAACTCCTTTCACTCTTGCTCATAGAAATTATCGTGTGCTGATACAATCAGTCGGTTTAGAAAGTGCATGTTAAATATCTCAACTAAAAAACAAACGAAAAAAACGCACTGGTTATCACGTGGACTAAAAGTCGAGATCATATTACTTGGTTTGCAAGGGATGGGAAGGTTGGGGCTGGAATCCAAGCCGATAATACTGAGGGTGGTTTGTACTTAAAATGGTTTTCCTCTTTTCCTCCACTCCAATGCGAGAGTACATTCCCTCTATCGTCCTCATCCTTAATTCATAAGTATATTTAATTGGATATATCCCGGACATTTAGTAAGACGATGAGCAAAAAGCCCCAACAATATTATTAAATAATTATTTCAAGTCGTAGGGACTGGGTGAGTATCATACGAACCCGCATTTGCTTGGAAGAGGGCTGAAAAAACCCAAATAGATAAATCACATGTGGAAAATCTCCTCTAAGTGTACTCGACTCCCTTTCACTGGATATCCAGTATATTGCGAGTTTACAAGTTTTGATACTTTCTATCAAAAGTGACAGTTACACATCACTTGATTGGATGTACTACTATAATTAAGGTAGTATTAGTATCCTTAATAAATGTTGGATACTGTCCTTTTGACCGTGATGTTACCTTTTATAAATTGGCTTGCAAAACTAGTTGTATTGTATATTAAAATGGGAATTTTTGCATGTTGATCCTTAATTTAATTCTATTGCTGCAGTTGCGGGTGAATTGGAAAAAGAGAAATTAATACTTTTTTAATAACCGTGAGTGACAATTTCTAAGAAACATTTTGTTTATTTTGAGAGTGATCTTTTAACTTATATAATCTGTGTGCATGTCTGTATATAGGCTACATAATATGTTTCTTTTTATAGGTCTATAAATACATTAGACATACACACGTACAGACTTGAAACAAGAAAGCAATTACACACAATCACTCACTTTAGTGGGCACACAATCAAAGGTTTTAGATGTGTCTTGTCTAGTTTTCCGGTGACGTATAGGTCAAGATTTTAATAGCACGTGTAGGGAATTCAAGTGTATTTTTTATTTCACTTAATTAACGTAAAATTATAAAATTATTCCGATATTTTCAACTGTTGATGGTTATTTTTAACAAGTTTTTTTGCTATAGTGAATAGTGCAGACAAACTCCACAATATTTGATAGTATTAGTTTATCAACCAAACAAACGTTTAGTCACAGACAGACGTAGGCCTTAAGGTACTGTAAAAGTAACCTTTTTTGGAATAAGGGGTACATCAAAAAGAATTGTTTGGTCAAAATATTTAAAGATAATTTCACAATACTTAAGAGTATGAAAAAGTAAAATGAATTGCACAATTAAATCATTCATATATCTCCATTGATAGTATTTTATAGTTTATGACACAACTTTTAAAAATAATATTCAAAATTCTAAAATACCTTCAAAAATATTTTTTTTAAAATAAAAACGAGCATAAGTTTTTATTTATCATGCAAAACATCTCACATATAACAATATTGAACAAAAGGTTTAAAGCCAATTTTGAAAAAATTCACATTTTCAAATACCCGTAATTGATAAATGATTCTTAAACAAATTTTTCTCTAAAAAAAAAGTAGGGAAAACATATTTAGTGTTATTTTATGTCAAGCTATCCACATATATCAATTTTAAACAAAATGGCATTTAAAAAATTTAATAATTTATACTTAGCTTTAGGGCTCGAAACAAAATCAAAAAACTTCCTGAGCCATGACCACATTAATATAAATAAAACACCGTTTCGGCTTTAGGAAACGAGACATAAAGGCAGCTAGATGGACTGCCCAACATAAAGACATAAGTTAAGACTCACTTTTTTGGGTTCGGGGCCACATAAAACGTCAAAATTCATCATAATTCAAAGGTAGAAAAATGCTCATGTTTAAAATACTTACTCTATATGCAAAAGTAGAAAGACTATTCGTATCTAGTGGAAAATGTTACGGGTGTTTGCTCAGTGACACTACAGTGTGTGGTTCATATCCCGACTGTTGCAGGCAGATGATGGACAACCAGATCCACACCGTGGAGCGCGGGGCCTTCAGGGATCTTGCAGCCCTCGAAAGACTGTGAGTACACTCTGCAGTAACACTTGCAGCCCACTCGAGCAGGGATTGAAGCCCTCAACGGGGGCACGTGAACTAGAACTCGCCTGGTCAAGTCTGCCAAGTGACGGGGAGTCCAGACCTCGAAACCCAGTCGGAGGTACCGAGGAGAGCTATTTCATAAATAATGTCCCACTCTCCCCCCCACGAAATTCGAATACATTTCCTATGCAATTCTACCTATTTGGTTAGTGTAGTTGAATGTGAATAGCCAGGATGGTCAATAAGACACTATGCAGACGATATAAATTGTGCTACACAAGTGTGGCATAGTTCCCCTCTTCCTCTTAATGACGTCACTATGGTGGACACCAGAAGAAAAGTATGTCTGAAAACACCAACCATCGCATATCTACAGATAGTTTACTTTTACTGAAAGAAAAAAGAGCCGTTAATAAATAATATTTTTAATCTAAACAACATAGCTGAGTCAATAGTACACCTGTAAGCTCTGCCAAGGGTCCTGGGTTCGATTCCCGATAAGCTTAAAAAAAATTGTGAAATTGGGGCTTTCCATCTCACGGGGAAAGAGTGACTGCTGAGGGACTAAGTCTGCTTTATTGTATAGAATTAAGTTAATATTTAAAACATGTGCTTATATAGTTAGTTGGTTTAGAAAGTTCCCGCTAAATACTTGTAATAAAATAGAATAAAATCAATCCTGTGATAATATTAACACACCATTAGGAACTAGCATTATCCATAAATCTTTAACTCTATAAAAACATTACCTTAATGTTAATATTTATATGATATGGAGGAGGCGACATACAAATTAGATGCAAAATTAATTTAAGAACAGCCTGAAACCAAACCAGCCCCCCACCTCCTAAGACCCGTAATTTACCCACCCTAGGGACAACCTCCTTGGCGAGATCATAATACAGAGAGGTTTGTTTCTGAGGGGCCCTCCAGACTGGTCTGTTGAAACTATCTTTGTAAAGGATATTGAATTTTTATGAAATAACTCCCCCGTTTGTAACGTAGAGTACATAAAACCTTCCCTCTCCCCTATTTCAGAGCCTGTGTTTCTTGGGAAACTAATACTGCATTTTGGAGAAAGAGGAAGGGCTAGTAAACTGCTTTCATAACGGAATAGGCCTTAAATACATGTCCGACAGAGTGTAATGATTCGGCAATCTTAAAGGTAAGGTTTTTGTTGAATCTTCCAACGGGACTATGGTTTGATGCCAGACTATGAATATAATTTAGTTTATGTATTATTTTGTTCTCCCTTACTTCACGTCTTACTACCCGTCTGAGTTATCCTTATATGTATACTTATGGGATAGGGAGGATGAACTTAGTTAGAATGCTAGTTCGACACCTTAGCTTAGTCGGTAGCGTCTCTCTGCTGAGCTAGAGGTCCCGGGTTTGATTTCTGGCAGGCCAAAATAATTACAATTGGTGGCATGTGGGCTTCACTTTTAACATTGTTGAATAAACGGCCTTGGGTTGGGTATTGTGTTGTTCTAGATTTAAGGTAGTTTATAAGTTGTATGCTGTTATAATCAGCCGGTTCAGAAAGTGCGAGTTAAATACCTCATATAAATGAAAAAAAAATGAAAATGTAGAGTTTAGAGGAAATAAACCCACCTTTGCATTAAAGGAGATTTGGAAACAATTCATAAAATTTTACCTTCAGCACACCAGCATGAGATTTGAACTACGACCACCTGAAAAACCAGACAAGATTAAATTGACACCTTGGTCCGCGGCTCCACCGGTGGGGGTTCATTTTTGCTTATGTTTTGGTCCAGAGGTTAAAATTTTTGGCACAATGGTTGGGCGTTAAGGTGCGGCAGAAGGGAGCGTAAGTGTTTTTACAGTTTTTATAAAATCTAAATATTTTTGCCAAAATAAATCAAATATGTCTCCATTAGCAACATAGAGTTTAGTTTTCAGCACATGCTAATATCAACAGATCTTGAATATCTGTCAAGGTGTCTTGGAATTTTGTCAAAACCTTTTATCTTTATTTAAAAGGTTTTGACAAAATTCCAGGACACCCTTTGCAGATATTCAAGATCTGTTGATATTAGCATGTGCTGAAAACTAAACTCTATGTTGCTAATGAAGAAATATTTGATTTATTTTTTCCAAGCAATTTATATTCTATAAAAACTGTAAAAAATACTTGCGCTCCCTTCTGCCGCACCTTAAAAGAACAAACTAATCTTTTATTTGTGTGTGCTTTGAGCTGACATCAGTGGAAACTACCTACATACAATTCTGTGGGAGCTAATGTTTTCACAGCTCCCCCCCCCCTCTCTTATTGTGAAACGTATTTAGAAGTACCGTTCTTCAAATTCAACATAGCGGAAACGTATTAAAGACTAAAATGTCTCTTGTGTTGAGACATTGGTGACAAATTAGGACCAACTTTTCAAATAAATGACTCAAAAAGCATATAAGTGGTAATTAAAAACGCTTCAGCATGATATCAAAACATAGTTTTTATAAATCTTTATGTGGGATAAATGACTTTGATTATTTGGTTGGTTGTTCATGGGCACGTTATTTTCCTTATATTGCTTTTCTAGTTTAATATAATTTTATTTATACACCACTTATTGCTACTAACGTGGAGTATTCACATTTAATAACATCAACTATATAAAGATGAGGAAAGTAGAATTTAGAGAAAATACATAGGAATTTGCGTGGAAGGAATGTGGAGAACCTCTATGGTAAAACCACTCTTAGTACACCCAATCGAGATACTAGCCTTAACCTTCCACTTAGAAAATCAGACTAGACGATCTTGAAGTTTAATCTGCCCATTGATGTGTTAAGTTAGTGGTCAGTCAAATTTTACAGGCCAGATCATTTGTTTGCATGGTCAGTTTTCATTCGAAAATCATCTGAAAAATTAGATGTTGAGTAGCTAACATTGACAAAATACCATTATATTAGTAATACAATGATCAACATCAACACCTTCTTCTGTGGCCACATCGTCTAAGGTGTCACTCTCACACTGGACTAGACTTTCGATGACAGGGAGATTGGGGTTAGAATACTGGTCAGGTGTACTGAGGGTGATAGCTGCTATACATTCTATTTAATTTCATAATTAAAATAATTTTCCCAAGTTATTTTATCCATCTAACTAGGTTCATGAATACAAAACTAATTATCTTTCAGGTTTAACAAATCAATTATTTTACTCCATCTTAGTTATATTCCTTTCCGAAACAATAATATATTTTTTATATTTCAAATGTAGTTCACCAGTACTTTATTGTGGACCATATTTTAATCTGTTTCATTGTATTACTAAGATAACCATTGTTAATATAATTTATTATAAATATGAATTTTCTTAAACACATGCAATGTCTGTTATTGAAATATATCAGATTAATTGGTAATTAGATTCAATTTAAAGTATGAATCTAATCGTATAGCGATTAGCAACCCGTACTTGACGTGTTGTCTCTTAGTTTCATGTTATTATTATTATTATTAGCACCGCGTCTTACTACCCGTTCGGGTTATACGCACTTACGCTAATGTGTAATGGTAGGGTGATTGTGAGATGAAATGAAGGACCTACAGTTTAACGTGGAATCCGAACCACGGTGGAGACCTGGCATTCCTCACATTCACAAGATGTCTTGTCAGAGGTGAAGGAAGGGTTTGGTAATCAGATAAATTTTTGCCGAGACCGAGGATTGAACCCCGGCCGCCAGCATAGAAGTCTGACACCTTACCCCTAGACCACCAGGTCACCTTAGTTTCATGTTAAAGGGAAGTAAAAGAAAAGTAAGTACAGCCTTTGAAAGAAGTGGGGGTGATAGGAGAGGTGGAATGTTAGTCTCGGGGCCTTGGAAGGGGAGTTTTCTTCGCTTCCCTAGGGTGAGAAGGTAGGGAAGGGATGTAATCCCCCCATGAGGGTAGTGAGCATATGGAAGGTGCCACCGTGTGAAAAGAACGGCACAAGTCTTGGATTATAATCAGGCACATGATATGCTCTTCTTCCAAACAAACTTAATACGGCCACAACATAAAAGTAAAAAACAACAACTTGTACTTGGTTTTGCATAACATAATACTGTGATTTAAAATATAATTACTTTTTTAGTTTACTTGCAAAAATACGAGAGGTATTATTTAATCTGTTATTCAAAACATATTGCTGAGCCTTAAACTTTGCTTCTCTCAAATGTGCTCATTTTTTGTACACAAAAAAATAAATAAAAATATCTTCCTGCTACTGCACACATGTACATATAATTATTATTACTCTTTTATTTTAGATTTTTAACTCAAAATTTTTTAAGGAAATTTTTTTAAAACGGGACTTGTAAATTAATTAGGGCAACAGTAACCAATAATTTGTATCCAACGATGATAGCTAGAATTTTTTTAAGGCGAGCCCCTACAGAAATACTAAATGCTATTAAGGCTTTTTCTTTTCTACGTCCTCCCCCCCCCCCCATCTGCCCCCCCCCCCTCGAGATAATTTATTACCTCATCACTATATAAATAACCTTGTCCTTCATTCAAAATTCACTAATGTATCTTAGTTCGTGCATGTACCAAGGATTATGTTCCGAAGCTACCAACTATTGAGACATAATATCAATATTGGTGGCCACAAGACAATTAATGTAGTGTAAATGTGGTATAATATAGTACTAGTAATCCTTGACACATGCACGAACATAACATTACATTAATACTCTATACATTCATTGTAAATGTAGTCATTCATATATTGATATATTATTAATATAAACACAAAAATAGAAATCACAGGAATCTTACCAACTGTAATGTGTGCAGTAAAAAAAATGTAGATATGAGAAAGTTTGTGGTATATGATTCACCTATTTTTAAAACATAAAATGATAAAACAAAACAGTAAACGTGTTTTTAAGAAATTTTGTAAATAAAAATAATTGGAAATTCTTACTATCGAGACAAATTAATTGATTCATATACGAATAAAAATGTTAGAAATAAATATGATTTCGTGGCTCTCCCAAATGCTTTTCTAGATCTCATTAGAAACAAACCGCCTACATTTCTGGTCTCTTCCTTTCCCACAGGTGCTATTTGGGGTTGCCTAACCTTTCCTTATTAACAAAGATGACATTTTAATACAGTCACCCGCCTCGGTGACGTAGTTGGCTAAAGCGCTTGATCGTGTTAAGCTCTACTGCTGAGGACGGGGAGATCGAGGTTCGAATCTCGGTCGGGTGAACTGGGGGTGGTTTTTCCTAAATGGTTTTCCACTCTCCCTCCACGCAAATGCGGGTTCACTTCCTATAATTCAACCTTTCCCATTCCTAATCCATTAGCGTAATTAGTACTTAAAGCGTATAACCCGAACTGGTAGTAAGACGCGGTGCTATATATTATTATTATTATTATTATTATTATTATTAATACAGTCCGCTGTGGAAACGTTTAGACCGAATCATAAATATAGGTGTGCGTTACTGTGTTTGGCTTTGTACACACGGTTTACAGTGAGATCTTACAGTCTTACCTTGATAGTTTCCACTGTGGCCCTATAGTATCAGCCGCACTATGGTGGAAACAAGCTAGTCATATTTTTAGAGTAAATGAAGTACAGGCCTACATGAGAAGTTTGTTCACTGGGTTCTTTTTCACTTCATTGGGGTGTTCCATCATTTATCCCAGTGAATGATGGTGTTTATTCTTAAAATAAACATTCCTCGGATAGTTTTATTTTAAAAACATAGTTTAGTTAATTCACTAATGGCCAGTGATTCTGGAATTTACTTACTTACTCTATAGCACTCGAGAGTTCATTGTTGCACTTATAGAAGTATGCCACCTATCCCTATCTTGAGTTAGTACTCTCTATTTCCTTCAGGTTACTCTCCCATCTATGTCCAGATTTTGCCAAGGGTCTCTTCCCATCGGGTTTACCAGTTACTCTAAACACGGTTCTAGATTCTCCCACTCATGCTGTATGTCCTGCCCACCATAATCTGCGAGATTTGATTATCCTAATAATGTCTTGTGGGTCAATCCATTGAGTATTTTGAAAGTAACCGGTAAGTTACTAATAAAAATAATACATATTACGATACTTGCTTCTGATTTATTGCGGACGTTACTAAACATAAGCTTCTGTTTAGTTAAGAAATTACTGATTTTACTATAAGAAAGTGCACAGCAATAATCGTACATGCAGTTAACTGTACCTATTTCCTGCTTTGGTGGTCGCATAGTCTAAGGCGTAACTATCACACTATACTATACTGCCGATGACAGTAAGATCGGGGTTCAAATCCTGGTCGAGTGTACTAAGGGTGTTTTTTTCTAAACGTTTTCCCACTCTCCTTCTACACAAATGTTTATACATTTCCTCTTAATTCAACCTTTCTCATCCTTAATTCACTAGCGTAATTAATACATAATGCGTACGACCTAAACGAGTAGTAAGACGCAGTGCTAAGAAAAAACGGTATCTCTTAACAATAGTCTAATAGCGTAAGTTCTCCAAACAGCGGTTTCTGAAACAAGTGTTCAGTTCTCATGGGTGTTCGAGTGGTGATTTCTTTTGGTAGTTTTCTTAAGTTCTTTATGCTCTATCCCGGCCAATGGAGACGAATTTCACCTTAGGCACTCTTCTCATACCTCCATTTTAGATCAAGTCATTAATCCTTGCAAGTTCACTACCATGGGTAAGAATTTATAATGGCTAGGCACAATTATAGGATGCACTGGTACAATTCCAGGTGGGGATGATGAATATAACTACTATTTGCCCTGCTATTAAATTTGTAAATATATAGGTACTAAGGATGGTTATATAGTACTAGCATACTGTCCAAGGGTTGTTCGCTAATAAGCTATTCTTTGTTTAAAAGTACACGTAAGATACTAAAACAAAATAACCCTGCGTTTAAACGTAAAATTAAAAACATAATACTTGAGGGGGTCTATTTTATCAGAAAAGAAAGTACGCACATACTCTTCCCCATAAAAATTGATCATTCTTTCCACCCCTTTCACCCTCTTTCAGCCTCTACATAGGGCTGCACTTTCAGGGTTAATCGGCCGGAAATTGGAGTCGGGGAATATGGGATTGCTATGCAACGAGGGTATAGAAGAGGGTGCAAAAAGCTTCATATGATGCGAAGCTATGGCCACTTCCCTAGAAATGGTGGAAAGGGTAAAAAAAAAAAAAGGTGGGGTGCTTCTATAGAACACTTAACTGTACAAGGGGGGAGGGAAGAGGGAATCGCATACAGATTCGGTGAGATAAACAAATAAATATTTATTTCGAAAAATTGTGATCTAAAATTGTTTGTTTTAAGGGTTGGGCAGGGAATAAAACCATGTAAACGTGTTTTTTTCATTATAAATGAATAATTACAATGGATTTGTAGATAGTGATATTTTCGTTGGATAAAGCTATTTTATTTAGAAGGTATTTTATCTCTCTAATTTACGTGAAACTTAGCCATGAGAATTAATTAGAATGGTCCGATCTGGCGCAACAGCGGTGTTTTTAAATAAAAAAAAGGTTGAATATGAGAAATAAAAGCACTTTAATGGAGGGGTACCGAATTTGTCACATAGCTACCAATATCTATTCTCCTTGCTTACACTCATTTGTCCTATCTTGACGAGTGGAGTGTTTGTTGGTGCAGCCAATCCGTTGTCAGGGAACATTCCGGAGGTAGTGTAGTATGTGCGCACACGAATATACATTCCTGTTATATTAATAAACAGGCTTAATTTAATATTGATGTCAAAAGAAAATGTCCTATTTTGTCTACACTATATCTTACTACCAATCCCAGCTATCTGAAATTTGTTGCACTAATGGGGTAGGAATGATAGGGATAAGATTTAAAGGAAATGTACCTGCATTTTCTTGGAGGGAAATCGAAAAACCGTTGAGATAAAACCATTCTCAGTGATTACACCCAGCCATAATTCCATCCCCTACCTCCCCATCACAAGCAAACCAGACTAGATGAACATGACATTTAGCCCCCAGATACGAGAATAAATGTTGCCTATATTATGTTTATAGCTTCATTACACACCATATACACTTCTATATTAACGTATTACCTTTACCGATGGTCATAAAGTTTAGGTGTTAGCCTTAAATTGAACTTTACTTGCGTATTTGAGGGCAGACTCAGGGTAAAATCTTAAAAGCGTATATTGAGAGTGGTTTTTATATGCAGTTGATCACATCCAGTGTTTTCGGCCAGGATTCACCCCTCAAACTCTCTTTCACAGGTTATCAAGTTCATGGTGAATCTCTCATATGTTGTTGGTTGCACACAAGCGTCTACTTACGACACGATCACGATAAGACAACAAACCGATAAAAGGAAATCTTATAAATATGAAACGGGAACGTTTTCTCTTAATTTTTTCGTTATTTAAAAAACAAATAGTTCCAGCTATTTAAATTTTCAAACTTCCTCAAGATACCCCAAGTATTAAATTTATACTTCATTTTAATTTCTCCTAAGCACGTCGACCCCGGAAACATTATTAAATGGGTCACAATTAGGCCATAACAGCGATCCCCGTGCTCATCTCACACTATCATGTATCATTTACAGCGCTTGGTGGTTGAATGTGTCAATAACGTCAATTATGCTGTAGACTAGACATTTTAATACCTCATTTCAATATTATAATAAAATACATTACTAATACCTCCCCTTACTTTGGGATTCATCGATATTAAAGCTTTAATCTCATATTGCGATTATTATTTGGGATTTTATTTGCAGTATATAATCAATAAAATAAGTATACATTTTATGGTTGGAATTTTTAACCAATTTTGCTACCTCCTTGTCATCCAACCAACAATTTGACGGCTTTATGTTTATGTGAATAGGATCTAAATTTCGCATCCACAAACTCAGCTCCCTACACTTACCTAGTAGTCCACTGCAGAAAATTTGTCGATTAAAAATTTACCGGAATATTTTAATTGCTTGGGATATTACGACTCAACTCGTAGATATAAATAATATCTTACATGACGTAAACGACAATAAGCTGGTAAAGAATCGAAACGACACTATGGTGAACAACTTGCTGATAGTATATCGTCCATTCATACAAATATCTTTACAGGAGAAATATCATACTCATTAATAACCACGTGGTGCTAAGATTATTATATTTTAATATTATTATTATTATTATTATTATTATTATTATTATTATATTATAATAAAAAATTATTTCTTGGTTTGGGTAGTTCGTAGGCCTATAGTTCATGATCTTGCATTGCGTTTATTTTTACTGTTTACTGTGATTATGAGTGAATTATTATTTATTATTATTAGCACCGCGTCTTACTAACCGTTCGGGTTGTACGCACTTACGCTAATGTGTACAGTTCAACGTGGGATCCGAACCACGGCGGAGGCCTGTAATTCCACACATTCACAAGTTGTGATTAATACACGTCTTGTTAGAGGTGAAGGAAGGGTTTCGCAATCAAATAAATCTGTGTCGGGACTGGGACTGGGGATCGGACCCCCAGTACAGAAGTTCCAACACCTCACCCCTAGACCACCATGTCACCAATCCTAAGATACGAATGGCTAGAAACATAGATCTAGTTTTCTCAAACAAATTAAGCTATTTCTTAACAATGTCACAACACGTTGATCTAGGATAATTATTGTTAATGGTTTAAGGGCCGGTCTTATGACTCCTGGATAAATATTAATTTGTCAGATAAAATGTATTTACCAAATAACCAGATAACTTTTATCTTAAAGTTAAAATGGGCGTTGCCATATAGAGCGTGGTTTTCATAAGGTTTTACCTATCAGAATCGGTTTTTAAGCTAAAATTTTGGTTCACTTGTTTAGTAAGCACAGGCCCAGGCTCCAACTATGTAAAGAGTTAGAACATTTAATTCCCAATTTTATAAAACTGACAAGCAGGCATTTATAAATTTTAGTTATAAAGAACAAGTTATTTAAATGTGAGTACAATAATTGACGTTTTGTAAACGTTCTACTAAACTCTTGACCACTATTTGGCAGACACCAAAATTATAAGGCCTACTTGCAAGACAACCTGGCATCTGTTTCCTCACACTAGTTTAGCCGCCATTATTTAACAAATGTTGAGCGTTGTAGCCACTAGCCAGGTTGTAGTGGTAGCAGCATGGTTTATACGCATGAGCGCACCAGTAAAAATAGTACCAACTTTGCGTTTCCTGCATACAAATATATTTATCCTACATATAGCTATCCTGCAGATAAATTAAGTTCATAATACGCGTAAAATATTAAAGTGGCTGAGGACCTTTATGCGGTTGCTAACTTTAACCTACCGATAGCAAATTTATCTGGTAGTCATAAGACAGACACTTAGTCGTTTTACTGCTTCATAACTGCCAAAATCATAAGAAGTATTTCAGTGCGAGGATATTTTCATTCAAATACGTGGTTCCCTTGGATATTAAACACAATAATAACACAGTCTAATAGAGTAGACTCGTATCACTCTGTCGACAAATGAAGGGGCCACTTTTATTTGACTAGTTTGTTGTTTGGATCTGACCTCCGTGCTAGGTTTCTCTACCTAAACCAACATCACACTGTAATAATCTCCCGCCCCTTCGTAATGACGTCAATAAACTTTATAGCCCCACCCTTTCTCTCACAGTGACCCCTCTTAACGTTACTTTTGTTGTAGTTAGGTTTTTAATTAACTCCCATGCGTGGTAATCGAACTCCAGTCTCATTTTTTACACTCAATCCCCCCTTTATATTAAGTGTACATTCATTTTCAAAAGTATAGGCTATTTCATCCTTGGTTTGGTAATATATATATAATTATTTAGTCATGATAAATGGAGATGTTAGTTCAGATGACTATATTTTAGAGGTTGGGAATCTAATCCCCTATCTATTGCACCAGGAGTTCCCCCTACCCCTTTATGCGGTTTTATGATATCTATTAAAATGAATTCCTGTACTGTTCCCTGAAAACTAGCCTTAGCTCTTTGTCCATCAGATTAGATAGTTGAATCTGCTTATGGACTTTACTTGCAGCATTAACCCTCATAATTCGGTTAACTTGGGCACTTAAACCTTGACCTTCAAACTACAAATATAACATTTATAATTCAAGTTTGAAATATTAAGTCATGGGATATTATACTATTGTTAATAATCATTAATTAGCCTTAACTGGCGGGCACGTGGGCAATAGAACCAGTTTTATATTTACCGGTTTGTCGGTGTCGGGATGGATCGGTGTTCGAATCCTGGGCGGGTGTAATGAAGTAATTATTCTCAAATAATTTTCCATTCTACCGCTACTCTAATGCGGGTACGTTCATGTAAATTTTACCTTCCTAATCCCAACTATATGGATCTCCCGAACGGTCAAGAAATACTTGGAGCAGTTTAATTATTATTTAGATTAGATGATCTCCTGAGTCAAGACTATGTATTATTTTACCATAACTGTACTTATCACAAGAGGAATATTCCATTAAAAATATAATTAAAAGTATGTTATGTTAGCAGATCATATTACTTTTTGCTTTCTGAACTTTTTTTTTTTTGAATGAGTGAGACTCAAAGAAGGGCTGAGGGTGAGCATTAAATAAGTGTAGGTTTGACAGTACTACCAACAAGTTATCACTAAAAGTTACTAATTTTGGATTTAACAACCTTAATTCGGTTAGTGTTGTTTAGCACCATGTCTTACTACTTATTTGGGCTGTACGCCTATGTACTAATTACACTAATGTGTTAAGGATTAGGAAGGTTGAATTAATAGTGAGTGTACCCACATTTGCATAGAGATAATATAATAAACAATTCTGAAAAATAAAAACTTCAGCACACACTACCGGGATCTAATCCCTACCTCCCCGTCTTTGGCAGTTTATTCTAGCGAGAATAGCGCCCTAGACCATGCAGCCACTGAAGTGGGTTTCATTTAGCTAGTGTGTCTAGAAAATATAATATATATTTATTTATTAGCACGACGTCTTACAACTCGTTTGGGTTATATTATTATGTACTAATTACTCTAATGGTTTAATGTATTATGAAAGTTATATTTATAGGAAGTGTACCCACATTTGCGTGAAAAAACATTTTGGAATAACCACCTTCAGCACACCCGATCAAGATTCGAACCTTAATCTCTCCGTCTTCGGAAGTCTACTCTACTTCTGGAGTTGCACCATAGACCATGCGGCCACCGAAGTGATTAAAGTTTATATTAAATGTCTTAAATAAAAAGGTTACACTAATAAGTGATGGGATGAAGACCTAATAAACACTCTAAATATTTTTAGGGACAACCCTGACAGTGTTTTTTTCCATTGCAATGGTTATAGAAAGAGGGTTTTAAGGGATGGGGTGAGATAGAGTGAGGGGTGGTATACTCTTATTACCCATACGTTTAATTGCTCCAAATATTGACCGTGGGCCTGCACTGATCCCAGTTCATTAAACGTTGTTTACCCGGCCAAGGGGTAGGAACGGGTTACGTTACTGCAGGGAGGGTAGATGGTAGTTGGAAGCAAGAGAACAAACAGCTGCTACCGTAAGGGTATATGAGGGAGAGGGGTTTAATTAGAGAAAGAAGGAAGACCAAGGAGAGACACAGAAACGGAAACTGATCTTCATCTTCATTCTTTTAAATGTGTTTTATATTTTTTTTAATAGCTTGCGCTTCCCAAACCGAGAGCTAGGATTTTAAGACACGACTTACAAATTGACTTAAAAATATACATTCGGGCAGAATATAGCACTAAGCATCCAACACCTATCTTCAATCTTTTACATATAATAGCTAAAGTATGGATCTGTTTACAAATAATATTCCTTTTCAGTACGTTCTGGATTTGAAACAAAGGCCCCTTTACCATTTAGGCTACGGCCTTACTTGCAGCCTGGTCGCCCCAGCAAAAACACCACGACTAGGTTGTCAGAACGTCAATCAGTTTTATTTATATGGGAGACCTAAGGTCGCTGTCGTCAGTAACTGTCGTCTAGTATGGCCACCTGCATACAAAACAAGGCTCTGCTTACTTGCGACCGGGTGCTGTCGTCAGTAGCTGTTGCCTAGTATGGCCACCTGCGTACAAAACAAGGCTCTGCTTGCTTGTCATCAGGTCGCTGTCGTCATTAGCTAATGCCTAGTATGGCCACCTGCGTACAAAACAAGGCTCTGCTTGCTTGTCATCAGGTCGCTGTCGTCATTAGCTAATGCCTAGTATGGCCACCTGCGTACAAAACAAGGCTCTGCTTGCTTGTCATCAGGTCGCTGTCGTCCATTAGCTAATGCTAGTATGGCCACCTGCGTACAAAAACAAGGCTCTGCTTGCTTGTCATCAGGTCGCTGTCGTCAGTAGCTGTTGCCTAGTATGGCCACCTGCGTACAAAACAAGCTCTGCTTGCTTGTCATCAGGTCGCTGTCGTCATTAGCTAAGCCTAGTATGGCCACCTGCGTACAAAACAAGGCTCTGCTTACTCGAGACCGGTTGCTGTTCTCAGTAGCTGTTGCCTAGTATGGCCACCTGCGTACAAAACAAGGCTCTGCTTACTTGTCACCTGGTCGCTGTCGTCATTAGCTGTTGCCTAGTATAACCACCTGCGTACAAAACAAGGCTCTGCTTACTTGCGACCTGGTCGCTGTCGTCAGTAACTGTCGTCTAGTATGGCCACCTGCGTACAAAACAAGGCTCTGCTTACTTGCGACCTGGTCGTGGTGTGTTTGCTGTGGTGTGGCGACCTAGTCGCAAGTATGATTGTATACTAAGTGCCCTTTCACACGAGAGGTATTATTTATATCGCGCGATGTTTTTGTCATACGCACTTTTATTCACGCGATCAATTCTGACGAGAGAGAAAATACTGCTTGTTTCCCATGTTGACTTGTGCTTTTGACGTGGTGCAGGATTTAAGCGACTGTTCTAGACCAGCGATGCGGGAATTTTACCGCACGATTTATTTTTCTCACTATGTGAATGCTCCCATTTGAACCAATGTATTTCAGTGGATAAAATTCGCGTGACAAAAACATCTCGCGATAAAATATCTCGTGAGAAAGGGCACTAAGAGTTTTCAAGTGATCAAAGACATTGCAATGAATTTTTAGGTCTATAAGATGCTGTAGTGAATCCAACACCTTAGCTCAGTTGGTAGGTAGCGTGTATGACTATTGAGCTAAGGAACCCGGGTTCGAATCACGACATGACTGAAAATTTTATCATTTGTGAAATGTGAATTAACCCTTTCACAGTGATAAATTAACGGAACTTGAATAAAAAAACTAACCCTGACCATAGACTGGGAACAGTAATGAAGTTAAAGTAAATATGGTGTAATTGACAATCCGCAATGGTGGCCACGGGGTTAAAGCAATCAGTCTAATTTTTTAAATGGTTTTTCAGTGATGGTAAAGTCAGGGTTCGAATCCTGTCAAGATGTATTTAATTGATTCATTTTTCTTAAGTGGCGTTCCACTATTCCTCCCCGAAAATATGCTTATAATTATATATATATGTGTATGTATATATATATGTGTGTGTGTTCTAGATTATATCTCCCTAATTCATATTCATTAGTGTCCAGACATAATGGAGGGGTAGTAAGACGCAGAGCTCAGATACAAATATTGGAACAAATTCTTCTTTCATTTGTTGTTACATATATTTAAATTGTTGATATTTGTTTCACTTCACTGAAAGTAGGTTAAATTTAATGCATTTGTCAAGTTTTTCTTAGTTTGTTTATTGAGGGTGTATAAAATGTGTCTGATCTTTCATCTAAACCTAACCGACCACGAAACTCTTGGTAAAAGAAAATTGGAATGAAAAGATATACTCTTGTAAGAGTAAGGTCTAAAATGGTATGACAGAATAGAAAAAATGATTTAATCCAATTTAAAAAAAAATCGAAGAAGTGGCTGAGAACATTTTGATTGCCGACAGTTGGACGTAGACCTAGTATTACTTTGAGAATGAGCCATACCATATCTACGGTAGGGAAGGCGGTATCTGGTTGCTAGCAGAAGGCTTTTTGTATTGCAAATATTAGCTGTAAGTAACTAAAGTCAACAAATTCGGAAATAACTATTATTATGAGATTAGTAATAATATATTATCAGTAAAAATGTTCTAAAACTCTTATAGTAATACTTCCAGCCACTGTTTGGAATAAAGAACCTTTCGCTAGCTGTCACCTACATTCCTACGACAGATGTGCTGTAGTATCCGCATGAACACTATACAGGATGGTCTTGGGAGAACTGGAACAGCACATTAAAATAATTGGAAAACTTACTCTTAAATTAATTAGCCTAGCTTACTACTAGTGTTTTGTGTTTGTATTGTCTTAAACTTCTTCCAAATTGTTTGGGATCAACATGAGAATATATCTAAAAGCTATCAAATCAACGTATATATATATATATATATATATATATAATAGTTAAAATACATAATATCAACCGCCATTAAAATATAGGTTGTTAAGGGTGCTGCCTATATTAAGGGAAATATACTCACACTGTGGTATTATTTATGGTACTGGCAGTTATAAGACTTCAAAACCAATCAAGCAGTTATTTTTTAACTTAAAAATTAATCATAGCCTATAGGAACATGTTGATATTTTTTCATCTCTATCTTGAAGTGAACCATAAATAACAAATTGCTTCTGGACATCTGCCCCACATCAAAGTGATCCTGCATGAGCTCCCCTTGAACGTTGTAATAAAATAAATATTCGTATCGATATTTTTATATGCATAATTTAATTTGATTTAAATTTTTGGTGATTTATAATAATAGTAGTAGTAGAATATTCAGCAAAATCAAAACAAATAACACGTCCTATTGCTACTTCTTTGTGTATACAGATCAATGATTTACATAAAATTATATTATAAATTGTTACATATGCATATAACAAAACATTATGCGTATTAAGACGCAGTGCGTAGAAAAACATACGGTTACCAAACTAATTTATTCAAAACTTCAAGCTTAAAGATTGTATTTTGGGATCTGAGTTACAAAAAAAAAATTGTGAGAAAAATAACTTTAATCCAAAAAATAAAACTCGACCGACTCCAAACTTTATAAAATGAATTTATAGCTTGGCGTCAAATTATCATTTTTGGGAGGAAATAATTGTAAAAAGAAGTTAAAATAAGAATAGAAATAGAAGTTATATTTTTTAAAAGAGTGGTATTACATAAAAAAAATCAAAATAATATTTTTAATTAACCTTTACTCCCCTCCAACAAGATTACAAAAATGATATAAATACTATCTTAGTCTCATCCTCCATAAAACATAAATACTTTTGTGGGCTGCAAGATAAATTTAAAGAGTTCATTTTATCGACGCACATTAACAAGAAGGCCGTTAGTACGAATAGAGTACACCCAGCTGCGCTGAAGCATATTGCCAGGGGTACAGTATACTGGTGTTCATTTTATTATATAGCCACTACCACATGACTAACAAACCAACTTAATTCTAGAACAGACATGACACTCAGTCCCCAAGTCTGTCAGTTTATCAGTGTGAAAGGGAAATATTCAATTTCCCATAATTACAAACTATTTCAGCTATGCCAGGAATCAAACTCGGGCATCTTAAATCAAAATACAGAAACGCTACTGACTTAGCTGAGTGGTTAGATGGGATGTATAGGTAAAATAACTACTTCTCACTTTACTCGCACCGAGGCTCTATTGCCGGGGACACTGCACAGATAGTGTTTGATAGGTATGTCGCCCCTTGGGGTCTGAAACTCCGCAACACGCAGGACGCATCAGTTTGGCATGTGGCAGGCCAGATCCTTATATTGACGCAGGGGGAGGTTTGAGCTACTAAGGAATCCCCACCCATCTATTTGGCACTTTCGACCTATCCTTTTATAAAGCGAACGCATGAAAGAGTTTGAAAGTTTATGTAAGATGAGAAAATAATATATGTCTTAGTTTACGGTTCTCAATTTTCCCTCCAGCGGTGGCATTGCACTTATTCGACAACGACGGAATTCGAATCATGGTTTGGTGCACTTGGCGCTGTTTTCTCATCCTCTCTCCTCAAAACTAGTTATCGTTTATACTTATTAGATCAAGTCGTTAATAAACCTTGTTTTGAACATAAACGAACGAAATATATACTAGATTTCTACTCTACGAGATCTGAATCAAAATTTCCAAAAGGTAGAATATAAGGAGAATATTCTAAAGGTCAAATTCAATAGATTTTCTTCCCGTTTAAAAGAATCCTCTATATATAGGGTATACCGTGACGAAACTAACAAACTCGGCCATTGTGTTATAGACAGCATTTGAATTAAAAAAGTTAATATACTCATTGAGTTGTTTGGACTACGTTACTGAGATACAGTAGATGTAAGCCAGACACATGAGAGAAGTTGATCTAGGTGATCACCAACGCCACCATTGCTCTCATAAACTAACTTGCCGACATGCATTGGGAGCTCACTAGGGTGCAACGTGTCACAGCTTGCTTGCAGGCTGAGTGGAAGGGGGGGGGGGGTATTTTGAATAGTACATGTGAAGGTGATTGATATAAACGAATGCAACATGTAAATCAATACCAGAATAATAAATTATTACAGTTATGTACATTTTATATTTTCATCACAGTATTTTGGTATTTCCAGTAAGTCATTCATGTGGCTGTAGATCCATTAGGGTGCTCCATAGCCTTATTGTGTGTATTAACTTTTTAAATTCAAATTATTTCTAGAACACGCTGGTGGATTTTGCTGTCTACGCATGGTACAACCTGTATAAGTTACGTTAGTCGGCGAATGTATGAATGCTAGGTCATAAAAATAATACATTTACCTTCCTAAAAAATGTATTAAGCATTAGATTTTCACAGAAATCACAAAAATTCTGAACATGCTTAATTATAAAGGTTTTAAGTGTAAGAAAAGGCACGATTTATTACCTGGGTACAATGACAAGTAAACATAAATATACTATGCTAAAACTGAGAGGCCCGCACCGTTTGGCACTTCGGCAACGCATCAGTCTATAGTGTGTGACTTTCAGGTGATAGAGGTAATGGCTTGAATCCTGACCAGATGTTCTGAGACGTTTCCCCCCCAAATATTTCCTTCCCTCCCTCCACGCAAATTTGGGCTATCTCTCACAAAATCTACCTTACCCATCCCTGTCTTATTAATGTAAATATGTGGATAGTCTGGGAAATAGGTAAAGTACGTAAACAAAGTTTTATGAATTGAAATGGTCTTCTACCATTAATCAACCGTATAACGAATACAACCAAAGAATAAGTAGAATCAAGTATATCTTGTATCAAGAATTTTTTTTAATTGTATACTTTGAATGAGGAAATGCTGGAGAGTGTTGGGGAAAGAGAAGGATATTAGAGGTTGTCAAAATCAGGAAGAGAGAGTGGATTGGACATTGTCTGAGAAAGGAAATTCTACTGTTTGATGCTATGGACGGAATGGTTGATGGGAATAGGGGAAGATGACATAGAAAGTACAAGATACTGGATAACATTAAGATAAAATGGAGGTAGTTACAGATGGATTAAGACGATTGCTGAAGACAAAACTACGTAGAGAGCCATCTTGTGATGACCTGCCGTTAGGCAGAAAACTAATAATAAACACTTTGATTTAAAATTTTGGTTTAACGGTTTATTAATTGAAATTAATGTATTTTGTTTTTGTCATGTTAAAAGAGATGGGGTAGTTATTTTATAATGTATATTCATAATTAAGTGATAGAGTAAGATCCACTCAACTCCAAAAGTAATTTTTATTATATACATTTGGAAACATAGCTAAGTGAAACTACACTTTTCAAAATACGCTCGACTTTCAAATAGTAAATACTTGCAACATTCTTTTGCCCTCCATCGTTGGAACTGATTAGAAGAGTACATATTGATGTCCTTAAGTGTACTTGAGTAGCGCTAGTGCTGGGCTAAAAGAACCTCAATTTTAAATAAAAGTATTTGGGTTTTGTATAAGGGGGGAGGGGGAGGGAGGGAAGGGTAAGTGAAAACAACTTTAAAGACTAAACTTAGTGAAAAAAAAATAGCGAGTAAGGGTGAGGCTGAGAAACAGATTGAATGTATAAAAGAGTGAGAAACTTAGAAATGTGTGCGCTGGGCAAAGATAAATAAGAAGATCTAAGATGATGCAAATGAAGACAAAGACGAAGTAAACAAGGGTTCAAAGGGGGGGAAGAAGGAAGGGGTGGAAGGGAAAAAGTTTACTCTGGATTTTTGATTAAGTGGGGTCTCGTTGCAAGTGAAAGGTTAGCGAATATTAGAATCGAAAAGGGCGGAAACGTGGTGGACTTTTTTTTTTTTTAAGAAAGAAGATTTTTTTTCTCTAACCGCCTTTCTTGATGGGTAGGTTACGGGGAGATGAAAAATGATGTAGGAAATCAGCAAGGAGGAGTCTCAAAGAAAGAGGACAGCGTAAGACTAGGATTGATAAAGATGACAGACAGGCAGCTAAAATGACGTCTTTATTAAAAGGAAGTAAATAGATTCCCCTGAAGACGTATATAGCAAAAAATACAAATTGTTTTCACCTAAAATTTGTAATCCCACTTTTTTTAAATTACTTATTTATTGAATTTTTATATTTAACACGGGATTGCTAACCACAGAATATATTTAGAATACGTCCTACGAACCTATTGGAGTAATAACTACACTCACACTGGTGGCTATATGGCCTAAGGAGTCACATTCACAATAAACTTAATTGCTGTTGATGAATGTCAGCTGGTTGCGTTGAGTTAATTTCCCAAATTTGTTTGGTTTTTAATAGTTTTCTCATACCCTCTCTATGCTTATATGGTTGCATTTTTTCTAAGTCACTTTTCCCAAGAAACTAGTTTTTAAGTTGACTCTCCGGATAATGGGACAAAAAAAAGTTTCCCCCTACTTGAGAGCAAACTAGAGTCCCCTTAACCGAAAGTCAGCCACTTTAACCACTCGGTCATTAAAACGTGTTCAAATACTCTGGTAAAGGGCTAAGCTTGATGATGCTGGTCAAGGCCAAATACATTGTAAATTCCAGCCTGTAGCTGTAATTTTAACGATAGCTCTTAGTATTCGATGATATTCACACGTCCATCACAGACTCTGCTTTAAAATATGAGTGAATAATGACCCTGAGCACGGGACGATCCCTGGATAGCTCAGTGGTAAAGCATTGGTAGGCTAAGCCATAGTTACCGAGTTAAATTCCCGTTTCTAGGTGTATTTTTCCATTTATTCGAATATACTGCTGATTTACCTAACTATAATTACTCATTCATCCCCAAGTTTCACCTTTAATATATTATACTTAATTATTGTATAGCATTGCTTTCTTCCCTATCTAATAGTGCTTGTCTTAACCAATTTTAAACGGCTGTTATTACAAGTCACATACTCTTAACAACTCTATCCAGTGATTACAGTGCCAGCTTATATTGCGGCGAATAAAAGCTTCAAAGTCTATCCACTTGATTAATTGTATGCTGTGTAGTGAGACGTGCCTTAGGGGTGCTTCTGACTTGCAAGGAATTTGATTTCAGGTGACGAGGAGGTTGAGGTTCGAGTCTAGTTGAATGCAGCGGGGTTGGTTTTCTACATGTGATTTATTGCTATGGTTTTCCCATCTCCTTTCCATACTTACTACCTTCTTCATCCTTATCTCTTGGATTAAGCCGTTAAGTATCCTCTGCGTTAAAACTTGTTTGATATAGATAATAGCCACCTCGGTTGATCTACCAGAATAATTCTTGGTTTGTTGGGGGGGAGGGGGGGGGGCAGGGAATGGGGGCAGGGAGTGCAACAGTATCTATCAGTTTTATCACCAGTTTCCACACCCGCCGAGACGCCTTGTCGATGCTTCTAGAATGATGATGAATGGAGACATGATGGAGTCTTCCTTCATTCTCTAGGGACAAGAATAAGGGAGGGGGACTGGAAGAAAGGGATGATTGGGTTCAAGGTTGGGAGGTCGAGGAAGTGATGCTAATGACTTTAGGACCCCGGTTCGAGTCCGAACGCCTCATCTAAAAGAAGATGAGAGTCATCACGAGGTAACACGGGTTTTTTTCCCTGCGCTCCGCGTCTTACTACCCATCCGAGATATGCACATACTTGCATTGATAAAATAGGGATAAGTAAAGTAGAATTCCGAGTGGATATACCAGTTATTTTAGTGAAATCGAAAGTCGGTAACCATTTAAGGAAATAACCTCAGTAAGCCCTGCCGGGACTCGAATCTTGACCCAACTCTTCCATCATCCGGAAAACTAGATCAGCTCAAGTGCATACATATGCGTGTGTTCTATAGCTAATACTTAATTGAGGGTGAAAGGGATATTGAGTTGAATTTTTATGTTGGCAGTTTTTAAAACAAAATACTTGTTTGCTAAAAAAAATGTATTAATTAGCTTCCAACGTTTATGGAAGAAAGCAACGTTATACAATTAACTATATGTAATCGACATGACCTAAATTGAGACGTGTTTTTTTAACAATAATAATTGTTGTATTCTGGTTTGTGAATGACAAAACGAGTGTTGCAAGGTGTTTAGATCAACTAATAAACAAATAAAGCATATGCGCTGTCAACATAAACAGTGTGTCAGCATTATTTACGGTAGGCCAGGCCAGAAGCCAGGTTAGTAGTGTATCCCAGCTAACACGGCTAACTAATCATCATCGTGTCTAGATGGTCACTCTGCCTGTTTTGGGGGCTACGTCAGCTAGGACGCCAGATCATCAATACATGTATTGGAGGGCTACCATCGAGCCCAGGGTATTGGGGTTCATAAACCGTGTAGGATCACTTAAAGGTCAGTCAGGCTATTGGTTAAGCATTCCTCATTCTGTCACGAGCTTCTAAGTAATTATATCAAGTTATTTCTTATATATTAATATTTCTTATCGACATCACATTTTATAAAAGAGTTTAGTATTACAATAAAAAAAAACGTAAAAACCCAAGCCGAACGTCAATTACGAACCCACACGATCATAATCCAGTCCCTTCCCCCATCCTCGGCTGTAACCTATCCTGACAATTAAGGCCCACACGGATTAAGGAGGTTACATTTGGTGACATATACAATATATAATATGAAAGGCAAATCTTGGGGTGGGGATTGATTTTATTATATAAATGAGCTGTACCTCAATTATAATCGAATAAATTGAAAAATAACATCATAATAACACGAATAAAATAACACGAATCGAACATGGGACCTTTGGCTTGGGATAGCTCAGTAGTAGAAACCATTGGTGCTCTACGACAAAGGTCCTGGGTTAAATTCCAATTTCCATGTGTCATTTTTCATTTTATTTTATAATCAACGTTGAGATATTCTATAAAATGGTAATCCCAAAGTGGTTGAATCTCTTTTATGCTCATCGCGTTGTAAAAGCAAAACTTTTTAAATACATATAGAAAGTCCTGTTTAAAAAAACACGATGTTTATGACAAATATTCAATAGCCGTTTATATTACCAAATGTTAAGGATTAAAATTTACATTAATACTGGAGCAATATTTGGATCGTATATGTCAAATGACATCTTAGTTATGAATTTCAAAAATAGGGACCTTAAATCGCGTTCCCTTCTGCCTCAATTTAAGGGTGCCACATACTAGAAGGTAGATCTCCCCACACTGCGGTGTTTATAATGAGAAAGGCAGTTCTGAAACTTTAAAACCATTAAAACAATCCTCATTTATCTGATAATTATTTTTTTGTAACCCGATTAAAAGAATATTATTTGTTCGAGGAAGGACTTGATCTAAGTTTATAACCATCTATTTGGATCTAAAAACTTTTACATTTAGGATAAAATGTATTTGAAAATGAATTAATTTCACTGTTTGAAGATATTTTTTCAACTTCTTAACGCAAAATAAAAGGACTTTGTCTTATATTATTATTATTAGCACCGCGTCTTACTACCCATTCGGGTTATACGCACTTACGCTAATGTGTAATGGTAGGGTGATAGTGAGATGAAATGAAGGACCTACAGTTTAACGTGGAATCCGAACCACGGTGGAGGCCTGGCATTCCCCACATTCACAAGATGTCTTGTCAGAGGTGAAGGAAGGGTTTGGTAATCAGATAAATCTTTGCCGGGACCTGGGATTGAACCCCGGCCGCCAGCATAGAAGTCTGACACCTTACCCCTAGACCACCAGGTCACCAACTTTGTCTTATAAAGACATATTGATAATTTTCGCTTTAATGTTTGCGTTAACTATATTTTAAAGTAGCAAACCACTGTTTAAATAATGTGGAATTTTATTCAACGTTTGCAACTCATCTCACTGTTTCGTTAGACTGCCTATTTATCGTATTCTTGTTGCTATCAACAGTGTGTTAAAGTTCTATCATCCAAACAAATTTTCATAACATAGTTTAATATCTACTGATCTCACTTATTTTATCACTTAATTTTGTGTTTTAATGAACTCTTTTTTCTTAGAAATCTTTCTTTGATGATATTATATATTTTTTTAAACCTTTTACGTAGTTTTATTTATTAGTTATTTATAAAAAGTAAAGTTTCATATCGTTTATTTATTTTTATTATTCATGCAATTGTTATTTTATTACTTATTTATTGATTGATTTTATTTAATATTCGTGTTTCAAGTTGATATATTTTGACTAGGTGCTAGTAGTCCCTGTGTTGACGCTCCTTTAAATCCCAATAATAATATAGTAACACTAATTATCTAAGCTCTAAGTCGTAAGCTCCTGTTGTATGGACATAAAGGGGTGATCGACCCCAACATCCCTTTCCAGTTGATGACGTAGTTTTAACTCAGTGTCGCAACAGTAGACTACTACCAGTTAGGGGGGGAGGTCCCCACTGGGTCCTTGTACAATTACCGCTAGTGGCTGGGAGTACACTCTTCGCCCACTTACCCTCTTTCAGTGGTGGTCCGAGAGGTATTCCAAGGGATGGACGTTATTACGACATCCTTAAACTGAAACAGCCTCATATCCATCCTTACCATACACGCGCTGGAAAAAAAACATGTATATGATTTTGTTTGTGATGGATATAATTATTAAACTATTATTATTATTCAGAGGGGAGACATTCAAGGAAAATATTATACAACACCTGTATTATTATTATTATTATTATTAGCACCGCGTCTTACTACCCGTTCGGGTTATACGCAATTACGCTAATGGGTAATGGTAGGGTGATTGTTAGATGAAATGAAGGACCTACAGTTTAACGTGGAATCCGAACCACGGTGGTGGCCTGGCATTCCCCACATTCACAAGATGTCTTGTCAGAGGTGAAGGAAGGGTTTGGAAATCAGATAAATCTGTGCCGGTACCGAGGATTGAACCCCTAGACCACCAGGTCACCGACTACAACACCTGTAATTCTCAAAGTTTTTTTTTAATTGAACGAAGATAGTGGTAACTTTTTATGTTTAGTTAAGTCAGTGTTTGTTTATTTTTGAATGTAGGTCCATTAAAAAAATTGTTCTATATATCTAATTGACGAGCCTATTTTGACTTTTTTCAAACATCCTTTTTTTTTGTACCGCGTCTTACTACCTGTTCAGTTTATACGCATAACATTCTTATTGACTCCACTATAGGATTACTTGAGGGAGATTTTTATTTTTCGATCAGGGGAGAGTCGGAAACTTTTACTTTTTCTCAACTTCTTGGAGAGTGATATTTTTTTCTCGCAATACCATATATCTGTGTGTATTTGTGTCTGTATCTTGGCCTTGAGCCGAAACCATATAACCGATCAGCTAAAACTTGTTATCAAGGGTTGGTATAAGATTACCCGTGAGTGTTTTGTGATTACATATCTAACTCTACTATTAAGGGTAGTTTACTGAAGGGAAAAAAAGAGAACAAAATCAATTTTTCTAGAGATTCGCTCTAACTACTTTGATTAAATTTCATACCTGGGGATTGTTTAAATTACAAACAAAATAGTATTTATTATTTTACACTGAAAATATATTTTGAGGATACTTTACTTGAGCAGATATTTCCACTTTTGATCATATTCCCGCAACTATTTGATTTACGAAATAACTTATCACTGTGAAGTTGTAGAACTATTAAACTTAAACAACATTTAATTCAAATACATTTTTTATAAAACCAATAGATCCTGAGCTATTGGCAAATATACTTTTTTAAATTGAGCTGATTGCTATGCTTTTTGTTAAACAGAGATTATATTTAATTCTCAACAAGTTTCTGTAAAAGTGTATATTATTACACCCATGCTTTTTTTTCCCAACACGTTTCTTAAAAAAATCTCTTACTTCATTTCACAAATCTTACAATTTTGAAGTAGATTTCTCCATTTTTATATAAAGAAGATAAAATATACCTACTGTACCCATGTTTTTCTGAATATTTATGATCATCCTGTTACTATCACGATAGTTAATGTACTATGTCGGAGCTTGAGGACCTATTAGGCAACACGCGCCAAATATGTCGATAATGTTCAAAGAAATTCTTTCATGTGCCTTTAAGAATTTTGGACAGCACATTGGGGTATTGCAGGGTTTGTAAAAAAAATATATTTAAAAACATGTACTCATCCGGTCCGGCTGAGAATCCTCCAGTCAAAACTTCGCATCACACCCAATTTGTCGACAGATATTATTAACTCGTTGTATAAGCTAGCCTTAATGACACTCATACGATATCAATGTCTCCAAGATACAATTTCCTTAATAATACAGAAAGGTTGGTCGGGCGAAAGATCTTTGGACAGCAGTGATTGTCACGTGCCATGAAAATAAGGCCTACTCTTGCGCACCATAGGTTTGTAAGCTGTACTAGGCTATACCATATAGGTTAAATTTCCGGTCTTAAGTCTTCTCGTGGAGCGAAATTGTACAATTACAAGTGATACGGACTTCACTATAACTGTGATCATAAAAGCTAGTAGTCCGACACCCTAGCTCAGTCGGTATTATGTTTGTATACTGAGCTAAGGGTCCCGTGTTCCATTCCTGGTATGGCTGAAAAATGTATCATTGTTGAAATGAGGATTTCCCCTTTCACAACAATGAATTAAAAGCCGGGGACTGGATGTTGTGTCTGTTCTAGATTTAAGTTAGTTTATAAGTCGTGTGCTGATATAATAGGTTAGTCGGTTCAGAAAGTGCACGTTAAAAAATAAATAATAAAAACAGAAGCTAGTAGCTACTTGTGGCATGTGCTTATAATATCAGTAAATACATCAGTTATAAATACTCAACTTACCCCCATTTGTGTCATCAATTCTGGTTCGTTACTGAGGTCTATGTCGTGGTTTGAAACCTTGCCGGATAAGCTAAATATAGTTTGTTTGTTTTTTACTTTTCCTCTACACACATTTGGGTAAATTTCCTCTAACATTCTGACTTCCTCATTTCTATCCGTTTTGGTGTTAATATGAGTCCAGCCCGGGCGGGTAGTATAATATGGTACATGGGTTTGTGTGAAATATACAGTGTATATATTGGACTTGGCTAATTAGTTCATTACAATCTTATTTAATTTGTAACTATTTTGTAATGTGGCATACAAGCTCATCAGGACCTAGCAATAAGTGCGGATCAAGATTTACTTTTCAAACTCTTCAAAAAATCTGTCATAAGATATTATTTCTCTCCCAACATCTTTTTGCCACATGGATCCGACACCTAAGCTCAGTCTTTGGCGCGTTTTTATACTTAGTAAGAGGTACCGGGTTTTATTTTTGGTAAAATTGGGGCTTTCCCTTTAAATGTGATTAATCAACGATTATTGTGTATATTCTAGAATTAAGTTGGTTTATAATCCGTCCAATAATACAAATAGTATGTCTAGAAAGTTCACCTTAAATACTCTAAGCTGAAATTTAAAGCAAGATTCCCGCATAAAACACATAGTTTGCTGGAGTTGAGCTTCTTATCATTAGCCACTTCAATAATTGCGTTGTCGCATGACGTCACACTTATGAAACTAAAATGGGGAGGGGGTGGTAAAACTAGGGGGTGGGAGTGCGTGAGGGAGGGTAAACACTGTCACAAGCTTCCTCACCCTCTCCCCACCTACCCCCTGGGCGAGCCAGTTCATTCATTACTTACAAAACATTGGAGAACACCAAGAGAGGGTGGGAGTGGTATAGCCTTTTAGACGAACATTAAACTGATCATTTTTATACTCCCTCCCCTTTATACCCTTCCCTTAAGCTCTGACAAACACCAAGTACTATATATATCTATTTTTTTGAGGCAAATGAGACAAGTCCTTTTCTTTTTTTTTTTCGCAGTAATTTTTAAAATGGATTGGAATGTCTGGTTGGCTGGACGTATTTGAATGTTTAAGGTTGGATAGGAGAAGGGGGCAGAAGCGGCAGGGATTGGTTAAAGAGAAGTTATGGGACGAAGTCCATTTACTCAGATTACTAAAATGGGTTTAAAAGGGAAGAGAGAATATTCCGTCGGACTGTGCGTGTTCGCGGGGCTTTTTATTGGATGATGAGTCAGCGCGGAATCACCGCGTCGGGGACTTACTCAACCTGAAATATTTCCGCCTTTCCCCTATCGTGCAGGATTAGAGTTCAAGCTCGGGAGCTGTTCTCTGATCTGACGAGGAGCGACAGATCACAGCGTCGGTGAACTGGAAGACGGACCCGCATCAGTGGTCACGTGATTGAAGGAGTCAGACTCGCAACAAAAGTATGATGTTTATGAGAGGTCGAGGTTCCATTCTTGCCCGGGTGCACTTTCTGTGGTTTTACAGGTGTGCTTTATCACTGTGGATTTCTTATCCTTTCTTCATATTAGTTTGTGTGCACTTTCTTTAAACAATTTCTCTCATCCCTCGTATCGGTGGGCACATGGACTAAGGCTCAAAGTTAATCAGGTTTAGTTTTACGGTGAAGAGGTCAGGGCTCGAATACCAGCCGGGTGTACTTAGGATGGTTTTCTTAAATGGCTTTACACTCCCTTGCTACACAAATGCGGGTACACTTTTATAAAATTATACTCTCATAATCCCAACCCCACTATTATAATTAAATAACTTAAATTAATAACTTAGTCTGAATGGGTAGGGAGACGTGACGCAGCAAAAAAAACTCCCTTATTTTCTACCCTTTGGTCTAATTATTTTTAAAAAAATCCCTGATAACTGGTTCACCCTCACCCTAGTGTTGGACTGGAGTCCCGGTGAAATAGAGATTAGGGTTCGAAATCCCCTCAGGTGTATTGAGGGTGGTTTCTGATAAATGGCTTTCCCCGCTCCCTCCACGCAAATGAGGGTATATTTCCACTAAAATTCTAACTTCCTCATACCCGCCTCAGTGGCATAGCTGGCTAAAGTGCTAGATTAGTGTTGAGTTTGACTGCCGAGAATGTTGAGATTGAGGTTCGAATCCAGGTAGGGTGAACTGGGAGTGGTTTTTCCTAAATGGTGTTTCACTCTTCCTCCACGCAAATGAGGGTTCACTTTCTTTAAATTCAAACTTCTCAATGTCTAATCCATTAGCGTACTTAGTACTTAAGCCTATAACCCGAACGGGTAGTAAGACGTGGTGCTAAATAAATAAAATAACTTCCTCATCCTTAATTCTTTAACGCAATTAAATGTATAACAGGTTCTAAAATATGTAAAAAAAAACAGGGAATAGGATGACATTATTTTATCTCACATTTTAAATGGAAGCAAGGTATCCTAGAACTGTAGTTGTTGTTGGTCTCCTGGACCACTGCGCTTCAGGGGACGGGCGATTGGACCAAGTCCGGCGCACCTAATCGTCGTCGGCTGTCCACAGCAATGATGGCGGCAATAATAGCACACACACACGCACACAGCCCCCCCCCGCTCCCCCATCCTCTTTCCCTTAGAAAACATCGCTGCGAGTTATTACTACTGTATTATTTACACAGCACTACCCGCCATTACGGTCACGTGATTTAATATGGTGGGAACAATAGCTCCCCAGGAGGAGGGAGACCAAATCATTGACAAGGACCACCAACAATGGGATTGGAACATGTTCCCAATTTAGTTTGGAAATACTTTACCATGTAGCGTTAAAAACTATAGACATGTTTGTCCAAACATGTACATTTTTTTTTTTTACGAAAATACAAGATCCTGACACGTCAAACACTAGTTTGTTTATTGTTACGTTTAACGCTATTATTTTTAACGGCTTATTCTAAGAGGTGCGGGCGAGGAAAGTAGGTTGATCAGAATTCTAACCACATTAGCGTGGAAAGAGGATGTGAAAACCACAGTGATAAATCAAGCGTGTGAAACCACCCCTTGTGCACCCGGTCATGATTCTAACCTTGCTTGATATCCCTATCATCAACCATTCAGTCATGGTGAGACTGATGACCTAAATTGTGGGATCACCGCTGTGGATTGAATAGGCTACAGTGGGGATTCCCCCGCCCCCCCCCTGTCCCCTGAATCACACTCCTTGATCTTCTAGTTAAAATCTTTGTTCAATCATTCGTAATATCCACAGCGATGGTTGAGTTGTCTAAGACATTAGACTCGTTGACAGGGAGGATGAGGCTCGAATTCCGACCGGGTGTATTGGTGAATTCTTCAAACTCGTTCCATGCTAAAGAGGTGACATTTACTATAGGCCTAAGTTTTCCCCTTTCCTACCTCTATATAACTTAAGTTAGAGCTACGAGTTGATAAAATGAATTTTAAGAATTAAAAGATAAAAATGAGCAGTGTTGATAAAATAACAAAAAATACTCAGTGCACTTGGTTGGTATCGAACCACATAGTCACCTGGATCAAAGCAAAGTGTTTTAAGTATCCTCTCCGATACACTTATGCTATTTGACTGAGCATGACAGGATGAAAGGGATGGATTTACATTCCCCCTTTCCCCCTTATATTATCAGTTTTATTAGTACACTTTGGTCAAAGTGTACTTCTCATTTGTGAGTTAGCTTTACCACAGTTATAACCAAACTAAAGAGTTGGCGTTGAGGAATCTATCAAAGTTGTGGTGCTATAGCTTTATGCCAAGAGTTGACATGAGAATCTATCAACATTTTTGGTGCTATAGAATACTGCCTAGAGCTGACTGTGATAAAAATTATCAAAGCTGTAGTGCTATAGTATACCCTCAAAAGTTGACTGAGAAATCTATCAAAGTTGGGGTACTATAACATACCTACAAGAGTTGACAATGACAACTAAATCGAAGTTGTGGTGCTCTAGTGTACCTACATGAGTTTACTGTGAGAAATATATCAAAGTTTATATGCTATAGCTACCTACAAAAGTTGACAGTGAGAAAGCCATCAAAGTCTTAGTGCTATAGAACACAACAAGAGTTGACTGTGAGAAAGTTGCCGAAAGAAAATACCTCTCAAGTGAAATAAAAAACGGAATAAGAATGAAGCTGTGAGTTATTTATATTTTGTTGAAGGGATGCGTGGAAGGCTGCTCTTAGGGCGGAGGAAGACGGTGAAGGAGGGTTGTCAGCCCTTTACTAAGGGGAATTCCCACGAGAAGCTCCCGCTAGCGCAAGGGATTATGGGAGTGTTGCTCCGAACGCTCGCTGGAATAAACTACTCCTAAAGTTGTATGCAGGCCTATATACGCCACAAATTATTCACCGAGATCGTGTGGATTAGTACTCTCACAATTAGTTGGTCGGTGGCATTGTTGGCTCAGTGATTAGCACGCCTGATATTGACCGTTAAGCTTATAACTTCAATGTGCCTATATAAATTAGCTAAACAAACTTTAAAAGAGGTGCTATTACTAGTGTATTAAAGATCCAATAGACCAATCATATTAAACTATCTCACCTTAGTGTACAGAGTAAGGAGGGTGAAATTTAAGTGATTTCATCAGTAGCAGCTTTGAAAACGAGGGAGAACTTATTTTTTCCAACTCATAGACACAATTGAGACTTAATGATGAGTATTATTGCTATCATCTTTATTGAATACAACGTGCACTTTATAAACACATATTAAAATAGCCCATCACTTACAAATTATCTTAACCTAGAACAACATGCCTAGTTCAACACCCTTCTCACCCACTCATTAGCAACTAGATATTTCATAAATGGATTGTAGGACGAACCCGTATATAAAAAATATCTTCGCCCTCACAATCAAGACTCGAATCAGGATACGAGATACAAAACTATTCAAAGAGTATTACTAACTTGACCAAATAATTTAAAATTTTGTTTTTGTGTTTGTGCCAAACTCTTGCGCTCTATTTTATAATCAAGTCTAAAGTTTCTCTTGTGTATGAGAGCCAGGCGTTCTAGCCGCTTTCCTAGTCTTGCTGGTAATAATTTAGTGAACAGTGAAAATAAAACTCCCTCATAGATCTATCATCACTTTCCTCTAAGTTACTAACACCTTAGAGAGTGTGAGCCCTCCTAAAGCTTTCTCAACCACAGGGTCACGTGTTGCGCTCTAGGTAGTGTCGTGTAAAGAGGCTTTACTAGCGAAAAATAAAAGGGAGGTGGACCTGTCAAGTTAATGTACACATCCGTCTTAACTAAAACTAGTTAATTAGTAAATAATTAGTCATTCAAGTCACTCTCTCGACTACGGCAGTAATTTCATTTCTTTCCCTTCCACGAGTTTCCGTCGGTGCGCTGCACGCAACCCTGTCTGAAGCACTCCCCCAACCCCTCAGCCCCCTTCACCCTACTATTCTCTCAGATTGAGTTTAAGGGGGGCCAATACATTAACATTACTCATTCTTCAGCTGGAGAGATAACGAATTATCTCAACTGTGAGGTGAAACCGAAATGGAAGGGAGGAGTCCCTTTCTGGATAATATAAGATATTGTATGCAACAATAGGGCAATGAGGGGGGAAGAGGGGGACACACAATGAACAATTGTACCAACAGAAAGAAGATAAGAGAAATTTCGTTAAAAGTTTCCCTTACCCATTCCGATCTTCCATCCCCTATTTCACGTTCGTGTACATGAATTTGATTTTCAAGTAGTGTCAGCAAGTAGTGGTGGTGGAGGGAGGGAATGTAGGTGTCTCATGGGAAGAGATGGCGATGGAGGCTATTTTCGGATGGGTTTAAAATAGAGGGAGGGGGAGGATGAAGCTGGGCCTATCATTGGCTGCTAAATTGTCGTACTGTACTTACAATAAGGGCGGTTTTGATAACGGTTTTTATTTAAAAATATTAGTGGGGGTTGAGCTTGTTTTAAAATACATTATAATTTTATATTCTATTGAATAAAATGGGTAATTTGAAGGAGAAAGATTCTAAGGGTAGCTTCAAATAGCAGTTATCGTTAAGAAGAGAGGTAGGGGGTATATTTTAAGTTTTATAGAACACATTCAATATTTAAATAAAAGTATAGTTCCAGATAAGTAAACGGGACCATTATGAAATAACTAGAGAACAATTTCTTTTAACAATAGATTATTTATGTTATGAGAAATATTGAATTACAAAGGAGAATACAAGATGTAGGCCATTTTACTATAATTTTAGACGTTTGAGTGTGATCATTGAAGGATCCTTGGCATAATTCATTGAAGAATCCTTGACGTGATTAATCGAAGAATCCTTACCATATGTCATTGATGAAAATCTTCACCTGGTAAAAAGATCGAAAACAATATAACATAATAAAACAGTATTTCCCCGCTAAAATAATCAAATGAAAAATTACTTATATATTTACCGAAAATCTCAAAAGTAGAATAATTCAAAAATTAATCCAAAAATGACTTTTTCACAGATACTTACAAAAACAACTGCCAACCATGGCTTATATCCGAAATGAAAACCTTAATTTTATTCACTTTATCCAGAAATGTCACGCAAACCGGTGGACACAGGCGTAATTCTGGTCTAGTATGGTTTTCCGGTGTTGAGGAGGTGGTCGCTCGAATAAGCTGGATACACTGAAGAGTTTTTTTCCCTAAATGGTATCCCTATATTTCCATGCAAAGCTTGGTTCTCCCCTACTCCATTAGTT
Organism: Timema cristinae; assembly: GCA_039000515.1. Taxonomy (NCBI): domain Eukaryota; kingdom Metazoa; phylum Arthropoda; class Insecta; order Phasmatodea; family Timematidae; genus Timema; species Timema cristinae. The sequence goes on along the minus strand of JBCFYV010000012.1, from coordinate 66,521,097 downwards.
TAAACATGAAAATAACTTGGACAGGTAGTAAGATGTGGAGCATGGCACATAATATTATCCACGCATTGGGCCACCAGATAATGTAGGTGGAGAAACAGACAGTACGTCATAGAAAAAGATGAAGGACATCCATCTTGAGAAGAAAAAAAAAAGAAGAAAAGGAACTGGACAATGTAATTTTGTTTGTGTGGTAGCGGAGTCTGAAAGAAGAGCTATTACATGGTATGAGAGAGCGGGGAATTGTACTAATGGCCGCTAGGGTGACGCAGCACATCGTGTTAATGGAATCCATTTGGGAAAATATTATACAACTAGTCTAATGGAGAGAAAAAAAATACAATTTTTGAGGGGAGAGGGAGAAAAATTGACCAAATGTTTTGATACACTAGGAAATCTTAAGATTACTCGGTGTAGGCTTGTATCAGTCACGCATGGACGGTACAGTTTCCATCCAGAAAGTGGCCGACTTATTACAAGACTTACGTTCAGCTCTCATTAACCAGTCAGTTTTTGTGGCTGTGATAGTACCACGGAATAGTGAAAGTCAGTTTTGTTTGCCCTTTGCAATGAATATTGGATACTCAGCTGATTTATTTTTGTGATACTTTTAACTTGAAATTGAACATATGTTTGTATACCCAAGGTTTAATAAGTACAGCACATGATTCTAACTAGATAGCCTGAAGAAACAACGTATTCCACTGGTGCCAATACTGAATACCTGTCTAACTTTCTGGTGACGAGTGGATCGAAGTTTGAGTCCGGCCAATGCACTGAGAAGCTTTCCCTAAATGGTTTTCCCTCTCTTCCTCAACGCAAACTCTCTTCTTTCATGCAAATTTTGGCACATTTATTCTAAATTTTAACTTCCACATCACTATCTCATTAGCGTAGATTTGTGAATATCCAGGACGTGGAGCACAAAAATTAAAAATGTTGTTATAACTCTTAGTTTAAAAAAATGTATTTTCAGATTGGACCAATAAAAACATACCCCTATGTTCCTGTCGATAAAATGCTTGCACATTGTAATCCGCCATTATGGCCTCGTTTATCAAGACCGGAACATGCAGAATAACTGCATCTGGCAAGCGATATAGTTTTCACAGACACGCGAACATCAAGTGGGAAAACCAGCTAAGTCACTATCATAGGTACTCCTTTTTGTGTATATTTCTGCTATTTTAATCGTTTGTTTGGGCTGCAACTATTGGAATATTTTAAAGTGTATTTACCACACACGACAAAAATCTTGTTAACTAGTTTAGTCAACACGGTCACACCTATTACTCACATATCCAGCATACCGCCTAGATATTTACTAATTAGAGAGTTGGCATTCGCACCGTGATCACGCATTCTAAGACGTCAGGTCGAGGTTTTAGTCTCGATCGAGTGCTCTATAGGAATGTTAGTTACATGTATTTTATCACGCTGATTTTTAAATAGCTCGCTGATTTCGGGAGCGTTTCCTTTAAATTGTTCTACTCTCAGTCTTGCAAAGCATCTGGTATCCACCCATATAGTAATAACATTAATTAAGCAGGGATCATGATGAATTCAGAGGAATTGTACCCGCGTTTGGAGAGAGAGAGAGAGAGAGAGAGAGAAAGCAAATTAGGAATAACAATCATATCAGTTGAGTCTAACATCTAATCCGCGTTTTCACTGGTGTGTTAAGTTATCCTAATAACCAACTCTTTGATTAAGTTGTTAATAACTATGATGTCGAACGTATTCATTTAAAAACTAAATAATCACGAGTTGATACGGTTGTTTGTCAGCTCCCCTTCAATCGTAAACGTGCTCGCGACCAATTCTCCCTACGATAATTCATGAACCACACACTGAACACCACACACACGAGCCCTGGCGGAGAGGGGTGTGTGACACTTTCCAATGGCACACGTGTATCGACTCGCTCTACAATGGATTAACGAGGTACAGCGCTCAAATAGTCGTTCTTTGCTTTATTATTTATTACGTGTTACAGGGTGTGTGAGTAGGACACTTCGTGGAGGGCATCAGTAAGTGGGTACCTATCTCCGTGATAAATTTGGTGGGATAATAATTAGATGTAGAACTATAACTGCTTTGCGATGAATAGTTCACCCTGCTTGTTTACCTCCTCCTGACGCTTTCCCTTCTCTAACTCTTGGGACCCGAGCGCTCCCTCCCCTCTCCATGGCTGCCAGTATGTTCCGCCGCGGGTTTGAATCAAGCCTGCTAGCTAACCAACTCGCTGTCAAACCCTGCCGCTTGCGTTAAGGTGAGTGTTAATTCCCCAAGCGTGTGTTCTGCTCCTGCAACCTTTTGGCTGAGAATGTCCATTTGATAGTTTTGTATGAGAAATGAAGCTATATAATGTGGCCGCTCTGCACTTGTGTTTAATATCATTTTTAAAGGTTCCTTTCGACAACGGTGGTCGTAGGAGCTAAGTTCTAAAGTCATCATTCTCATAATATACTTGATGAGTAAGTCCATATTCGAACCCTGGTTGGGTTTGCCAATGGTTATTTTTCCTAAATGATCTTTCCTTATCTATACACGCAAATATGGACAAATTTCCTCTAAATTTTACCTTAATCATCCCTACCCCATTATTTTAGTTAAATTTGAAGATACCGGACGGGTATTAAGATGCGCACGCACACAAATGTTCAAATTGATAATTTGACACAACCTTTCGGATCACCCCGTATCTTCCCCCGTTCCGCGACCACCCGCAGCACATCATGTGACAACATGTGCTTATTCTCGTGTCCGCATCACCACATCATTTCCAGCCAATGCATGTTTTCAGATCAGAAAAAAAAAATCAGCAAAGCGCTATTATCACGTGTTATTATTTTGTTCAGTGAAAACGTTTGTATGATCAATTTCCTAGTTGGTGGTCTGTATGCTGTTTCCTTTCTCCTTGTTAAAAACAACCTAAATCAACACAATAAACTATAGACTATAGAGGAAGGGTATGGGAGAGACAATTGATTCGGAATTTAAATATAAATTGACCATGAGTGTTTGCCAAAGCTTAGGCCTACATTCAAGCATAGTTTATTGACCGGTGGACTCTTATTATAGGTTTGTAACCTCAAACACCCATTTTACTTCTAAATTCCAAAGACGGTGAAGCCACTCTCATTTGAGGAACAGGGGGTCGATCAAGTTAAATGTAGCTCCCCTCCCCAATAACCCCTGACTTCTCCCTGAAATTATAACGTATTTTTTATAAAGCCAATATAATCGTCTAGTTTTGTGCCATTTACATTTTAGTATGGTGTTTTATACCCTAATACTTTAGCAAGTAAAATAATATTTAATTTAGCTAAAGGAGGAATGAGAAGCCCCCCCTCCCCCACCCCAAGAATGCATTGGCTAAATTATGATAAAAAACTTAAAAGGGGGTTTATCTTAAAATTGACCAAATTGGCTCAATACCCATAAACACGCTTTTGGAAAAAAGAAATAAAGAAAAAGACTGTCGGGGTTAAGTAAATAAAGAAGGCTGAAATAACAGGGAAGATTATATGTTTTGCGAACCCGTTTCAAATTCCTAACACATTTTGAGCTATTTTTGAATGATTTACACTTTTTACATTATGCCACTGGGTTCTGTATTTAAATTTAAATGTCTCTCCTTTATGTTAATCAGTAGCATACACAGGATTGAGAGGTAGGAGGAGGGGGGGGGGGGCTAAAGGAGGGTTTGAGGGTAGCTCCCCTAACCTTCTGAGGCAAATTTGTTCTACCATTATAAACACCTAGAAGCTCTTTTAGGAAGTTTTTTTATTGATATTTGTAAACTTGATCATTAATATTTATAAACAATAATTTTACGAAGAAATACTGGCTCTGAAAGAGAGGTAAGGGGTTAATCCTACTGACCAAAGGGCCCCCCAAGGCTCCCATGTATGCTACTGATGACAATTTTTTTAACAGTTTGCTTGGAAAAAAACTTTAAATATACCAAACATAATAAGTGGACTTGTTTATTTAATCTTACAAAGAAAAAAGAAAACCTTTAACAAAGTGTATTTATTCAAAGAAACCATTTGTACGTATGTGGCCTTCAACCATTTACTTTTGAATTGAATTAATTCCAAATTTCTAATTTATCTTTTTTAATGCTATAGAAAGTGGGACAAAAAAAAAGAACACCATCAAAACTCAGGGAAAAGCCGTCGTTCTAAAATATATATGACATAAAATATTCATACAATTTTAGTACCCAAGTTTGTCAACAATAAAAAAAAAATACTCCTAACTCCAACAGTTCCTATCTCCATTTATATGCTAATGTCGTTTTAAAGACCACGTCATGTTGTACATAACCATGGACCCTCTTTTCTATTTCAAAAAACGTCTTAATGATCTCTAGAGATGAGCAACAAAATAAGCTATACTCTGTTCGCTGAGTATTGGCAGGGAAAATCTTTGACAGAGTTTAGTTTTTAAAAGCACATGTATTTAATTTTATGCTACTTAACATCCGGTGAAGATAATTACATTTTTCTAGTCGTTAAGTGGCAGGAAGTGTAAACACAAATTAATTTAAGAAGATCACGCATTAATGAGCACGCGGGTGAATGTCAGACTAATTTAAATTGGTTTGTGGATGATTGGGGAAGTGGCGGAGGGAGAAGTTTGAATCCAAACCACGTTTACCGAGAGTTATTTTCAATCAATGATTTCCCACACTCACTCAGTTCAAATACGGGTGCATCCCCTCTCAATTCTAACGTAATCATATATATCCCATTTAAGTAATTAAAATGTATATAGCCCGGAAGTGAAGTAAAATACGATGAAAATAATTAATCATAAGATTTATAAAGTCATTACATACATGAAACAGTTCCTGTGATTAAACATAAAGTCATAAGAAATATTTATCTTCAAAATGTTTTGAATCTTATATCACCCATATGGCCTATCCACATGCTTACACTAATGGAGGTAGGGATGAGTAAAGTATGATTTTAGAACTAACGTACCTGCATTTTCATTTAAGGTAGAATGAGAAACGACTTAGAAAAAAAACACCCTGCCGTAATTCGAACCCGACCTCTTCCCTCACTGGTATACTAGTCCAGATGAGACTGATGCTCTAGTCCTCGTGCCCACCGCTGTGGGTCAGAATGTTTATAATAGTTAATTAGCAATGGATGTTCACGTGTGATTTCTAAATAATAATACTTAGCACCACGTATTACTACCCGTTCGGGCTATAAGCTGTTTTTTAAACACAGTGCAATATCAGTATATGTTCTACAGAACTACTTTGTCTAGAACAGCGAACTTTAACACTTTTACACCTAATTTCATAGCTGAGGGAACTGCATGTCTTATGGAGAAAAGATTTATCTTCGCTCTCTCTCTGTTACCGGTTGCCAAATTTTCTAGCTTTCTGTTGTTGGAATGTGAGGGGGGAGGGTTTACTTGGAAATCCCTCATTGTAAACAATGCGGCATGGGGTGGTTGGGGGGTTCAATTGACAGGCAAAAGCATTTCCTATCGGTGTACAGCCTTTTCTAGAAACATTAACTCTTTCCACAATCGTAATTTTTTCAAGATTGAAGTTTATTAACGTTTCTCTATTCCCTCCGTAATTATGCTTAAAATATTTTATGTATAAAGCTTTTTTCCTCATAATTAATATACAAACAAATATATTACAACATGCATTTTATAATAAATGCTATAAATTACATTCTTACTTGTTCTTAATCAGGTAACGGTACCACTCCTAGATCAGCATCACTATCATCATCTTCAGAGCTAGAGGAGCTGTCCTTCAAATTTATCACGACACTGTCATGCAGTTTTTCTATAAGCCCATATTTATCCAAACGCTTCATTTGAGTAGAGTTATTTCTTTTGATTGGTGTCAATAACTTTCCCTTAGTTTTGAATTCTTGTTTAATAGAGATTACTAACTTATAAGATACACCTGTAGCTTCTGCAGTTGCCATTGCTGCTTGAGTTACTGAAAAGTTCCGTCTTAACGAAAATAGTTGTAGACTTAACACCATTGCCATTTCTTTACTACTTAATATTTTCCTCTTGGAATGTAATTGTTTGTAACAAGCCGGAGATTCCATAATGTTTGTTATATCTTAATTGTTAACAATACACTATTATTCAAATAAATATATTAATATGCACGTACAACTATAGTTCCACAACCTTACGGTAAAAATACAAAACACGCAACCAACACATACAGATACACACCAAATCTTAACGTGATCAATAACACATTATTCTACACAGAGTACTTATAAAATATGTGTTTATTTAGTCAATGTTTTTGAGCTAGCTATTAGGAACACGAGACTCAGACTACTGTAACTTTACGACTGTGTTGGAGGAAGAAGCACCAAGTACTGACAACAACGTCAGCCCAGCATTGCCAAATTTGATATACATTCGAAGGAAGACTGATCACGGAAAACAAAATAATGACAACGCTGTTGCTCAATAGTAAGCATGCAGTTCCCTCAGCAATGAAATTAGGTGTACCTGATTTGGGGGGCACGCAAACATAAGTTTCAGTCTCGTTGTGTCTGGTCTATTGTTGACGAGCAAATTAGGGGTTGAAATCCCAGCTGGGTGTAACAAGGTTTTATTTTATACTAGGTTACCATTGACCACAAAAATCTAGCATTTTCTAAAACGCTATTCTTACCGTGTTCTTACTAGAGTTGACATAAATTAACATGATAATTGTATCTGCACTAGCGATATGGGACGGCGAGCTAGTATCGTTAAATTGTATTTATTATTTCACGACAGTCGCTTAGAATTTGGATAACCCAAATAAAAAACGAGGATAACCCAAATAAAAACAATAAATGACGATATCCCAAATAAAAACAATAAATAAGGATATCCCAAATAAAAACAATAAATGAGGATATCCCAAATAAAAAACAACAATTTTGATTCTTTTGTCATCAGAATAACGTAGAGTTGGAGCCGTACTTTGTGAGTGACCATAACTGGAGGTCTCCACTGTGAGAGGACTTCACATACGCAACCTTCGGGTCGTCCCATAATGCACTTGGTGGCTTACCTTCTCCTAGGGTAATGGCATTTCTCTGGTCGTCTTATCTTCTCGCTACTCACAACTTCCATTCTTTTTCTTCACTTTTCTTCGCTTTTTAGTCTCCCTTCAACCTTATGCCCCAAATACACGGGTTATGGTTCTCTTCTTAATTCACTAGACAAACTTGTATTGAAATAATGATGACAACTATAATGGCATAACCAGGGAGCTAGCTAATATGAATTGTACGACACGCATTCACGTGGTCATTACTTCCATCCATGTTTTGTGTATGTATAAATTAAAAGTTTAACATATAATATGTAACCAACTAGTATATTTTAATAATTATTAGTACTGTTAATTAAAGTAACTTTTAACTAATTACCAAATAAAATATATCTATTTTTACTTTATTTTGTAAGGACAAATAAATAGCTGTTTTTTAATTTGTTAATCTAAGATTTTTTGTATCTCTTTTGCGCTTGGGTTTATAATTTAACATAGCTGAAAACAAGGATGTACGTTCTTAAAATATTACGCAAAGTTTTTTTTATGTATATTTGTTTTTCCAACCATCGCTATGATAGTCGGTAGTTCTCGTGGTGATAGTAGACTTGTACTGAATCTTTTATTGAAATAAGTACGGAAATATCTCTCGTGTTTGGGCACTATTATTCCCAGATTCGTAGCTGGGAAGTTAAGCTTCATATACTAGTTCGAAACTACTTATAATCATTTATAGTAATTTAGCTTACACATAGTCCTTAGGACATTTCAATCTTATGCACAAGCTTTATATCCTTAAATTACGTGAAATTGTGTCAATAATGTGATATCAAACTTCAATCCAAACGAACTATGCACTGTAAAACCATTTCAGCAATTTTAATAAACGCAATCAACATTATTTTATTTTTCATTAGTTATTTTAATATAAAATAATTATAATCGTTATTTATTATAGTTTTATACAATTATTATAAAAGAAAGATAAGAAGACAAAAGTACGGCATTTTTTATGAAATGGTGACCATTTCCTTTACTACGAGTATAATTGATGCTATAATTTTGCGTCATATATTGGATGTTCATTTATTTATTTCCCAGTGATTGGGTCTTTGAAGCTATCTGTAACGATGATTATTATAAAGTAAAAGTTGGTCCAACTTTTATTAAATACGGACCCGTTGATCAGAACAATATTTTACTAAAAAGTTGATTTTTAAATGACTATGATCTAAGGACTTTACAGATACGGAATATATATTCTAGACTAAAGGCAAATTGACCATTGGTTTGGTGGATCCTGGAATGATTTTGGGTGGCGTTGACGAAAGTGTGTATGTATGTATGTGTGTATATATATGTTTAGTAGCACGTCTTACTAAAATAAATATAATACGAGCTCATCCCGTTAAAAGTTTAGCTAGTGACCAAGCACATGACTATTATTTGGTGATGCGTCACAAATAATTTTGCTTAATACGCATGCGCCACTGTTATAAAAAGTTTTTTTTATTATTAGTTCTACGTGCACAGCAATGTATAACGCCTAATATAAAAGGAAACCCCGAAACCAATGATTTATAACGGAGACGATCAAATTGTATGGTGTAAAATAAAATTTTAGAGTAGTGAAACAATTAAAAAAAAAAGTTTACCCGCATCGATGGGCACGCGGACTAAATGTAAGACTCTTTTAGTCTAGTTCGCCATTGAAAGGGAGCTCGGATTTTGAATCTTGGTCGAATGTATCATGGGTGGTGTATTATTAAGATCTTATTCTTTCTCCCTTTACACATCCGGCTACATTTCTTCCGAGTTTCACCTGATTCATACCAATACCATCAAATTAATATTAAAATATGTATAATAATATTTAGCACCGCGTCTTACTACCCGTTCGGGCTATACGCTTTAAGTACTAAATACGCTAATGGATTAGGAATTGGGAAGGTTGAATTAGAGGAAGTGAACCCGCATTTGCGTGGAGGGAGAGTGGAAAACCATTTAGGAAACCCCCCCCCCCAGTTCACCCGACCGAGATTCGAACCTCGATCTCCCCGTCCTCAGCAGTCGAGCTTAACACGACAAGCGCGTTAGCCAACTACGTCACCGAGGCGGGTAAAAAAAATGTATAGATTGGACTGGTAGTAAGAGGGGTTGATTTTTTTAACGTTTATATATTCTACTATCGAATAGCCCTTGTGCCCAAAATTTAAACCAAATTGGCCTTTCTAATTTTTGGTAAACAACTTATTACATAAACACACTCACTTGATGACGGCTCTTTTTCTTTTTGACCATAAAAATAATACGTGTCATCATCCATTCAGTGATTGAGATCCAATTTAAACCTCTTTACCCATTTTGCCAGCTCACTACCCTGTGGACCCCTGGAAACTGCCCCTGAAAAGGGGTGTGGATTGAATAGGGCGAGGCGAAGGGGGTGTTGAATGGAATTGGAAATGACGAGGGTGGGGTGGGATGGGACCCTGGGATGCTATTAAGCCCCAAACACCTGTTTCGGTTGGGGTATCTCTGTCATCGGGCAATTAGTCTTACTCACTTTTGAAACCTGTGCTAAGTGATTATTTTCACCGATCCTGGATTACTCGCGGCTAATCCCGGCCGTGCTGGGAAGGGCTAGTTTTTATTAATTAATTAAGTTAGTCGGTGATGAAAAACACCTGTTGTTTCCTTTAAACGGCTACCCTAAGGCACTTTGGAGCTGAGTCTAATTATTGCTATCATCATGGGTTTTAACGTGAATTTTCTAACACAGTGCACTATTCATAAACCTTCTCAGCCCTAGGAAAATAACATTTAAAACACCTAACACTAGAACACACAGGGATACTTGGCAAAACTAAAAGTTGTTTTGTGGCTTTTGTTTTTGTATAGAACTACGATTTATCCATCAACAAAAAATATGTGTTAGCTCTCCATTTATACAAAAAAAACTATTGTGTTACCAAACTAGTTTTATAATTGAATAATTTTTAAGATTAAAATACATGTTTTGTTTGGATCCAAATGATAAAATAAAATATTAAATTAGGGAAAACAAACAAAACAAATTTCTAACTTACGATTTTATTTTATTGGCAAAATAATATCAAAAAAGGAATAGTACGTTGCACAAACTTTCAGATAATGTATTATAACTTGGAACAAAAATTAAAAAAAAAGATAATAAACTATCCTTAAGTAATTTTTCCTCTGAAAAACAAATAAATCACCTTGCTTATCACAATAAACACTCTTCATTATAGATTTTAAACAAAATTGTTCAAATATTTTTAACAAATTTTGAATTTAAAAAAAAATCAGTTATTTGATAATTACCCTTAGATTATTTGAATTTATAAAAATAAAAAAATTATGCCTATTATCGTGTTTATCATGGAAAACGATTTGCAGATATCTATTTTGGATCAAATATTTAAGAACAATTTTTAAACATTTCAGTTATTTTTAAATTGTATTAAAAGTTCTTTTACATCCATTACTGTTTCCAGCCTATGATCCAGGTCAATTTTTTATTCAAATCATATTTTCTACTACCGGCTGGCTAGTCCTGTCGTAGCTTCATTTGCCCTAGCGGTTGAACTTTTCGCAAGTAAAGTAGGTACCTTTAGATTAAATAATTTGAAAAAATAAACACAAATACACCAAATACCAATTTTAACCAAAATATTTATAACTTATTTTTTTAAACTTGAATTTTTAAGAAAAGTTGTGTTTTTTTAGAAAAATTATATGAAATAATGGGTACTATAATAAACTTACCAGAAACCGCTTTTACAATTATTCGTTTGAGAAAGCTATAAAATATTTCAAATTAAAAACAATCATCAGATAAATAACCTTGAATTATTTTATTTCCCCTAAAAACAAATACAGTTTAATTTTTTACATCAAACACTCCCCAGTTACCTTATAAATTTTAGCTATTTTCGAAATAATTAGAATTTTTAAAAATCACTCATCATTAAACTACCCTTAGAATTTTTACCCAAAAAACAATTACAATACAGTGTTATTTGAGAGGTCAAACATTGTCTATGTATCCATTTTAAACAAAATAGTTAAAGCCATTTTCAAAAATGTTGAATTCAAAAATATCACTCATAGTCAAATCACCTTTAATATTTTGGCTAGATTCAACAAAAAACATCTCTAGGTATAACTATTTAATATCCAAACATCAAGTTTGAACTAAATCCATCAAACAATTTTGGATCTGTAGCAAGGACATACAGACAGATAGACATGGGTACAGACAGAATTGTAAAATCCACTTTTTTTTTCGGGGGTGCACAAAACGTAACGAGTCATAATCTCAAAGTTATAAATGTTTACAATAGAAACTTTCTTCTTAGATAATAAAGTAAAAATTTAAATGATTGTTTGATCGTAACAATTCATAATACTATTATTATTATTATTATTATTATTATTTAGCACCGCGTCTTACTACCAGTTCGGGTTATACGCTTAAGTACTAAATACGCTAATGGATTAGGAATTGGGAAGGTTGAATTAAAGGAAGTGAACCCGCATTTGCCTGGAGGGAGAGTGGAAAACCATTTAGGAAAAACCACCCCCAGTTCACCCGACCGAGATTCGAACCTCGATCTCCCCATCCTCAGCAGTCGGGCTCAACACGACTAGCGCGTTAGCCAACTACGCCACCGAGGCTGGTAATACTCTTATTAACGTAAAATCACGTTAAGGTTATGAATAGTTTTAAATATGCCTAAAGGTTCATTTTTTTGTTTAGAAATTTTTTATGACAATCAAGGGAGGGAAATATCGGTAATTAATGTTAATAGGTTTTAATTATGATAATGAAGAAGTGATTTAAAAAAATATAAGGCCGATTTGTGGCAAATTATGACTTTAAAAAGTTTACGTACTTTATTACATACATACAGACCTGCACAGGGAAACTTTATTTTACGTTTTTTTATATAAATATAATGACCAATATAATTAAACTGTATAGACATAATAATTCTTGGTTTAATCTTTTAGAAAATATCAATTTTGGTGTGGGCAGCATGAGAAATCTGAACCGTTGAGCTTATTTTACTGACGCACATCGGCAAGAATGAACGGAGTGGGATTAGCGCACGTCTAGAACTACGCTGAGTCATAGTGTCAGTTGTGTGAAGATAAACTTACAAACTAACTTAACCTACAAAACATTCAACACTAGCATCAGAAATTCTGTACAAACAAAAACTATCTTAACCTAGGACACCACACTAAACAGCCAACTTTATCATCAGGTATTGTATTAACTGATCAACAGGAAGAACACACTGATCTGTAATTTTTCTCTGTTGTTTTCTAATCTTCTATATAATGAAATGTAGGTGCACTTCTTCTAGAACTATCCTGCTTATCCCAACCCCATAGATTAATTCGTTAACAACCATAGTATTATAGTATTAAACCCAAACTTATCTATATAACTAACAGTACACTGCTACTATTAGAACTCTCAAGAACATTCTCCTGACAAATAAAAGCGTCATGGCATTGGAGTGCACTTTATGAGTGTTTGATAGAGAGAGAGGGGGATCTAAGGATACCCCAGAATGCACTGCACGGGAGAAGGGGAAATATTATTTTCCTATAGCTCGCGTTTAGAATCCCCCATCTTTTTTTTATGCCGTCCTTGTTAAGGGTTAATCGATAAATAATGGGGAAAGGGGTTGGTGGGAGTGTGCTTACAGTAGGGGCTAAGGGGTAGCGTATAGAATGTATTCCCCCAAGACACGAAAAAAAATATGAAAAAGAAGTCCACAAAAAAAAGTCGTAGTGAGCTAGATTCTTTAAAAAAAAAAGTCGTGGTTTCCGTATTGAAATGCTGGTGGATTGTCGTTTGGAGGGGAAGGACGGGTCGTTACCGCGGGCATCTCGCCGTCTTTTGAGACAAAAGGTCATGCATGCCCTGTACACACGAGACGCTTCCCTCTCTAGTTTTTTAGTTTGGTGGGGGAATAGGGGGTTAGGGGAGATCAACGCCCGTCCTCCGCCTAGCGGCAAGTCAAGATAGGATTCCCCGAGTCGATGTAATTCGTGAAGACTCTGCGAGCTCTCTCATAAAATTGGGAGACAATTTTTTTTTTTAAAGAATCAATTATTTTTAAAATAACGTCATATAAATAGCCCGAATAGATGTGCCACAATCTAAGGCGTTGATCTCGTCTGGTTTTGTTTTTTTCGTGATTAGGAGGTTTGGTTTCGAATCCCGTCCGGATTTATTTAGGATATTTTTTTCTTAAATTTATTCCTATTATACGTCGGCGCAAAATCTGGTACATTTCTACCTTTTCATACCTAGTCTAATTAAATATGGATATCCCGTACGGATAGTAGGCCTAAGACGTGGTGAAAATAATAAAATACATCCCTCCGAAGAAAGCCACACCGATAATGAAGAATGTTATTAATTGCAGTTCTCAGATGTTTCATAACATTTGGCTTGTATCTTGTTTAAAAATTGAACCCATTTCTCATAGCTAAGCTGATTGAACAAGATACAGGGTGGTCGCTCACCTGGGAAACAAGGTAAATAAAGGGGACTTGATGTGTCGGCAAAAACAAGGAAATTACATGGAATTTTACAAAATAAATCTTAGCGTTTACTGGTATGTTTCTAAATTGGGAACATTTAATTGCAAACTTTAAATAATAGGCCTTCGCAAAGAATAAAAAGTGAACCGAAGAATTAAGCACCCTGAGAAGAACAAATTACTTATCCTTCCCCCACACCCGCTTTTTATACACACTGAAACATTGCGACTGCAAATATTTCTCATCAAGGTCGAATAATTATGTTCTAAAAACTATTGGCATGACTTCACTCTAAGCACGTTTATGAAAAATGACATTTGATTCTTCTATAATATTCTATTTAGGTAGTGGTATTCAAACTGGGGTACGAGAAGACATATTAGAGGGCACGTGAAATTAAATAAATATACATATATAATTATATACGAGTATGCATGTATGTATGCATTTATATATTTTATGTAATGTATGCATGTAATGTATGTAAAGTAATGTAATGTAATGTATGTATGTATGTATGTATGTATGTATGATTATTATGTATGTATTATGTATGTATATATTGTTATGTATATGTGTGTATGTATATATGTGTGTATGCATTTATGTGTGTGTATGTGTCCGCGCGTATGTGTGTATTATTTCCTGATAAACACTAAATGATCAGCGCCATTTTTTCTTTCTATTCCTCTCTTTCCATGGTGTATAGTAAATTATAGAACATGAAAAATTTGCATTAAGCACCCACCATTTTGGGGGTAAAAGGTTGATTAAAAATTATATCTGGAGGTACGTGAACAAAAAAGGTTTAATAAGCCTAGCGCTTTTCTGTATCATCTGGAAAGATGAAACTTATTTATGGGAAACCTGGAAAACACAAGAAGGAGTTATATATTAATAAGGGCGTGTTTGAGTTCCTCCACGAAAGCTGATTTAATTCCCTTTTCGATAAAGGTCACTTAATTCTATGATAAAGTTCCTACCCTTGGTGGGTTAGGAGGAGGGGGAGGGATCTAATTACTTCACTTTGGTGGTGGGGAGGTGGGAAGGAGGGTGGTTGTGTTTCTTTATGACACCTGAAGGAAATGGATTATAAGTAAAGTTGGTTAATTTCTATATATACGTATGGCTCTTAACCAATCTAACTTAACTTAACCTTTCATGCGTTAACGAATTTTGTTCTTATTTAATTTGGTCATTTACTGTACGAAGAACCCTTTCTTGAGGTGTCGTAAAGGAACTCGACCATCGCTATCGGACTAATTATCTCCATGGAGGAACTCGACATCCCCCAAGAAAATAATGGCAAAACCTGATGATAAAAATTAGTAAGTAAAAACAAACACCCAAGATTGAATTCCTTTTAAGAGAGACGAACTAAATGCTAAGAATATGTTTGGGTCTCCTCCCTGCTACCTACTGCTCCCGATCTCCCACCAACCCGCGCTTTCATAGTCTCGCGCTTGCGGGGTTAGAGGAAGGCCGGGAGGCCTTTATTTTTCCTAAGATACAAAGAGACATACAAAAATACAGAGCTACATGAATAAGTATGGACACATGATTCTAAGGGCCTCGGTGGTGATAGTTGTCTTCAGGCGCGCTATTTCCTTCGCCCTCTCCCTCGCCGAGCGTATCCGCTGCTGGGTCCCCCGCCGTCTTCCTCGCATCTCCGGAACTGAAACCCCGATGAAACAGGAACTGGAGGAGGCACGAAGCCTGGCGGGTACACTTCTGCCGATGCGTCTCCTCCGGATGCGGCGATCGCTGTCGCTCAACCTCGAGTCACTGCTATATAGAAGGTGTTAATCCGGTGGAAGAGGACTTGTCGCGTTCTAGGAGGAAGAGTCCTGTAGTCGGCAGCTAAGGCGAGCAAGAAGTTTCCCTGGTACTTGTCGCGTCCTGGGGGAATCTCCGTAGCCTTTGCTTGCCTTGAGGGCAAGGGCTAGGCGCAGGGCGATGGTCTCTTCGATATCTAGGAGGCCTGTTTCCGGTGGCAGAAGTGAGGCCCAAGCCTCAGCCATAGGGACCAGCTGAGCGGCTGCCGCTTGGGGTCCATGCGCGTCCGGTGGCGATGCCATTCCATCTCTGGGTGCAGACCTGGCGAGTGTGGTTTCCTTCCTCTTGATACGTTCTTCGTTGGATGCCATAGATTGCGTTATTTCATGTATGTGTGTGTGTCTTACATGTATGGTGATATTAACCTTCAGGTGATTTCATATTTAAATAACTAGTCTTCAGATTAACACGTGCAGAACTCCACATTAAGATCTGGACTTAAACATGGTTCGTGTAAAACAGGGCTTTAGGACATTCATGCCAGGAACTCACGATCGACCCAGCGAGGAGAGTGTGTCCTACACGCCCACCCCCTTGAAAGAAGAGGTTGAGGTTAGATACAAGTCGTGGGAATTATATACATATAATAAGCTAATAAGGGTTATGAATCAATGCCTGAACTTAGTGATTCTCGCCTTTGTCTGAAAGTTTTGTTGAGAGGGAGGGATGAAGGCAGAATTGATAGAAAACTTACCTACATATGTGTGAAGGGGGAGAGGGGGAGGGGGGCAATTTAGTAGTTTCACTCTCAGTGCATCTTTCTAGAACTCGAACCTCGGCCAATTCTCTATGATATTTTAGGTATTAGTTATTTATATTTTTTAATTGTTTGCTGATTTATAACTTAAATAAGAGTAAATAAATTCACTACTGTAATAATATTAATAATAATTTTTATTAATTTGAATAATATTTTTAAAGAGCTTTATTTGTTGTAAAATGGTGTTCCTTCTCTATAGTATCTGAGATGTACTTTCTAAACACATATCATCCTACGACTTACTGACTACGAGTGACCCTAGGACATTACGTTCAATACTATACAACCATTCCTAGCATCTATCTACTGTACTTACTAATTGGATAAAATATACAATTAGTGAAAACCATCGTCTGCATGAACCTGAACTGTACTAGGGTTTCCAAAGTTTGGGGTCAATCAGTCTAATCACTGGCCAGGATAAGATTAAAAGTATTAATTGTATTGTAGAATCTGTTGTCTTTATTTACATCACCCTGAAAGGAGATTCTTCATCCTTTTAAACGCTAGAAAATATCGTCTCAAACATTTTTTTCTTTGTCAAAATACATCGCCCGATGGTTTGTATAGAAGACAAGGTAGGATCCGCTAAGTGGTTTGTTTACCGAGAAGAAAATCGAACTAATTATTGCGCCTTCAAGACGACCCATTGTTGCGGAGGGCTCACTAAACTATGGTCTGTCCTTTCATTGCCATGGCAACCACAAGTGTTGTCGCTCTGTTGCTTGCTGCCTTTGTTGAGAAGCTCTGCTGGCTGCCTTAAGGCGGAAGTGTAGACAGCGATTTTGCATTTCTTATAGCAAAAGTTTTTGTTTGGCCAAAATATATTAAATATTGGTACACTATAAAATTAAAGTTTAATTTTCTTCACATGGTGATATCAACAGTTGTTGAATATCTTTCATGAACATAGCGGCATTAGTTAACAAACTTTTTAAACGAAGAGAAAAATTTGTCATTAAATTCCTGGACGCACTTGACAGATATTAAAAAAAACTGCTAAGGTCATCATGTGAAGAAAATTAAAATCTACGTATTCTACTGGATAATTATTTGATTAATTTTAACTAAAAAAAAGTTTTGCTAAAAATCTTGCAAAAACACTAATCTTTTCTCACGTTTATTACATCAACAACTTAAGCCTGTTCACACGATTTTTTTTCATCCGTTGTTGCCTCAAACAATGCGTGTAAGACCCAACTGGAATGGCTATTACCAACGAAAGCTGTAACAATGAAGAAACCTCGTACATATTAAACTACAAGTAGTTTAAGCAAAATAGATTAAAATGATTTGTTGACAATGATAAATATGAGCTCGTAAAAATAATGTTATACCAATGTATTTATCAACATCCAGTTGTGGCTTGGGTAGTAACAATACTATTGGCCGGTGTAGGCAATTGCCTTTTGTAGCAAACTACCCCGGTTTCCCCTTCATCTGGTAAGGTTGACTTAGGGCCAGTTTCATAGTCAAATTTAGTACGCCTCAAGTGCGGCGCTACACTAAGTACATGACGACACTACCTAAACCAGAATGGAATGGGCCGTTCTCGCATAGGAAACTGCCCATTCCATTCGAGTTTAGGTAGGTGTCGTCATGTACTTAGTGTAGCGCCGCACTTGAGGCATACTAAATTTGACTATGAAACTGGGCCTTAGACTTATACGCCGACTCACTCCCCTATTTTCCATGTCTTGCGCAGCCAAGATAGGCCTGACTGCATGCAAGAACGGGCTATTAATATTAATATTATTACTATCATCACCTCGTCTTACCAACCATTCTAGATGTACGCACCTACGCTAATGAGTAATGGTAGGATGATTGTGATATGAAATGGAGGACCTACAGTTTAACGTGGAATCTGAAACACTGTGGAGGCCTGGCATTCCACACATTCACAAGTTGTGATTAATACACGTCTTGTCAGAGGTGAAGGAAGGGTTTGGCATTCAGATAAGTCTGTGTTGGGACCTAAGATTGAACCCTGGCCCTCAAAACAGAAGTTTGACACCTTACCCCTCGACCGCCAGGGCGCCCCTATCACAATAAAGCCACCTCTACCTTTGTTAAGGAATATCCACATCTTTTCACCCATGATACATAATGACTTGTTTCAGCTATTTTGAACTCGTTTTCTTATGCTGAAATTATAAAATATTATATTTATACTCAAACTAACATTGATTAATGTGTTATTATTATTTTTATATATAATCATACAACAATTTATTAATCAAATACATACACACCTGTAAAACAGGGAAAATCTGGTAGAGTTATAAAACCCAGTGTACCAGGAAGAAGTCGGAGATATTTTAAGAGTTCATAAGAGTTCCAAATATTTTTGCGGTGAATTTGTAAAATTCAACTTAAAAGTACACTTTATAACAATTTATTTTGTCGCCAATTGATTCTATTTTACGAAGGGCAAGAACGTATTTGTCTGTAATTATTCAAATTCTACTGTCCAAAAGCGCACTGCTATACCAATATTAACTATAGCTATTACTTTCATATTAACTAACTCTACAAGACGTGAATGATGACGTGTGTTCATGTCATAGTGGAAATGATTATCGATTAACTATTGTATTTTGATTAATTTTGGTAATAGGCTTTTAAAGAGAAGAAATGGGTATTTTTTTCAATAGGGATATATTGTGGTAATTAAATTGCTTTATTAAGACCAATTTGACAAACTACGTATATTTTAAGAGTTTTGTATTTAAATTTTACTTGACTTTGATTCATCGCAATACGTTCACAAGATTTTAAATAAAACACAATTTTTTATGGGTAGATTTGGATAAATCGTGGAATTTAAAAAATTGTATAGATTATAAACCCTGAAATAAAATTTGTTTCATTTGGTTTATAAATCATAATTTTAAAATAAGTAAAATTTTTTATAATAGAAGAAATTGTGATATAAAAAGCATATCACAGAGCAGAACTTTCCTTTCTCTTGGGAAATTAATATTTCTAGTTGAATAAAAGAATGATCAATTTAACATTATTGACGGCAGCAAGGCTATTGAATGAATAATTCATTTGTATTAAAAAACTAAAATAATGTCCAGAAAGTTCGCCACCGCAGTTCCCATCGTTTGATTGGTGTTTATAGACACTCCAAAACTTCAATTATCTTCTAATTGGATTTCGCCTGGCGTTCCCCCAGAGGTTTTAAATTGAGGACGTTATAAAACAGTCGTCGGACCGGCGTCGAAAGGCGCCGCTAAAGGAGATCACCAAGCCCCCCCCCCCCCCCCTGCATCGATGGGCACGTGGACTAAATGTCAGGCTCATCTAACCTGATTTTATGAGACGAGGAGGTCAGAAAACAATTCACTGAAAAGGTCACAGCTTTCAAATAAGTCAGTTAAAATGTTTTTAAAAATGACATTACTCTCGGAAACAACGTTAGAATTTACCCCGAAATGGGGTCAGGATCACATTGTCGGTAACGGGAAGGTTTAGGTTCGAATATTAGACGAATGCACTGGGGTGGTGGTTTCTCACATCTGAGCTATCACAGTGATTTTCCCATCCTACCTTCACGTTGATGAGGGTGAATTTCCGTACGTAGGACGTTTGGTGCGATCTAGGATCATCCTAACTGTAATATACGGGTCATTTGTACCAGGTTGGTCCTAGGAAGTTTGAAAGAGTTGTGAGAACACCTGTTAATCCTACCTTGTGTCTTTGTTTACTTCTAACTCGCGTTCATACATCCAGTATCTGTTAAATTATCTGTTAGCTACGTTAAGCTAGTTTAGATTATGTTTGCAAAACTAAAATATCACCTGGTTGTTAGGTTAGATTAGATTAAGATAAGTCAGATCTGCAAAAACTAAAGGAATTCGCTTAATGGTTGTGCTAGGTTGGACTATATTAGGATAGGCTAGATCTGCATAACTAGAAGATATAATTATGTTTATCCTTAATACATACTCTGAAAATTGAATAATGACACCTGGACACGGGAATCGAACCAGGGACCTTTGGCTTAGTACGCCAATACTCTTATCACTGAGCTATCCAGGAATCGTCCCGTGCCCAGGGTCATTCTTCACTCATATTTTAAGGCAGAGTCTATGATGGACGTGCGGAAATCATCGGCTACAAATGTGTGTCAAAGGTGGCTGCGTTATCTGATAGCTCGTGATCTGAATAAAATCACACATTTGTAGCCAATGATTTCCGCACGTCCATCATAGACTCTGCCTTAAAATATGAGTGAGAATGACCCTGGGCATGGGACGATTCCTGGATAGCTCAGTGGCTAGCCAAAGTACCGGGTTCGATTCCCGTGTCCAGGTGTCATTATTTCAATTTTCAGAATATGATATCTTGATGGAGAATTCCTCAATATAAATCATAAATAATTGCTTCGGCTATTTGATTCTTAATACATACGTTCTAACTCGATTGGTTATAAATACCTCCTACTTACTTACTAACATGAAGTCAAACCTGAGCCAGAACCGATAATGGAAACTAAGTTATTTTTAAGTAACCACAACTGGAACGGAACTCTAAAAATAAATTTCCTTGAACCGGAATTGTAATTAAATAAATATATTTATTGAATCATAAAGGTTCTTCTTGGTTCTTAAATATTTTTTTAGATTGCATTGTATGCCTTTCTTTTTTTAACGAGTTTTATTTTGAAATTCTTTATTTTTATTTTTCTCAGCATATTTTTGTTAAAGTCGGATGCATTCTATTATATGTATATTTTAAATTGTGGAAATTATTTTTAATTATTTTTTCTATTTACAAGTTATATAATAGTAGTATAACTATTAAGTACAAAACTAAAAGAACCAGAACTGGAATCTAATTAAGAACCAAAAAAGAATCCGAACTTTAATTTTCTCTAACCGAAACCTTAAAATGTTTTCTGGAAGAACCGGAACGAAAACCAGAACCGATAAATATTTTGATTCGACTCCCTGCTTATTAATACTGTGCCGTGCATATAGATATAGATTGGGTTCAAACAAGTCGCTTTTCGGGGTAACGTGCCAAACATCCTATGACAGAATTTCCTATATCTACTCTCCTCATTTCTACTCACCATTTTAATCGTTAAATAACTTTGTTGTCCGACACCTTAGTTCAGTCGATAATGCATCTGCATACTTAACTAAGTAGGCAGTGGGTTGGATTTTCGGCATGACCAACGAATTTATCATTAGGTATATGGCCTACTATTTGACAGTGGTGAATTAACGGCCAGGGTTCTGGGTGGATTTTTTTTATGTCTCAGCGCTAAGCACGTTTGTAGTTCATGTGTTGTTATAATCAATCTGTTCCTAAAGCTCACTTAAATACTCCAAATAAATAATAGCTCTTATGTTTGAACGTACGAGCGATATATTTTTTTTTTATAAATCTTTTGTACAAAAGATCGTTTTCAAACATCCTCCTCCTTTTCCCCTTGCTAAACGTTGCACGAATGATCTAGCGTCGTATTGCAACCGGACAGTGGGAGGCAGTACCGTCGTCGGCTCCACCAGGGCGCCACGTACCCCCTTCCCTCTCCATCGTGACATGCAAATCTACTCGCCTCCATTCCAATTGCCGGGTGGGTTAATGGTGATTGAACGATCTGTCGTGAGAGGGAGGACTTTAAGGCTCTCGTTAGACCTAAAGTGTGGCAGGAAAGGGCCAAGGTGTAGATACTTTGAGGTGACCTCTTTTGACTTTGTGTGAAGAGAGAAAGATCATTTCTATAAATTTTCTCCTCTCCGAATATATACCCCTTTGCTAAGAGAATTATAATTGAATTACTAACTTGTTCTTAAGTAGGGAGAAAGTCTGCGATTAAAGGGGGAAGATTGGAGGTTAAAGGGTGTATACTGGAGATTAAAGGGGTAAAGTGGGTGATTAAAGAGGGGGAGATGAAGAGGGAAATTAGAGATTAACTGGGTAAAGTGGGAGATTAACTGAGTAAAGTGTGAGATTAACTGAGTAAAGTGGAAGATTAACTGGGCAAAGTACAAGATTAACTGGATAAAGTGTTATATTAACTGGATAAAGTAGGAGATTAACTGAAAGAAAATTAATAGTGTGGGAGATTAAAAGGGGGAAAGTGGGAGATTAAAAGGGGAATGTGGAGTAAAAGTGATAAATTAAAGAATGAAAATCAAAAGGGAGTACACTCACTCTTTCTTTTAACAATGTTCCATGAAAACCTTATGAAGAGGTTCTTAAAGGAACAAGACAATGTATATTCTTATTTTAGTTAAATTTAGTAAAGTTGGCGTTTAAGAGGAGTTCAAAACCTCCAGAGAACTCCAACACCCCTTTCCTCTTAACTCACCCGTCTCTTAGGCTATGTGTCTGACTGACTCTACCCCATTAAATATCCTTGGTGAAATAATTTTTTTCAAGTCACTTATCCCCCCCACGAATTGTAATCATCTACCTCTACGTTAAATCAACCTTGAACAGTCTTCACACCTTGGTCCGTTTAACGGTGTATCTTGTTTTAACGTGCGTCTGCAGTGATTAAAGCCCAAATGTTCTGTTTTGATTACAATAGCTCTCTCGGCTAATCTTTTAAGATTGCCTCGGGGAATTTAATAGGAACCTATGCCATGGCCCTGTAAACATATTCTCAACATTCGAATGTAGATTATTAGATTTTATTTAATAGGTGAAAGATATTTTGATTGTTATTATTACTATTAGTATTACTAAGCAGAGAAGCTATGATCAATCCAACCTCTTTCATATAAAATAATTACTATCATTTTTGTAATTTGTTTACTTTTACAAACAATATTTAGACTATATATGATATAGATAAAAACTACTTACATTATTAGCTATATTATTCATTATTCTTATTATCTACGCTGCAAAACACCTTTAAAATGACTAAATTCCAAAAATATATATACACGTGGTGTATGCCGTAAGTTTTAACTATTTTTATATATTATATATATATATATATATATATATATATATATATATATATATATATATTTGGGGGACTATGGTCCCCCGTGAAGTGGTGGTCTAAAGAAAACAGCCCCATTTGCCCCTTAACCCCTTGAGTAACCATGTTAAATGAAGTATTAAATGTGAGATTTTTTAGCTCACTGATTTTATCTGCATGCAAATTTTAGACTAAAGTAGTCGAGGATGTAACGCCCAATAATTCTACATAATTTTTTCTAGCGCCTAAATATTAATAAATATCTTCGTCAGCCCGTCCCGGTATCAAACCAGAGTCTCGTAGACTTGTTGTCAACCCCTGTCTATGGCAGTGTGCCCCATTGTTCTTACTTCTAGTTTTCTGATCAAAACATAGTCACTATTTTAAAAAGGGCTTAACTATAGGGTTATTAGTAGTACTTATAAAATAAACTATGCTCTGAATCTTGATTATTATTTATTATTTAGCACCGCGTCTTACTACCCGTTCGGGTTATACGCTTAAGTACTAATTACGCTAATGGATTAGGAATTGGGAAGGTTTGATTAAAGGAAGTGAACCGCATTTGCGTGGAGGGAGAGTGGAAAACCATTTAGGAAAAACCACCCCCAGTTCACCCGACCGATATTCGAACCTCGATCTCCCCGTCCTCAGCAGTCGGGCTCAACACGACTAGCGCGTTAGCCAACTACGCCACCGAGGCGGGTCTGAATCTTGATCCTTGTCCAGATTATCTGCAAATTCACTAATCGAGTAAGGCTGAGGAAGGAAGTATTACAGCTCTCAGAAGGATATATTCAAATTATTATAAGATATAATAGGCTTAATTTGTCTTGTTTTGACAGGATAAGTTAGCTTATATCGACTGAACTATGCGGTATATTGAATTGAATTTTAACCATTTAGATTTGAATAGCTCTTAATGTTACCCGCTTCAGTGTCCGAATGGTCTAAAAGTCTTCACCCTCGTGTTAAACTTGCCTTCTGAATACCGGAAGATCGGGGTTTGAATTCCGATCGGGTATACTGAAAGTGTGTTTTCCTAAATAGATTCCCACTATCCTTCCACACAAAACCGGTCAGACTACCTCTAAAATATTTCCTTCCTAATCCTTACCATGTTTGAGTAATTATAACTTATGGGATATCCTGAACAGTTAGTAAAACGCGGCGATAAAAAAAAACTCTTTTAAGTTCTTACTGTTCAAGCGTTTATCCACGCCGCTATCATTGCTCTGGCAGCCCGTTTTTGTACAATCTTTGTCACAAAAGTGAACGATTTATCCTAAGGACGGAACATACGCCCATGCTATGTGGCACAAACTGTACTTTAGTCTACGAACTGTGTGTACTTCTAGTGTGATGCCCTACAGGTGTATCCAGATAGCGAGGACCGAACTCCCGGTTATCTGTGTACGTCTACTCGTGACGGAATGTGATGCTCGTTTCACGTCTCTTTATCTCGCGGTAATTAACTTGACTATAGTCGGGTGAACATAATATAAACCTCAAATCACCAGGCCTTAAAGATACTGAATATACCTTTATGTATTAATACGTCAAACTGTGTGCTCCACGAAGTTAATTTTTACAGATGCAGATAAGTCATATTATGTCAATGTCAAGTTTATATTTTTGACTATCATGAAGTACTCGGCTTTGCCTGGGAGGATAGTAAGAGTAAAAATAGTAAAAAAGGGTAAAAAGTAAAACTAATCAGAAATTTAAAAAGGGTAAGTAAAAATGGTAAAAGGTGTAAAAAAGACTAAAAGGCTAAAAAAAGGGTAAAATGGGCAATAAAGAAAAAAAATGTGAAAACGGGTAAATAGTCCAAAATAGTGGTAAAAGAAAAATAGTATATAATCGATTTTTTTAGGATTTTTACCACTTTTAAGTTACCACCTATACACTTTTTTTTATCCCTTTTACAGTTTTTGAACTATTTACCAATGCTGGCATTTTAGTTCTTTTGGCCCTATTTGCACTTCTTACCCCTTTTACTTCGTTCATCCTTTTTGCCCTTTTTGTTCTTTTAGCACGTTTTACCCTTTTTATTCATTTTACCCTATGTATACTTTTTACACTTTTCTACAATTAAAAAAAGAAATTACAACTTTTTCCATGAATTACCCGGTTTTGACTGGGATAAATATTTTAGGGTGTAAAGCTTTAAAAGATAAAAAGGTGTAACAACTAAATATATATAAATATATATAAAGAGAGAGGAGGGGGCTAAGTATTAATTAATAAGGCAAAATGGGTTAAAAGGATATAAAGGGTAATAAGGAAAAAGGGAAATAATGTTAAAAAATACAGAAAGTAAATGTAATAAAATTAAAAAGGTTATACAAACTATAAGGGTTAGAAATCACATTAAAAGTAGTATTCTATAATAGCTGCATCGGTTCTGAGTTATTCCATTTCCTAGGCATCAAATTTTAAATTCTGTATGTTCAGACATCAATCGTCTCTCCGGGAATGTCTATTGACTTACATGTCAAACTTCTACTTTATATCACACCAAACATTGTTTTTATATTAGTTTAAGGAATCTTGAGAGAACCCAGCTACCCCATTCACTGCTTAGTCATTTTGAAATTCAAGAATCAGACCTTAATGGTTGATTGGGGGTGATTCTTACTAATATTTCATTGAAAAATGTAAAACCTCCATTCTAAATAGTAAATATTTAGTAAAACTTATTATTTTAACGGAGTAATCCTTCTATATTCATGGCAAATTTAATCTGCAATTTAATCCAAAAATATTTTTTTTACCTATCCTTCCTTCCTCATCACCCCTGTTTTCTCCCTTTAAAGTCTTAGGACTTTTAAGGTCATTTGGAAGCCTTCTTACCTATTTTAAATTTTATGTCACATGGAAACTTTTAGAATATATATATTATAATAAAGTATTGTAGAGAAAATAACTTACTATTGTTCATTAGTAATCGAAGCATACATCATCGTCTGTCGGAAATGCCAGCTGTAGAGAGCACTCCTAAGCCTTCGCCGGCGGTCTTCCGGTCAAAGGTGTAAAACTCCTAACAAACAGGATTGCTGGTGATGGTTAGGTCGAGGTTCGTATCTTGGTCGAGTGCGCTAATGGTGGTTTTCCACGTGATTTTTATCATGTTGACTTTACCGTATCCTCACTAATAAAAACTACTATATGGTAGCACCTACCCCTATGCGCCGTTATACCCGAGACGAGAAGAATTAAGGGTGACCGTCACAGCAGAGTAACTACAAGCATGGTTATAGGTTGTATCAATTACAGTAGAACATCTTCTTGTTGTGGTTTGTGGTCGATGGAAGATTGAGAGTGTGTCAGTGGTCTGGATGTCGAGTCCCCGAATCTAAGTGCAACAGAGCACACACAAAGCTGTAAATGTTTATCTTAGAAATGTAGCAGAGCACACACAACGCTGTAAATGTTTATCTTAGAAATGTAGCAGAGCACACACAAAGCTGTAAATGTTTATCTTAGAAATGTAGCAGAGCACACACAAAGCTGTAAATGTTTATTTTAGAAATGTAGCATGCAGAGCACACACAAAGCTGTAAATGTTTATCTTAGAAATGTAGCAGAGCACACACAAAGCTGTAAATGTTTATCTTAGAAATGTAGCAGAGCACAAACAAAGCTCTAAATGTTTATTTTAGAAATGTAGCATGCAGAGCACACACAAAGCTGTAAATGTTTATCTTAGAAATGTAGCAGAGCACACACAAAGCTGTAAATGTTTATCTTAGAAATGTAGCAGAGCACAAACAAAGCTCTAAATGTTTATTTTAGAAATGTAGCATGCAGAGCACACACAAAGCTGTAAATGTTTATCTTAGAAATGTAGCAGAGCACACACAAAGCTGTAAATGTTTATCTTAGAAATGTAGCAGAGCACACACAAAGCTGTAAATGTTTATCTTAGAAATGTAGCAGAGCACACACAAAGCTGTAAATGTTTATTTTAGAAATGTAGCATGCAGAGCACACACAAAGCTGTAAATGTTTATCTTAGAAATGTAGCAGAGCACACACAAAGCTGTAAATGTGTATCTTATAAATGTAGCAGAGCACACACAAAGCTGTAAATGTTTATCTTAGAAATGTAGCAGAGCACAAACAAAGCTCTAAATGTTTATTTTAGAAATGTAGCATGCAGAGCACACACAAAGCTGTAAATGTTTATCTTAGAAATGTAGCAGAGCACACACAAAGCTGTAAATGTTTATCTTAGAAATGTAGCAGAGCACATACAAAGCTGTAAATGTTTATTTTAGAAATGTAGCATGCAGAGCACACACAAAGCTGTAAATGTTTATCTTAGAAATGTAGCATGCAGAGCACACACAAAGCTGTAAATGTTTATCTTAGAAATGTAGCAGAGCACACACAAAGCTGTAAATGTTTATCTTAGAAATGTAGCAGAGCACATACAAAGCTGTAAATGTTTATTTTAGAAATGTAGCATGCAGAGCACACACAAAGTTGTAAATGTTTATCTTAGAAATGTAGCATGCAGAGCACACACAAAGCTGTAAATATTTATCTTAGAAATGTAGCACAGCACACACAAAGCTGTAAATGTTTATCTTAGAAATGTAGCAGAGCACATACAAAGCTGTAAATGTTTATCTTAGAAATGTAGCAGAGCACATACAAAGCTGTAAATGTTTATCTTAGAAATGTAGCAGAGCACACACAAAGCTGTAAATGTTTATCTTAGAAATGTAGCAGAGCACACACAAAGCTGTAAATGTTCTTATTAAAATGGATGTTTTCAATCCCAATTTTGTATATATAGTAAACTCTATAGGTACACGATGGTCTTTCAGTGAGGGGAGCTTAGGGGGGCGTTGTCCCCCTCTAAGAGTGGGAAGAGAGATTAATCTCTGACAAGGTGAATAATAACTGTGGTCGAGAATTTCGGAATTCATCCCCCTCCACTCACCCCTTTCCATACCCCACCACAGCAGGAACGTATATACAGGCTGCTGTTGCGGTCGTCAGATGCTTTAAGACGACACGACCGTCAGATTAATACAAGAGAAGGAATCTTGGAGGCTACCTAACCTACCTGTTGGCGTCCCACGCCATGACCGCGGGAACTTTTTTTAAGACCTTAAGAAAGAGAGCCTTAAGGGCTTATTCAGTACGAATAGCTCGTAAAAAAAGTATCGTTTAGGTCCTAATATAAAATGAGGGAACTTGACTACGCAGAAAAGTTTGGAATGTTGTTACCTATATTTAAAATAGTATGCTAAGCAAATAAAACAATAAATTCAAAAAATAATGGGGAAACTTTAGTTCAATCGAATAATTATTTTACATTGGTAATATAATTGTACATCTAAGATGGGATGCTCAATTTAAATGCCACTTTATAAAGTATTTTATAGCACTGGTGTGCGCGTCCTGTTTTTAAAAATCAAATGTAAAATTAAATTACAATACAATTGAATGTGCAAATGAAGCCAGTTTGCTTAAGCACGTTCTTACGTACATTCGAGTGGTCACTCGCTACATATTCACTATCCATTTACAAAATATAATGATTAAACTTTTGTGAAATAGCATTTATTATATACCATTATATCAATTTTAATTATGGAAAAAAAATTATTATTCTTTTGTTTGATAATTAAATTTGGGAGAATTTTTTAATTTAGGGATATTCGGTTAAATTTGAGCTGGTGTAAACACATGCTGCCAGTAAATTAAACAAATCTCAAAACTAAAAATCACAAATATAAATACGAAACATCAAATCAAAAAATAAGAATTGCTCATTAAGTGTTTTTAATAAATATATTTCACTAAGCTATCTATTAGAACTTCATATTTGTTTTATTAACGTGAATGAAATGTGAATGACTCACCAAACACAATTAGAGAGGACGTCCAAATCCACTCAAAATAACGCCCAGGCACACTTCAATAATAAGAGCTTAAAGCTTTACCAATTTTCACAAATAAAAAATTTGATCAAATGAATGGATTAAAACAAATTAATTTTAAAATCGGGGCTTTTTTAAGCGTGCTTTCTCAACCCTCTGATTATATTACCATACAGCTTACAAACTAATTTCAGAGGCCATATTCCTGCCAATTAACTGGGATATTTGATACATGCTATACTTATATAGCCAGAAAACATAACGAAGTATTGTTAGCTGCATTCTTCGCTTGACAACCGTGAAATTTAGTTCAGTGAAATAGTTTTTTTTCTGTTTAAAATAATTAAATCCCAATTCTGTTGTATTTTTCAAATATCGTTAAAATATTTAACCGGTTTCACACACTATTTTCCAATTATAAATACAGTAGACCTTACTACGATGCGAAGCCTGGTCTGAGCTGTATCACTGTACCTAAATCCTTGAGATGAGGTGAGCTCTTAACTTTATAACAGGCACTACACCAAGTCTTCAGGTCGTTAACTCATAGCTGTGTAAGATCTCACCGATACTGATAGTGTTGCCCTTGTCTAGACTTGAACCTGGTATTTATAAGGTCAGCAGACAAACGCTCTAACAATCAAGCTCAGATGTTGGACAATAAAAAATAAACTTTCCAACACCTCAGATATATTAGGTTGTATGCATGTAAGTTGTAGTGTTATATGTAAGTAGCGTGTATGTATGTATGTATGTATGTATGTATGTATGTATTAGTATGTATGTATGTATTATGTATGTATGTATTATTATGTATGTATGTATGTAGTATGTATGTATGTATGTATATATATGTGTGTGTGTGTATGTATATGTATCCCAATGATTATTGACAATTTAGTCTGATTTCTAAACCACTTAATAAGTGACATATTTAACGCAAACGCAGCTAAATTGGAATGTCAAACTATTCTTTCGAAATACCTTTTGAATACCATTTTTATAAGCTTTGCCAAGAAACTGTAACACTGGTTTTAATTAGCATGTTAGTAATTATAAGCGTTATTACCCCTCGGTGGCGTAGTTGGCTAACGGCATGTCGTGTTAGGTCGTCTGCTGAGGACGGGGAGATCGAGGTTTGAATCTCGGTCGGGTGAACTGGGAGGGGTTTTTCCTAAATGGTTTTACACTCTCCCTCCACGCAAATGCGGGTTCACTTCCTCTAATTCAACCTTCCCAATTCCTAATCCATTAGCGTAATTAGTACTTAAAGCGTATAACCCGAACGGGTAGTAAGACGCGGTGCTAAATATTAATATATTAATATAAGCGTTATTATAGGTATATGCTGTAACCTTCGCCATAGAGAAAGTCTTCTTATTATTTACATAATTATATTATTAACAATGACTGCTCTTATATTGATGAGCTTAAAATCAATTCATGTTAAAGCTGGAACAACGTTGTAAGTATGTAAGTTAAACGTTGTATTTTCGCAATACATTCAATATCATTTATTTTTAAATTCTAACCTGGTATAGAAAAAAAAGTCACTTTGGAAGTTCAAATAATATTATTATGATATAATACAATAGCATAGTAAGTAAACATTACTTACTTTGTGATAGCTGTAATAATTTAAATCTTATCTAACGCCCAATGTCAGAGTATTTCTCTATTGAATTTTCCCCCAAAGCCCATTTATATAATAGAGAGCCTATATATATATTTATTTATTCATGCATACATATAATGTATTGCAAGTACAGGTATACTACATTATACACTAGCTAATGCTACAAAATGCATTCAATTACAACCTTGTTCCATGTTTCTCCATACGTGGAGTTAATTGAGGAACAAAGACTTTTCGCCTACTGTTTATACTCTTTCCCAGCGTCTCTAGACTTATTTCTTGCAATATTGCTATTCTTAAATATCACTACGCCACTTTTTGCCCCTATTCATGTTATTCATCATAGCCACAGACAGCTTCATGTCGTTGTTCTAGGATAGACAATTTTCAACACCCTATTAGCCTACTTAATTTGCAGATCACAGTGCCCGATCTTTGTCAGATTATAAACTGCATCCAGAACAACCTTGTTCTATGGAGAACACACTTTAGAGAGAAATATATGTAACAACTTTGTGACCCACTCTCTTATTATGGCGGGAAACCGCTCCCATTGCATCCGGCCTAGATCTAAACTCGAACCTTGCCCATCCTTGTCGGGTGTTGTTTTTGTACGTATCTCAGTAGAAAATTTTTGAATTAAATAACCGTCAATTATCACGAAATAATCAGTCAAGTCCTCCACTATATATCTATTACAAGCATTCACACGGCCATCATGTTTGTTCTTATTTCTACTTTTTCAGCTCAGGATGTATAATTTTATTCGTGACCTTTTTTTACCTCGAGATTATGACGAATCTTTACGTTTTATTTGTGTCTGAACCCCAAAGAGTGGATTTTAACATATTACCTCTCTCTGTATGCCCCTGGCCCCAGCTCTGAAATGGTTTGATGGATTTTGTTTAAACTATATGTCTTGACTATTTTTATCACTGCATCTTACTACATGTTCAGATTATACACATGAGATCTAGAGGTTATAAGGCAATACCTCTAAAAAAATTTAAATTTTAGCCTTAACCAACAAATTAAGGGTAGATTACTGATAATTTTTTTAAATTACACATTTTTCAAAAATGGCTTCTATTCTGTTTAAAATTTTGTCTATATCTGCGAAGTGTTTAACAAATAAAACTCTATACTTGCTTTTTGTAGAGAAATTCGTTTTAAGGTTAGTTTAGTGGTAGATTGGTAAAAAATTTGAATATTTAAAAAAAATAGCTCACATGATTTGGTTTTAAATGAGTATTTGTTTTTTTACATTATAACTAATTATATGTACTCGTTTTTCTTAAAAAAAACATCATTTTATAGATTATAGATTTGTGTAAAGTTTGAATTATTTTAAGATAGCTCTAACAATGTTATTATAAATTTATATCGGGGGAATATTTTACATGATTAATAATAATGTTTGTTTATTTTTCTAAACTAAATTAATTTAAGGGTAGTTTACATACAAATTATAGAAGATTTGAAATTGTTCTATAATGGTTTTAAGATTGAGTTTAAAATGGTTACCTGAGAAAAAATAAATCATGATTAATAAGAAAACCTTTATATTTTTACAAACTATAAATAATTAATAATTTTAGAGTAGTTTACAAATAACTTATTTTTAAAAATTTGAAATTTGCTAAAATCATTTAAACCATTTGCTTTAAAATTTACATATAGTGAGTGTTTATTGGGACTAACAACTTGATAAATTTTTATGAGAAATTTTGTATACCTGGTTAATTTCCACCGAGAAAAATATAATTTATTTCAGAAAGTAGTTTATGTTTGTATGCATTAAATTATGTACATTTGGAAAACATCCAACATATTTTTAAAACTATAAATAAATCTATTAAATAAATTTAATTAAAACTACCTCTTCAATTTTTCTCTCCTAAAATCAAGATATTTCGTTTTTCATTTGTTTGAAATACAAGGAAATCATTGTTCAGTTAAAAAAAAAAATTACAACTTGTATCTCTTTGTGCGTGTGTATAATTAAACATCGTTGAAAATTACTAACAAACTTCGCAGAAGTTTTAATGATAGCTACTTGTTTTTGCTAATAGTCACCATAATGTTTGGTTGTTCACATGGTTATAGTTTATTTATACTGAATCAAGTACGTAAACATCAAACTTGTATTCGGAGCATAAGGTCGTCTTCGATGTGCTGGCGCGCTGTTTGACCACCAGGGGCGGTGGTGTCGCCGTGAATCACTCGGTTTGTTAACTGTCAGGAGGTCATCCTAGGGGTCAAGATGAACATCCACCAGAGTCCTGTAGTCTCCTTGTGTGGGTCGTGGTGTAGTAATAGTAATAAATATAGTGTCGATCCAAGCTCTTATGAGCTGACATAAGTTCGCGCCGAGGATTCCTAGTCCAGCAGTCCCTTTATCTGCCGTACTATCCGTACTGACGATCAGAACAGTTACACCGAGGGGGTCAGACGAGGAGAAGGAAGGTATTATTCAGATGAGGTGTACTCACATTTACGTGAAGTAAAAGTGGGAAATATTTTTTATAAAACACCCTCAGCACACCCAAGTGATATTCGGACCCAAACATCCCCACCACCAGCAAACCAAACAAGACGAGACTGACACCTTGGTTCATGTGTCCACAGGAGATGGTTTCTAAAGCCGTTTAAAACTATATTATACCATTATTAGTTATCTTAGCCAGGATATATTCCAAATTGTACCACACCTTTCAATTTTATCTTACCAACAACCTAACTCCAGTTCATATTTCTTAAGAAACGCCTTTTAGAAAATACAAACTTTTTTGCAGTCAAAATGTATAGCATTTTACTATTTATTGTATGGGTAATATTTTACGGGTATTGAGAATATCTATCAAAAGTGACAACTGTAATAACATGACTTGACGTATGAATACGAGCCGATCTAGTGACTTTTCTAGTTTGCCGATAACGGGAAGACCATGGTTTGATCTTGGTCGGGTGTACTGAGGGTGGTTTTCCCTAAATTGTTTCCCACTCTCTTTCCACGCAAGTGCTGGTACAATTCCTCATCGTTAAGTCATTAGAGTAAATAGTACATAGGCGTACAACCCCCTCGGGTAGTAAGACATGGTACTAAACAAAATAACTCTTCAAACTGTTAAATAAAGATCTTCATATGAAAATTGGACTGTGCACTTGTATTATTTTTTTCTAAGGAAGATTGGCACTCTACCATTTAGAATATGAAGATGACACGAGCGATTGTAAATAAGAATAACAGTTTTTGTTATAAATGTGTCCTCATAAAATAGGGATGTGAATGAGTAGAGATGACATAGTTACTGCACAAAGGAGGATTACAGCAGAAGGAAATATGATGTAATAAAAGAATTACCGTCATAAGTGGTCGCTAACACCCCTCCTCCCCCTTCCCCCGGGCATTCCATAGCTTCATACTTGTCTTTTTTATTCCGCTCTTCCTCCGATCTCTCTTGGCATGTAAGGGAGAAAGAAAATATAATAACACCGAAGAAAGACGGTCCAAGTGACATCAATATTTTTTTGTACGCCCCATCTTTCTACCCATCCGTCTATCTGCTTATTTAAGCTAATGTGGTAGGGATTTATAAGGTAGACTTTAGAGATAGTGTATCCGTATTTTAGTGGAAGGCGGGTGGGAAACTATTTAGAAAAAAACAAACACTCTAGGTACACTCTTCCGGGATTCAAACCCCTATCTTTCCATCGCCAGAAAATTAGACCAGATGAAGTTGACGCTCTAACCCACTGTACCCTATGCAGGAATTACATCAGTAAGCTAAGTGTGACGATAAACATATGCGTTGATTTAAACTTTCGAATTCCAAACTTGAATCGAGTCAGTTTAATATTCATTTCGAGATTCAAACCTAAATATGAAACTAATCTATAGGTAACAGAAAAGTATTATTACTATTATTATTATTATTATTATTAGCACCGCGTCTTACTACCCGTTCGGGTTATACGCTCTTACGCTAATATGTAATGGTAGGGTGATTATGAGATGAAATGAAGGACCTACAGTTTAACGGTGGAGGCCTGGCATTCCCCACATTCATATTATTACTATTATTATTAATAATATTGATACTATGGATAATAATTAGCTCGTCTTTATAATGTTTTACTTTATACGATAAAGTTAAAAAATAGACTACTGAGGAATTGGATCACTTTCTTTCCCTTGGTTGTTAAATTAACTGTCTGGAGTCTGGTAAATTATGTCCTGAAAATAAGTTAAATTAATGACCACTAATATATATTATGTCAAACGTACAATTACCCGAATCGGTGAGCCCGTGGATAAAGGTGACAATCTAGTTTGGTATTCTGAAGACTGAAAAGTAGGGTTGGAGTGGGGGGGGGGGGGGGGGGTAGATGTTTTCGATAAATTATTTTCAACTCTCCTTCCGTGACACCGCGGGTACATTTACTTTAAATTGTATTTTACTTATTATTACCCCAGTAGTGTGAATGTGCAAACAGCCTGGACGGGTAGGAAGACGTGGTTAAAAATACAATACTAAGGAAAACTATATAATATATACACATTATGAATTAAATATCCAAGTCATTATAGTTAATTACGGTTGTAGTCGCATCTAAATATAATCAACATTAGATTGAAAAATGAGACATGGGCACGGAAATCGAACCCGATACCTTTGGCTTAGTACGCGCAAATGTTCCTACCACTGAGAAATCCAGAAGTCTTCCTGTGCCCAGGGTCATTAAAATATGAGTGAAGAATGGTGACCCCGGGACGACTTCTGGATAGCTCAGTGGTAAGAAAACTTGCATACTAATTCAAAGTTCCAGGTACGATTTCCGTGATCATATATCATTTTTTGATTTAAAGTTTGCATAAACATTTGTTAATCATATTTTTGACAGAAACGTTAAAAAAAGGGGGTGAGGGGGAAATAAATACTGCACGTTGTGTGTTTGTCTCTTGAAGCGTTATAGCCCCGGGCTTGAAGCTTCTTGGCACGTAACCTATCATTATTATTACTATCATTATTATTATTTTTCTTCTTCTATGTCGGAACCAAAACAGTAGGAGTCGAGTTTATTTTACTGCCGCCCCTAAATCATACTCGTAATGCCCTCTGTATCTATTCTGGTCGCCGACAGACGGGGAGATGTTGGTGTTACGGAGTTGAGGTGTCGGGGGATATGGCGGGAGGCTAATTGCTAGCCCACCTCACTTCTCTACACTCGCTTGGATAGCTAAACGGGTCACACTTTTAATATTAGTACAAGCGTATAAAGGCACCAGACTCGTTTGATTTAACGGAGACTGGGAGGTCAGTGTTCGAAAGCCTAGTCAGGTGAAATGAAGTATAATTTCCCGTAATGGTTTACCGGTTCAACACTTAACGCAAATACATGTGCACCTATTATAAATGCTACCTTTCTCATATTTACACTATTATAATAAATATTAGGATAGCTTTGACGGGTGATAAGACGTGGAGATGGCAGAAATAAAGTTGCGCATAGCATCAGATAAACTTAATTTTCACACTAAATTTTATTTTAGAATTTATTTTAGATTGAGTTTTAAACTGGAAATGTATAAGCCTATTAGGCTTAGGCTACTATTCATTCACGACCTAAGTTTACCTGGATGACAGCTTGAAATGTTACTAGAAGTAATTCCTAATATATCACTAAGCCAACAGCTGACAACTCTCACTTTGGATGACTGTAATAAAAACCTGTGGTAATATATTAATATGATAGTTAACCACAGTAACTTAGGCCAATATTATTAATATATTTATTTGAGGTCGGACATAAAGTTTATTTATCGTTTTATTCCACTTTAAAAAAATATTCGCACCACTTTCACAAAAACTTCTAACGAACATAGCTTCAAAATGGCGACTGACGAATTAAACATTATGGTTGAACATGACGGTAAACAAGTTTTTTTTACAATGATGCAGGCACTCAGTTGATGAAACTATTTTATTCAGTTAAATATTTCAAAACAATATAAAATAATCATAAAATCATTTATTGTATGTAAAAGAAATGACAACAATTTTCTCTTTTCCAAGTAAATACGATGCCTTATTAAAAGGTATTGATGTGTGCATTATATTACACAAAATCAGTAATGTTCCAAAACGAAAAATAAGTACTTTTAACTATGTTTAAAATATGGTTTCAAGTTGGATAAAAAGAAATTATTTTAACAATTAAATATTATGAGAAAACTTAAGTTTACCTTATTTTAAATGTAATATATAACAGGTAATAAAATATATTCACATTTATAACAAAACAGTGATCTTTTACAAGTGTTGGTAACCCAAAACCTAAACATAGGATTTTCGAACTGTCATCCAGGTAAAAACCTATCATGAACAGTCGTATATGTTAAGCTAATATTTATTAAATGACTTTGAAAGATCAGATTCTAGATGAAATATTTATTTTTTCATAAAACATATTTTGTCAAAAAAATTTTCTATTGAACACTTTATTTAATGCTATACTACTTGATTTCTAAATACACCTTAGCTCAGTCGGTAGCGTCTCTCTCTACTAAGCTAAGAGTTCTGGGTTAGACTCCCAGCATGGCCGAAAAATGTATTATTGATGAAAATATAGGTTTACCATTTCACATTAATAAATTGACGGCCGGAGACTGTATATTGTGACTTTTCTAGTCTTAAGTTGGATTTTAAGGCATATGAAGCAACGACAGGCCTAGCAAGCCGGTAGTGTAAAATATATTTTGATTAAAAAACTTACCACGGCCACAGACTGGAAACAATAGTGGATGTAAATAAAAAAGTTAATTTATTAATAAGACGTGGCTCCAAACGCTTGTGCTTAGTTCTTTATTTTACTATATAAAACAAAGAATTTAATGAAATACTTAAATTAATAGTTGACGTTGTAGCGGGCGACCTCTAGAAGGCTTAGCATAATGATAAGAATAAGGAGGACGATCTAAGGATAAAGGACCCGTATTAAATTAACGAGAGGGTGGGGAAAATTACTTTGATCAATAAAATTGTGAAATACATGTCCCTATGATTCCACTGGGTTTCTAACCTTGACTTCCCCGTAAACGGCAGCCAAGTGCAGTGTGAGACTAGTGCCTTAGACAATTTGGCCCAGTAGTGTGGGTATCATAGAAGGAACGTCTTAGAGCAAATATGTGTCCTCCCTTTTACTGTTAAATTTTTATAGAAATCTGACATCTAGGAATATACTAGATCTACTTTCACATATTAATATGTCAGGTTATGTTACAAACATATGCATCTCTGGAACCGGTTGGGCTATGGGCCCCATCTTACAGTGGGAGGTTCACCTTGAGACCTTATCTAAAAAAAAAAATCCCTCTTCTGTTACCCCCACGATGTATTTACATAAAAACTCCCCTAATATCCCCCCCCCCCATATTTCTTCCTATGTGTACCTAAGTATTGCGATTTGCGCGTGTGCTTGCTATTATTACATTATTAATACCTATAAAATAACACCAATAGCCCAGTACAAAATTTATAATTTTTTCACCCCGTTTAGCTGATCATTCAGGTAATGCGCTTGTATTACAAAAGTTTGTATTTTCTAAAATGCCCTTCCCAATGAAAGTTGAATTTTAGACACACTGCTGGGATAGGAATAAAGAAGGTGGAGTTTAGGGAAGATTTAGCCGCATTTGCTTAAGAGAGAAAGTGAGAAAACATTTAAAGAGGAAAAAACCTCAGTGCACCCTGCTGGGATTCAAATTCCGACCTTCCTATCACCAGCAAACTAGATTAGACGAGCTGAAATTTAGTTCGCATGATACCGATGGGGTCAAATCTTTTTTAATCTTTGTTAGTGCCAGCACTTATAAATTCAGATGTTTGCAATTAGGGTGTTATTTAACATCGACCTTTTGCTACGCTAACGCTGACACACTTCCCTTAAGATACCCTTTCATCCCTATTTTAGTGCTTGGTACTAAACACAGTAATTATAAAAACCGTTGACAATTCACAATTCTCTTAATAATGGCCTGTACATAATTCTTCGAAAGTTTATGTGAGACCGTAAATAACATTTTATATTTTACAAACTTTTATACAAGCAAATTATTCCTATTTGACTATAATATTTTATCGCAGATTTATTAGAATGTGTTTTGTCCTAAATAACATAATTTATTTTTGATGATAGAATAGATCAACACTTTACTCCACATCACATAGTAAAATTAATTAAAATGAATTTATAGTTAATCCATGGTACAATTTAGAATACATAAAACTTATACATGTAATAAGTCATAACATAAAATAAAGTTATTGAAGATAGTCTAAACTCATTTTTGTTAAATATCAAACATTTCAAGCATCATTGCTTCTTTTATATTCAAATAAAAAATAATATTTTGACCTTAAAATATAATTACCGCGCGGGAATAATTGGAATTATTTCTGCGTCAGTAGAGATGCTGTAAAACATAATGAACTCTGACGACTTATATTCTAACATTTGATTCCATCTCATTATATCTCTCTTTTTTTTTCTTCTCTTCTTCGAACTACCTATTACAAACGTAACAAATTTTCTCCGCGACATGTCAGTAACGACTACAAAAGGTCTCTTTGTTAATTTATCTCATGTTCAAAAGAACATAACAAAAGATAGAACAGAATTTTTTCTTTACCTTGTTAATAAATTTCAAATCAAGAAAAAGAAGAAGGAAAAAGCTCTAAATTAAAAATACGATTGGCAATTTTTTTTAAATAAATAAAGAATACCAAACATGAATAATTTTAACATCATATTTCTCGCCCAGTCCCTCCCCCTGATTATATATAAATTAATTCAACTCTGTATGAAGCTGAGGAATAATGATCTCAGAATTCGATATACATTTTATCTTCTTCATCTGCGATTTTTCACAGACGCCCGTGCAATTTAGCTTTCTATCTTTCTTTATCGCTGGAGAAGTGACTTTATTCCAAGGGCTATTTAACATTACATTAGCATTTTGGCTGTCGTCCATATCGCTCGACTCCGGCCAATAAAAGGTGTTAGTCCTGAGGCCCCGATCCACTGCATCCTCAATTGGCGATCTTTCAAGTCGTGCAGTTTATCTACCTCTCAATTACCACGGAAATACATCTCTGTAACTTTAAAACCCATTCAGCCTGCAGTCGAATAGTCTCTTGAAGGTAATAAGAGCTTATCTCCAGAATACTGTTTTGGTTTTAATGTTGCATTGATGGCTTAATGTGTGAGGCTACTTCTTAAAAATATATATTAAAATGTCCCCTAGTAAATACAGGACACTCGAGTAACATCACCTAACAACTAATAAAATAACTTAAAGTTCCTGTTAACACGTCTTGTTTTCCCTTGATTATATATATTGAACTAAATTTAGGAGTATTATGTGTTAGGTTTACTTTCTAAGATCTTTAAAATTAATTTGTAGTTGTTTTGATTTGATAAATTTAACAAAATCAAGGGTTGATTATTCTATATATAGTGATGGAGGTATAAGTGAGTTGGTGACCTGGCGGTCTAGGGGTAAGGTGTCAGACTTCTGTGCTGGCGGCCGGGGTTCAATCCTCGGTCCCGGCACAGATTTATCTGATTACCAAACCCTTCCTTCACCTTTGGCAAGACATCTTGTGAATGTGGGGAAAGCCATGCCTCCACTATGGTTCGGATTCCATGTTAAACTGTAGGTCCTTCATTTCATCTCACAATCACCCTACCATTACACATTAGCGTAAGTGCGTACAACCCGAACGGGTAGTAAGACGCGGTGCTAATAATAATAATAATAATAATAATAATATAAGTGAGTTAAGGCCATTATTTGTTGCAGATTTTGTAAAAAGTTATTATTTTGGACATCATGAATAAATTATTGCTACAGTATATGCGTTTTGTCTAGTTTTCTACACATCAACAGTTTTTGAAACTTTTTTTTCATGAGCATCTTGGTATTTGATGATAACTTTTTATTATTACTTTAAAAAGCTTATAATCAACTTTCAATATCCCCATTACTGTTGATATTACTAAGTGTAGAAAATTTAACCAAACGTATCTACTGAAACTCCATGGCGTGTCAGCATACAATCGAGCTATATTGACCGAGTGGTCGCCATCTGTTGGTGAAGATAGTACCAGCTTCTGCAGATAAAGTGTGGCATATGGTCAGCACACTGAACCCTCCAGTAATTAATCTCAATTTTCTAGACCATAGTCACAACTTCATTCAAGTAGCTCCTCATTTGTTCTCACGAGGCTTAGCCTGACCCTTATTTCACTGTTTCACAGAAGAATCTGGAGGCGTCTGGTATCGAATTAAGGACCTTTGTATCTGTATCCAGGAACTCGGACTGCTAGACCACAGAGGTAGTTAAAAATTATCTACTGAAGCCATACTTAAATTATTTTGTCTAGAAATTTTGTTGCTATGTTAACTTAAAAAATACTGGCCCTAGCTCGCAATCTCTTAAATTTCACCCAATTTGGTTGTTAATAACGGCTCGATCTTAAGAGATAGGGTTTAAGAACCTAATTTAGACACAGTTCATCCACATTATTGGGCTAAAGAGATAGGAAACCAGCCCTCTCTTGCACCCCATTGATATTCCAGACAAAGAATAGTTAAAACTCCTTTTCTGCTAACAGGTCGGACAGGTAGTAAGACCTATGTACGTAAAAACCCTCTCTCTTTTTTTTTTTTACATTTCTGCCATATTGATTTTCACAATAGCAATTACTAGCACACCCTTGCGCAATACTAAGGTAAAAATAGAAACAAATATTGAGAGGGGTTAGGCTACTGGAAAGGAGTAGGGGAATCTTTCTGTATATGCGTCTGGAAAGGTAGGGGCCAGGAGAAGGCTGGAGGGGGGCTATTTTGGATAAGGTCTCAAGGGGTATCCTCCATTCGAAGATGGGGCCCTATAGATCTAGTGGCTCCAGAGATGTATCTGCGAGTAGGTCTCCACCCAATTATGGGTCTCGTAGCCCCAGGGCTTCTGAAGATACGTTTGAGGGCGATGTGGGTGGAAGGGGTGACCTTTTCAACTCCCAGTAAAAAAAAAACTCAATAGCAGTTGCACATCTTCAGGTCAACACATTTCTATTAAAGTCCATATCTGTCGATTTAGACCCATATAATAGTTTCATGTTGGGTCTGACAAGAATATACAATTTTATTATCAAAGAGAGGATATTATCCTACCAATTATCTTTGATAATAATGATGAAATATTCTATTATTATATTTTGCTGAGCGAAATTTCTATAAACACGCGAAAGAATTTATCTTAAAATCAACCTATCAGTAAATTAGGCACGCTTTCTCATAAAGGCTCGCCAACCCAGTCTTGGACTGTGACTGCCAGTTTGGGAGCATCGTTCCAGGTTACCAGATCTTAAAGAAAATTTCAGGTGACTTGTGGTCTAGGGGTAAGGTGTCGGACTTCTGTGCTGGCGGCCGGGTTCAATCCTCGGTCCCGGCACAGATTTATCTGATTACCAAACCCTTCCTTCACCTCTGACAAGACATCTTGTGAATGTGGGGAATGCCAGGCCTCCACCGTGGTTTGGATTCCACGTTAAACTGTAGGTCCTCCATTTCATCTCACAATCACCCTACCATTACAAATTAGCGTAAGTGCGTATAACCCGAACGGGTAGTAAGACGCGGTGCTAATAATAATAATAATAATAATAATAATAATAATAATAATAATAATAATAATAATTAAAGAAAATTTCCTCTCCATTTTATATCCACCGAGGGACAATTTTCCTTCCAGTTTCCAGTTTATATCCTCCAAGCTCATAGAAATAATAATTCTACCTCCAGTTTATATTCTTCAAGGTTATATATATAATTTTACTTATAGTTTTTACTCTCCAAGATCCTAGATAATTTTTCTCCTCTAGTGTTTATACTCCAAGTTCATAAATATAATTTTCCCCCAATTTTTACCTTCCAAAGTCCAAAAAACTAGCCTCCCTCCAGTTTATATCCTCCTTGGTTTAAATGAGATGTTGATGGTTACGGCCCGGGTGTACACCCTAAATCCCTCTCTTCCCCTGCCTTGTGTAATGGCGGAGGTGATCTTAAGACCATACCACCGTGGCTAGCAAACACACCGCAGCCTCCCCCATTTCCCCGATAATCGATACCACTATAGGCTATATAGGCCTGTAACACTACGGTCTACTGGCCAGGCTCATGAGCTGGATCGAAACAGCAAGCACCCCCTCAATTAGTGACAAACAATTTAACACAGAACAGGTGGAAGAGGGTTGATAGTACAAGTAAGGCACGTCCTCTCTGCTTAACAACTGCATTGATGGGTGCGTGGACTAAATGTATAGTCTGGTTTACCATAGACGAGAGGGTAGGGGGTTAGAATACCGGCCGGATGTATTGGGTAGGGTGAGAGGATTTACATAAATGGTCTCCTATTCTCCCTACATACAATTACTAGTACATTTCCTCTTAATTACACCTTCATCCCCGACACCACTACCCTAATTAAATGCGAACAACTAGGATGGCATCCATTTCAGCGCCCGCATGCTCTGAGGTGCCACTCTTGCAATTGAGCGGCTGCCGTTGACGGGGAGATCAGCGTTCGATCCCGGTCGAGGCGTTGAGGGTTTTTCATAAATGGTTTACCACCCTCCTCCTTGTAAATGCGGATCCATTTCCTCTAAATTCAACCTTCCCTATCCCTATATAGGCGCGGTACTATTAATAAAACCCACGAGGATTGCTTCTAAAGGGAAGCTGTGGAAGAACTATGGAACATAAGATTAAAGGATGAGGAAGGTGAATGGTATTTGCACTATCATTGAAAATATTTTAAAATACGGGAACAGGATGAGAAGGATGAGTAGCGGAAACCCCGACTAACATCCACGTCATTTATTTAATCTCCATAATATAAGACCCACCTCGGTGGTAGTTAGCTAACGCGCTAGTCGTGTTTAGTTAGACCGCTGAGGACGGGGAGATCGAGGTTTGAATCTTAGTCGGGTGAACTTGGGGTGGTTTTTCCTTAATGGTTTTCCACTCTCCTTCCTCACAAATGTGAGTTCACTTCCTCTAAATTCAACTTTCCCCACTCCTAGCGTATAACCCTAACGGGTAGCAAGACACGGTGCTAAATAAAAATAAAATTTTAATCTAAGGAAACACTGAGATTAGATAATGTTATTTTACTTTCTCTTTTAAAGCCCGGTACACACGATACAATTTCTGAAACAAGATCTTGGTCACATTGATTGTACAAAAATTTACCAAAAAGACTATTCACATGGCATGTACGATTGCATACATGCAACAGTATGAGCCCTTTTTAATGTTTAAATACTCATTAGGTAGTTTTCTAAATCATATTTAAGCTAAATATTTACCTTATCACACTAGATATTATTTTTGAATGAATGTATATTTTTAAATTGCGCTTTTCATTTTCAGACAATCGAGAAAATCTAGATCTTGGATTCAATTTCCTATAATCATTATTTTTATTTGTTTTGGTCATAATGCTGTTGTTAATAAATAAATAAATAAATATACAATCATTCATAAAAATAGGCTAGCGTCAGGGCTACCAATGTTTACAACTCATAAGATATTGCATACAATGAGCTGTGCAAAGCAACATTTAGACATTTTTGGGTGTTCGCAAGGCACAATCTTGTGAATACAACATCTTGTACCATAAATTGTGTCAGGTTTAGTGGGATCTGGACATGGTTTACAACTTCCCAGCTAATTCTATTTTCTTAGGTTGAACAGTTTAAATAGACAATACAGGCACTTAATTTTTGTTTTTTATTTTTTGTCACCATGTCTTAGGTACTATCCGTTTGGGTTGTACACATATAAACTAATTACTCTGATTT
This sequence comes from Timema cristinae, assembly GCA_039000515.1. Lineage (NCBI taxonomy): Eukaryota > Metazoa > Arthropoda > Insecta > Phasmatodea > Timematidae > Timema > Timema cristinae. The sequence continues at coordinate 66,476,436 of JBCFYV010000012.1, read as the reverse complement.
GGTAGGGATTAAAAAGGTTGCATTTAGAGCAAGTGTATTCTCATTGGTGTTAAGGGAGAGTGGAAAACCATTTAGGCAAAACCACCCTCATCACACCCAACCGGGATCCTATCCTAGATATTCCCGTTATTGGCAGATCAGTCTAGTATTTTGTGAGAGTGACGACTTAGGGGCTTAGACCATTCAACCACTGAAGTTGGTGGCACCTAAATAAAACTATAAAAATAGTTAACTTTGAGTTTTTTGAACGCTAACTTGCTTCATAACTGACTTCATTTAAAATTTTACGTAACATTATTTAATTTATGTTAAGGACAATTTTCTAATGTGATTGCGTGTAAGCTATCCTCCTGAAACTACCAAACGTGTGAAGGTTGGCGCAGGCCTTGAGGTGGTATCACGTGGGATGAGCCAATTGATACGGTTCCCACGCCACCGAGCTGATTTGTTGGCCGAGTGCCCCGTAGCTGCTGGATATCTAGAAAATACTTTGTAATATGAATAATAGTACGTTCTACACCAAGATTATAAGATGTAAGAATTAAGAAGGTAGTTAGAGTAAATACACCCACATTAATTTGAAAAGCAGATTGAAAAACCATAACAATAAATTTAATGTGGAAAAACCACCCCACATTTAACTCGGATGAGATTAAAATCTCGGGACCTATCCTTCACCGGGACAGTCCAGTTTATTTCGAAACTCATACCCAAGACCACATGACCCCTAGTGTGGGTGGCAAAAACTCGAAAACTTTTCATAAAACTTGGTCGCAGTTTTATAAATCATTGTTCTACAAATATCATCTGGGTGCACTGAGTGTAGCTTGCTTTCCATATTAGCTTTTTACCGTGGTCTCACCCTAATTTCCTGCTAATGTGTGTGCACATTATTTAAACTAGGTACCCTTCTCAATCCTACCTCTTAGTATTTAATAAGCCTTATGGTATACATTCAAATATACATGTACTTATTCATAAAAAAAAACAGAAGCCATTAAAACATTATTTAGTCCCTCTCTGGTATCTTAGCTCAGTTGGTAAATCGTCTGCCTATTTATCTCTGAGCTAGAGGTCCAGGGTTTGATTCCCGGGATGTTCTAAAAATATATTATGTAGCTATTGGGGCTTATTTTTTAAGAGTGACGAATTAACGTCTGCGAGACTTGTGTGTTGGATCTGTTCTATAATTAAGTTAGTTTGTAGGTAATGTACGGATATAATCAGTCGATTAATAAAACGCACATTAACTATATCTAATAAATAAATATAACATATATGAGTCCCCATCTTCGTCATCGGGATAGTTTTATACTATATTTAATCACGTGTCCCCTTTGACGCTTTAAAGATATACAATAAATTGTGTATATTGTTTTAGGAGTCAGAATAGCCGGACCCCCAGCTTACGTAGCCCTGGGTCTCTCAGAAATGATGTGTGAAAGCCTCTGTGTGTCGTAAATACCAGTCTCGCGCCCGCTCCTTCTTTAACACTCCCCAACCAACCACCCCACCATCTCTCGCCAAGGTGACAACTCTTTAATTGGCTGTAAAGAAAAGTAGCGGCACTACAGTCCACACTTTTATGATGTGTACGTGATGGTGATGTGGTAGTGTGATAATCCCCCTTGGGCCGCGAATACTTCCCACACGACAGTCACTAGATCCTAGTAGCCAGGGGACAATGGTTTTCATCTCAGCTGCTGTGTTAGACGAGTTTTTATTTTAAAGTATATAGTTATACTTTACCCACATAATACGATTCCTGATTGATATGGCTAGGTGTTGCTGTTTTAGTTTAGGCTAGTTTGGAATTTTTATAAAATAAATTTCTTACATTTTAAAACCTACTTAATTTATGAAGGGAAAATAATATATGAGCAGGGTTTCTCAAGGGAAATTTTCCCAAATTAGCGTTGAGAAATGATGGGGAATATCACTTCAAATAAAACTGTCCCCCAGCGTATCCTGCCTGGATTTGAACCTTGACCTCCCTTTCAACACGTGAAAGTACAATGCGAGTATAAAACCGTAAAACATCTAACCACCACTGAATGTATCAACCCTTTTTTCATCATGTGGCTAGTTCGATCATTAAATTAATTACGAATACAATTTTTATTCTACTGTGACGTCACGACATGTTAAGATAGGATTCCCATTTAGTGAATTTACGTTTTATTCAGCGAGTATTAAAGATATAACGTAGAAACAAAACTTTGAATAATTATAAAAATAGTCTTACAGTATCACATTATGTTTATCTTGATGTAGTTTTTTGTAGACGTATATTTTATAAATCATCTACAACTTAGGCTATTTGGCTTGGCCACTAAAATGATCTATAGGAGTCTTCCTGTCAGGATGTGGATCAAAAAAGTCCATGAAAGCATATGTCTATCTAGAGTAAGAAAATAGAAAAAGGTAACTTCAAAAAACCAATAAGTCGATGTTTTCAAGGAGCAAATATTATAGTGGGTGTGTAAACTCGTCAAAAGAAGAGGGGAAGGGTTACCAGCAGATAAAAAAGAGACCTAGCAGGGTGAACTGTTTATTTTCTTTCCTCTCTTTCTATTTCCTAGATTGGCGTTTAAGTGTGATAGCGCTTAGACTTGTCAAGTTACAATACAATTCGTTTCACAAAATAGCTTTGAAATATCCAAGTAGGCAAAGTCGTTAAAGGACTTGATTATTTGAACAATATTGTTACCAGCCCTGTTACCGGTGGGTACGCTTTCAAAGGCATCAATCATTGTCGTCCATTTGGTTCACAATGGATGGGGAGTTTGGGGTTATAACCCCGTTCAAGTATATTGCGGTGATTTTTCCTGAATGATTTTCCACTATTATTTCACGCAAATGTGGACACACTTCTCTAAGTCAATCTACCTTATCACTACCCCATTAATATAAATATAGCTTACAGATAGGCGGACGCTAGTATTATTATTATTATTAGCACCGCGTCTTACTACCCGTTCGGGTTATACGCACTTACGCTAATGTGTAATGTTAGGGTGATTGTGAGAGTGAAATGGAGGACCTATAGTTTAACGTGGAATCCGAACTACGGTGGAGGCCTGGCATTCCCCACATTCACAAGATGTCTTGTCAGAGGTGAAGGAAGGGTTTGGAAATCAAATAATCTGTGCCGGACGAGGATTGAACCCCGGCCCCAGCATCAGAAGTCTGACACCTTACCCCTAGACCAACCAGGTCACCGACGGCTAGTAAAATTCAGCTATTTAAGTTGTACTGTTAGATGTAACTTACAACATTTTCCAGCTGACTATCACAACCACGAAGGTTGAGGAAAGGGTGATGGTAAGGGGGGGTCATCCGTCTGCTTGTAACTTTTTCCACATCTCCAAATAAAGAGATCATTTAAATGCATACTTCCTGCTGTAGAGTAAAACCTCCATAGAGGTGAAGGGAATAAGAGGGAATGAACTCTCTTCCCGTCTTGCGCGGAACAAAAACAATTTCCTGGTTATAATAAGGCGTGAGTGAAGGGTGTGTGTGTGTGTGTGTTCTGATGATGTCACCCTGAGGACCCAAGGGCTCTTGGTTCCGGGAGGGCTTGTTCTTTCAGCTTATACTCGGCGAGGATATCTCTATGTTTCCCAGATTAACTCTGAATCCTGAAGGCAGCCTCCGGTCTGGGACTTTGATAGCGGCTGCGGTCTCCGGGTGACAACGGTACAAGTCAACGCTGGACTGATTTATTTTTAGAATTTTATCAGGTGCTTAACACGAGTTGTGCAATTAGCGTTTGGTACTACATTTAAAGTGATATTTTGAAAATTGAACGTTCAATAAATTAGGGTTATTAACTAATTTTTCTACCCGCTTCGTTGGCCGCATGGTTTTAGCCGTCATTCTCGTATTAGACTAGACTGCTGGTAATGGGGAGATTAAGGTTTGAATTCTTTTTCAGGTGTACTGAGTTTTTTCTATGTTGTTTTCCACTCTCATTTCACGCAAATTTGGGTATACTTGTTCTAAACTCAACCTTCTTCATCCCTAACACACTATCGAAATTTAGACATAAGTGCATAACTCGAACGGGTAGAAAAATGAAGTGCTAAAATATTTTCTTTAAGTCAGAGTAGATTGAAATTGTATTTATTTTGTGAGTTGCTATCTGAAACATGTCCAAAAACAAAAAATTTCAGGAGAGACAAAAAAACAAACTATTTTGCAATTTGAAATGAGGAGGGAGGTCTAGATAGAGGAAGTGCACCCTTATAGTGTGGATAGAAGCTAGAAAAATAGTACGGAATCATCCCCCTCTTAATGCACCTAGTCTGGATTAGAACCCCAAACTCTCCCCGTCAACGACAATCAATTGAAAAGCGAATTTATTGACTGGTAGAGTTCAATGATAATAGTTTTTCCACCCTCTCTCTAGGTGAATGCAGGTACAATCCCTATAAGACAAACAAATCAACCTCACCTATTCGAAAAAGTTGTTGGCTTTTTAACATCACGTCTTACTACCCGTTAGGGTTATATCCTATGCACTAATTACTCTGATGTGTTAGGGAGGAAGAAGGTTAGATTTAGAGGAATTGTAACCACACTTGCAAGGAATGAGAGTGGAAAACCATATAGGAAAAACCATCTACACTACAGCCGATTGAATTCGAACCCCGATCTCCCCGTCATCATTAGTCCCAGTTTATTGTGAGAGTGACGCCTTTAGACCATTCGGCCACTGATTCTTATTGATTGCTTTGTCAAACATCCTAATTAAGAACTGGTTAAAATACCCCAATGCAATATAAACAAACATAAGATGTTTACCGCCTCCATCTGTTATGTTCCGTTGAAGATATCCCAAGCTACCAAGATATGGAGCAAAACTAGTTTTGATCGGCCGCCCACCCCTCGCAGGCACGAGTTAAACATGTTTTTCACTACATATATCACCGTGAGTAATGTTGTGGTGTATTTTCATACGATAGGTTTTAGTACTGTTTATTATAAGCTATAACTCGCCTGCAGCTAAATATAACCCAAACCATCATTTTTTCCCTTTCTTGTTCACAAGACTGCTTACAGCCGCGAGGGGGAGAGAGATAGAGCGTCAACTCCAAAAGTTGTAAAGGGAAACTTTTATGTTCCCAATGAACTTTTAAAATAATTTTGTAGAAAGACCTTTTAGAATTTTTTTTACGGTCAACAGTAATACAATTTACTACATCAACTTATTGAACGGGGAGATAGTGGTTTGATTCCTGTCTGGTGTACTGTTGGTGGTTTTTCCTAAATCGTTAACCACGATATCTCCGCTGGGTTTTTTTTAATTCCGTTTTTAAAGTAACGAAACAGTAATGCGTGTTAGGTCCTTGAAGATAGTTTGATTTGGAATGTTGGTTACGTGTCTACGGTGTAAGGCTCACAATATAATGGATTTTAAGCGATTGAAAGTTCTAGGAATGCATTGAAGGATGGTATTCTACTTTTGATTAAGGGATGGGAGAATCTTGGTGATAAAGTGCACGTGGAATGCTTCTCCTCCTTCTAGTGCCCCCAACTTAGATTAGAGCTTTGACCTTCCCTCTGTTTTCACAATCTAATAAGATTGAATGCCTGACGCCTTAGGCTGCGTGGTCACGGGTGAGGTGAGATTCACATTCACCATTATTTTTACGTTAAACGTAAAAGTAAGAATGAAAATCTCGCACCTGTGAGAACGAGTACAAAAGCATCAATCGATTCTGGTCTGGCTCGCCATTGACAGGTAGGTCAGGGTTTATATCCCGTCTGGGTTTACTGATTTTTCTTATATAAATTGTCGCCACTTTCACTCCCCTGTAAATTAGGGTACATTTTCTTTTTATTCTTCCTTCATCATCACTCCCCTATCAGTATAAATACATGGATAGTCCAGACGAACACTAAGACGCGTTGCGAAAGGAATAAGAAATACCCCAGTAACATACATTTAAATACAAGTTCATGTACAGGAATAAAACCAGTGATTATTTCATGTTTTTTCTGGTTGATGGTGAACTGCATTGACCGTAAACTTGAAAAACCCTATAAAGCTGCTTTACACGTAAGGTATACCTGTGAGGTTTGCCTGTACAGGGGGCCTGTCTGGTATAGCTGAACGTGTGGATGACATAGCTGTACATTTATTTTGGCCTGCACAGGCGACCGGATCAAATAGTTAATTTCATTCGATATATCTGCGTCGGAGTAAACTGCGCAGGCCTACCGGAGCGTGTGTACTGAAATGCGCAGGCGGCCCAGTTCAGTTGTTGCTGTCGCCGTCGCTACATCGTTCACGAATTATATAAGTTTCATTCTTTCTTTATAAACTTACTTTTGTGCACAATTATGACAGTGTGTTGCGGAAGCCACCGACAATGGATAGAAGGGTTTATAAAATTTACAAAGGTGAACAATGTCTGTAGAAAATTAAATCAAGAGACTACTATTACACCCCCTTTCCCCCCTCTTCCCCCCCCCCAAAAAGCTGCATATTGGTGGGAAAACTAAAAGCGATCTCTCCCGCCGCCAACAAAGAAAGTGTTGTAAAGAAAATCAACAACAAACTGTGACCTGAAGAATAAAAACTGATCATGTAGATGCACTAGCACATCCAGCATATGTGTAGCGGCCTTAAAACTCTTGCCAAGGAATAAATCTATAAAACACTCTGTAAGGGATATAACTCCTTTTACACACATCCATGGTAGATCACGGAAATGAACGGTAATAATAAAACACGGCCGATGCCAGATTAACGACACACTTAAAGAAAGTTTCCGCGGATGATGCTTGACGCAAGAGTTACGATCAGATTTTCATTTGGTTAACTATCTCGTTAGCTCGCGTCGGCCGCATACTATGGATGAGTGGCCCGGGGTGTGAAGGGGATGGACACACACACACACAAGATATGATGGTGACCTAATTAAGATATCGGGGTTTGATACTTGGGATTATATATTGTCAGGTTCGTTTGAGGAGGAGTAGATTCGTTAGGTACGACCTTGTGAGGTTTTAACTGCTGCAACAGCTTTCCTAAACAACACTTTCTGTCAAGTCACATATGTATATGCTTTTAACTGTTGCAACAGGCTTCCTAAATAACACTTTCAGTCTAGTAACATAGTATGCAACTCAAACTGTGAGAGATACCTGTGCCTAATATATCGGTCTCGCATTCAAACAGGTCGCTAGTGACGGGAAAATTGAAGTTAAAACAGGGTGTTTTCCCGTCGGGAAAATTGCGTCTGGGAAAACCGCGTCTTCCCAGAAAAAAGGGAAAACTGCACCCTCGAATGAATCATCACACTAATAGGTGGGAAAAGTGTACCCTCACCACCTTGTCTGTCTCACCTAATAATTTTAACAAGGTCGTGTGGTTGCACTTTTCTCACTTTCCTTCACGACCTTACCACATTTTCACCGGCGTGGATCCGTTCATCGCATTCTTTTGTTTAGGAGGGTCGGTATTTCAAATTGACTCATCGAACATAATAAGGTCTTGAAGAGGTCAAAGTGCATCGATTCATCGCACCTGTCTCTTTGCCTGTTGTTTAGGTTAGGTTTTTCAATGAAATAGAGATTAATGTGTATCTGTAAGCATTTGATGTGAACGTGTACATTGAAGTTACCAAATTAATTATTGACGACCTTTTACTCCAATTTTTGAATCAAGACTAGACTCTTCAAACATTTGTTAGATTCTTGGTCATACTTGTTTTGTAAGTGTGTAAAACAGTGTGTGGGGCGCACTTTTCTCGCCTAATGGTGTGATGATTGATATGAGAGCACAATTTTCCCGGGAAGGCGCAGTTTCCCCGAGCGCAATTTTCCCTAATCCGTTTTTCCACATACCGTAATATCTATATTTTTGTTTCTCTCATTTCCTCTCGGTACTTATCTTGATGCTTCTCTCTAAACAGCCTTCCTTATCCTTACCTTTAGATTTATCTGCCAATAGCCATTGTGTTAAGCGTATTAATGATCAACTTTGGTTTGTCGGCGATGGGGAAGTCGAGGCTGGTATTTAGCCTGACTATACTTAGAAGCTATTTTCGCAAAATATTTCCACTTCCCGTCACGTCAATCCTGGTTTATCTTTATTTCCTCTTAATTCTACCTTACTCATCACTACACAATTAGTATAAATATAGAGTTACCTTGTATGGTTAATAAGTTCTAGATGGAGTATAATAATAACATAGACAATTTGTCAGCCGACAATATTCTGTATCGTGACATTTACACAGTGCGCAACAAACACTCCATATGATGAATGCTTTCATGTCCGTCCCCCCCCCCCTCTGATTCCTTCCCTCGGAAGACTGTTGATAGCAAACATCCTATCTCGTGGTGGGGATGTACCACGGCAGTAAATCAAGCCTAGATTTGTTGACATCCCTGCCACTGTATATATTTTCTCACATAGTTTATTATAGATGGGAACAAAATGATAAAAATAATATGTTCTGCGTAAAAAAAACGTTTTTAATGTTTATCTTAAGAACTAGTGTGAAGTTTTATTTATCTTGTTAGACACTCAGAAAATGTCCATTCTAAAACAAAATTATTAATGCCATTTCCAAAAAATTTGGCATTTCCAAAATTTATTTATAAGTAAACTACCCCTAATTTCAAAGCTATCTTGAACAACAAGCTCTATTTCTCCTTGAGGTACGACCATATAGCATACAAACATCAAATTTGAACAAAATACTATAAACCGTCTTGATTGCAGCCCCAGGGATCGACATAATTTTAAAACCCACTTTTTTTTTAACTTAATTCTACATAAAACGTCAAGATCAGCTTTCATAATATCAACGCTAAATATATTAATTGTTGTAATATTTTCCCTGTCGAGCAAGAAAGTCATTCGTCACAAAAGTTCACTGGTGCCATTCTGGATCATTATATATGCAAATTAGAATAGTGACAAAAAATTGTGTCAGCTCAGCTAGAGTTGTGTTTGGTAACGTTACCAGGCACAACTCTGATGTAATTAGTAATCCACGGATGCCATTATTCTTCTAACAAAAATGACATCTTCAGTCTGGACCTGGAGGTGCTTTGTCTCACGTGACCTATCCGTTTGATTTTCTCATTCTCAATTCTCGCTAGTATAGATGCGCTTCCTCTATAATAGCGTTCTAACCATCACCCTCCTGTTCCTAGTCGCTAAGTAGCTGAGTGCGCAAATTAAAATATTGTCGACTTGAACAGAACATGTGTTTGGCAAGTCAATTTAAAAAAAAAAAGGCGTCTAAAAGGGGAAGCCAAAAAAGTCATAAAACTTTCCCTGGTGTTGCGTGTCTAGGTGGTAGGCCTGGTTGACATGCCATGAAGAAGTGCGTCTTGGTGGCAGTGATGGCACCCTCCTCCACCCCTTCCTTCGTGGACTTGAGAAATATTTCATTTCCTCCCTTCTAAGTCAAGGAGCGAGGGTGGTAGAGGGTGTTTGATGGTGAAATATGATCCGCGCGAGCGCGGAGTGATACATTGAAACGGGCACACGGAAGTGCAACGTTGGTTCCCTCCATGGGACGTATTTGTAAATACACGCCGAGGGCTCTAATATACTTCCCCTAAGGGGTTTTTTTGTAAAGGAGTGTGGGTGGGGATCAAGGGGGGAAGGTGAAGCTGTATACGGGATCTTCTTTCTGACAAACTTGTGATTTATTGACATGTTTCTTTTATTGAGTTCGCGGAAGAGAGTCAGCTTTGTCGAAGGGTGAAAAAAAAAGTTTTATTACCATTATATGACTCTGTTGGTTCTGCTTATGTGGCTGCCTCACTAAGGCGTTACCAGATAATGTCGTTATTACAAATGTGAAATGGAAAGCTTTTATTTAAATGCTCCCCAGTTTTTTTCCCCCCAACTAGAACGCATGCAATTGAGATCGTTCAAAGTTTTAAATTTTACACTTCAGTTTTATTATTCTAAGAACGTTTAACACTATAAATATAATCTAATGAGCTACAATTAATCAATAATCTTGAGTCCAGTTCTCTTTTCACACTCATGTATCAACTACAATGCTTGGTGATTGAATGTGTCACTAATTTTAATTTTAATAGTTCCATTATTGTAATCTACGTACTAAAAAATCGGCGGGTAACTCTTAACGTGTTGTAAACACAGCACTAAAAAATATATATAATATAAAATACGTTCTTTTCCCTTAGATTTTATTAAAAATTTACTGTAATAATTATATATATTTATTTAGCACCGTGTTTTACTAACCGTTCGGGTTATACGCTTATGCACTAATTACACTAATGGTTTTAGGGATTATAAAGGTTATATTTATAGGACGTCTACATGCATTTGCGTAGAGGGAGAATGGAAAATCATTTTGATAAATCACCATCAGTACCCCTGACTGAGATTCAAACCTTCTATCACCCTGTCCTCGACAGTCTGGTCTACTGCAAGCGTAGCACGTTAGACCATGTGGCCACCGAAGCGGATATATATATATATATAAATTATTGATTAATGTCTAGCCAAAGTCACTGAGGGGTTGTTCTTCTGTTCCTAAGAATATATCAGACCATAAAAAAAATTACAGACTCTTATCTCTGCTGATCCACCCGCCTTAGTTCAACGACCTACATATTTTTTATCCGTCTACTTCCTAGTTCCTCCCCTATTTGAACATCCCCACTTGCCCCCTTTGTAGTGATAAGACATCCGTCTTACCCTTATAAATAAGTCGAGCGTTGCAACACTTGGACTAAACTGGATGACGTATCGCTCTGTCCAGAGGGTGGCTTTTAGCTGTTGCTTTGTGCATATCGAGAAGTGAAGGGGGAAGGGGGCCTTTCTGTTCATGTTTGAAGAAAATATATTTGTCGAAGCTTTTACAATAAAACGTCAAAAAATTGTAAGCATAAAAGTATTGGTAATAGATACGGATATTTCTAGTTTTCAAAATAACACGCTTTTTGCTATTTTTTGTAATTAAAAACTCTTATAAAAATCTATATTAAAAACTATTTTAAAAAATTAGAAAATTTCAATGGATAAATTTGGACAAACAACTAGCTGATACCCACTTCAGTGGCCGCTTGGTCTAACGTGCTACTCTCACAATATACTAGACTGCCTATGACGGAAATATCGAGGTTTGAATCTCGGTTGGGTATGGGTTTTTCAAAATTGTTTTCCACTATCCCTGAACGCAAATGAAAGTACACTTCCTATAAATATAACCTTTCCCATATTCCTAAAAACCATTAGCATAATTAGTACAAAAGCTTATAACCCTAACGGTTGTAAGACGCGATGTTAAAACACACGATAATATTAAATAAAAACTATCAAACACTCTTGTAAAGAACTATAACTTTTAAAGACTTATCAATAACTAGCCCCCTTCCCCGTAAAAAAAATTGTAAAGAATCCTGTAAAACAACGATTCAAATCATCCATCATGTCAATATAAAAACAAAACTTTTTTTTTTTTTTTTTTTGAAAATACGATCCTACTATCACTGTTAGCCCCTCACTCCTTTTATCCTCCCTCCTATTTTCATCTCATTCCTCTATAGTTTTGTTTGCTCTAGGCGCGAAAGGAATTGTGTATACACCAATCAAACAAAATTGTTAAAATCAAATTAATTTTTCAGCTTCCTCCACTTTAATTTACTCCCCTCGTTTCCCCAAATTTTATTTTAATTTTTTTTTTTTTGCGTTCCTCTTCACTACATCTATTTATCTTTCCTCACCCTACCTCCCCGCCTCCTTCACCAACCCCACTTTCCCTTCAACAACTTTTTTTTTCCAACGACAATATAATATACTATCACTTTTTATGAGGAATAAATTAAATTTTCAAAATAAAATATAAACTATGTTACTCGCTGATAATGTAGCTTTATATTGGTGAAAGAATTTTTAAAATCAGTCCAGTAGTTTTTGAGTTTATCCATTACAAAAAAAAAATCAAATCTTTCCTCTTTATAATTAGTATAGGACAAACTATAAGAAGAAACTATAGGAAGGACCTAGAGGAATGAATTATAGGAGAAAACTATTGGAAGAAACAATTGAAAATGATTATTGGAAATAATTATTCGAAAAAAAACTACTTAAAGAACTTTAGACATAAACAGTGATAAGAACACCTAAATATAAAAATTGTGTGTAAATAAAGCTGCTCTCACACCCTGCCTCCATGCAATCCTTATCGTAGTCATTGGACTTCCGAGGAGATATGTGGCCACTAATCTTTCTTATGTTGCCTGGAGACATCCACTTCGTTACTTGTGTCGCACGGATATCTTGAAGGCTCGGACGGTGGAAACCTAGTAGCATACTTTAGAATGTGAAAATTATTGAAGATGGTATAGCTAGTTTGAAATTAAATAAATATTTTGGTATGTATAGATAAAGTTTTATTAGAAAATAATCAGGTACCAAATAAATTAAAATAACAAAAAATGAACTTGATAAAAGCTGTATAAACTTAGACATCTAGCCGTGCTTGCTGGCTTCCTGGAATGTAGGAAATTACGGTGAATATTATGTAGCTACGCGTTAATCTATGATTGAGCTTGCGGTGTATATGACCACCCCAATCAAATGTTGAGCACAGTGCCCCGAGGGGTTTCTAATCCCGTCTATTTGAGCGTGTTTGAGAACTGGTTCAGCTACGTTTCAACAGCACCTCACTAATGCAACTTGCCTAGCTTAACTAAGACAATCCCTTGAATTTTCAACGAATGGACAATTTTGAACACGTTTTATAAAATATTAACATATTTTTTGCTGTCAATATTGATAGCATTGTATTTCTTTTATTAAAAAAATGTTTTTTATAAGTATCGCTAATATCAGCTTTAATCCCATGACTTGGCTTATGAATATGTGAAAGTATACCTAGTAATTTTCTATAGCTATCATTCCCATGAAAATGAGGTATATCTATTAATAGTTGTCAGCTTCGACTTGTCTTCAAAAACTACAAAAATTCACCTAAAAATTTTTTACTTACTATTCATACATTGTCTTGCTTTTTGAACTTTATAATGAAAATAGGGGGATGACGCACACAGACGTGCAGCCACTTTAAGCCTATTATTTAGACCAAAAAGTGTTTAGTTTATTAAATAATCTGATATTATTTTGAACCCACATCTCAATGTTATTGGTGGATATTTAAACCTGGGACACTTAGCTGCAGTGAGCTCCGAATCATTCGTACTCTCACGCCACGCGAAGACTGAATTAGCGTGATGATACAACCGTACGTTTAGAAAGTACACTCTAAGTTTCTTAGCGAGAATAAACCTAAAATAGGACCTTTGTTAGGCCTATATCTTTTTCATTCCGTGTTTCTGTACTAAAAAGAATTGAATGAACCAAAAGCCATTCAAAGTTTGGTTTACTTTACGTCTTACTACCCGTCCGGGTTATACACATTTAAATATTATCTTTTGAGATAGGATGAGAAAGGTAAATTTTATATTTATTATATATGCATTTAAGTGGAGGGAGACTAGTAAGCTATTTAGTAGAAAAATCTCCTTCAGTATACCAGTATGAGATTCGAACCCTGACCTCCACATCATCGTATATTAGACTAGGTTGGTCTGACTTATAGTCCACGTGACCATAAATGAGAGTTGTAAAATATATATTATGTAGACACCTACACAAGTTTAAAATAAATATTGATTTTTAAATATTATTTACGTGTTGGCTTTAATATAATACAAGTCAATAAATACGTAGGTGACCTGGGGTCTAGGGGTAAGGTGTCGGACTTCTGAGCTGGGTTCCGGGGTTCAATCCTCGTCCCGGCAGATTTATCTGATTACCAAACCCTTCCTTCACCTCTGACAAGACGTGTATTAATCACAACTTGTGAATGTGGGAATGCAGGCCTCCATCCGTGGTTCGGATCCACGTTAAACTGTAAGTCCTCCATTTCATCTCACAATCACCCTACTATTGCACATTAGCGTAAGTGCGTACAACCCGAACTGGTAGTAAGACGCGGTGCTAATAATAATAATAATAATAATAATAATATAATAATAATAATAATAATAATAAAATAATAATAATAATAATAAATAAATAAGTAAACTATTTGACTTAAGGGAACAGTCGAGAAAATTTATTTTTAATATTCCAGTTGAACCCTTTATTTTCCAAATAAATCGTGTTAGCATCTCACCTAATTCTGCTACGAGCAGTTATAAAGTACCGTACTTTAAATCGTACCATTTCACTAGGGAGCCGCAGAGAAACCCCCTGTGTAAACAGACGATATGGCATGCCACCTCATTATTATCACAAGGAGATATCCTCTATTCGACGAACAAAGGCGGCATTGCTTGTGGTCTATTTAGGGAAATAATGCACAAGGGATGGCAAGAAAATCCACCTACCCTAGTTGTCACATGGTGCACTACTTCAAGTAACATACACAAGAATGGTCAGGCTTCGTTCATGGACCAAGAAAGCTGACTATAGTTTCTCTATTAAGACTTTTTTTTTATTGATTAACAATATATAGCTCAATACTATGCAGTATTTTGTGTAGCCAACAAAAAATTATTGATGTTTTGAAAAAATAAAGCTAGAAATAACAAACTTACTCTTTAGAGTGTTCCCCTTTATTTGACGACGATACATCTCACATCACACTGCTGTATGAACAGTCCTCCATTTCATCTCACAATCACCCTACCATTACACATTAGCGTGAGTGCGTATATCTCAAACGGTTAGTAAGACGTGGTGCTAATAATAATAATAAATAATAATAATAATAATAATAATAATAATAATAATAATAATAATAATAATAATAATATAAGCCTTACAATCATCCAATGATGTGTTAATTCCCCTCTGAAACAGACTAAAAAAAGTTTTTAGTCAAATAAAATGTTCTTTTGTCGATAAAGTCAAAAATGGAATCAATAAAAGCCCATAATTGCTTGAATTTATTTAAATTTATTTGAGGTATTTAACATACACTTTATAAACAGATTGATTATAATATCAGCACACGAGAATTTCTATGAGTAAGAGTGAAAGAGTTTACCAATTTGGTCAGGAAAAGTATTTTAACATATCTTCTAGGGTTCTTTTACATGTCACAACCAATATGGGACAAACGGCTTTATTTCGCCTCCAAAGGAAGTTGTGCTACAGATTTATACCGATCAAGAAAGATTCGTCGACCCCGGCTGGGTTTGAACCCACGAAATTGGGTCCTGAGGCAAGAAATTTACCTCAATACCACTGAGATCGACCTATAATTGCAGTAATGGGCTTAGTTCCCTTCGTTATCTCCTTGGTTTGATTCATATCACTAGCAAAATATATAATTTTCAACATAAGTTAATCAGATAGTGTCTTGTTTTTCTTATTTCCTTTTCCTTTTAGTAGAGGTCCTTCCACATAAAGGTCTAATCAAAATAAATCTAGTGGGCTACATATCCCAGGATATATCCTCCATGGTTGGCCATCTCGCTCCCCCCTTTTCTCTTCCAGCCTAGTTGCTAAAGGGTGGTCCAGACTGTAATCAACGCCATGTTTAACATTCATGTCTACGATAACGAGTTGAAGAAGTGGACGTAAGAAGATACTGAACAACGTTTATTCGTGTCTGTTTCGCTCGAATGAGAAGGACGATACGCCTTGGGACTTTTTTTTTTTAATGTGCTCGTGGCAGGCCCTAAAACACAATCCCCTCCATCCCCACCCCAGTATCAGTTTGATGGCAACCATCTGCCGGGTGACGCTTGACAACACAAGAACTAAACAAAGTATCTCGCTCAGGGCCGTAACCCTAAGGATGAGGCGGGAACAGAGTGGTGTGTCCCCCCCTAACCCTGGTGAGCCTATGAGTCCCCCCTCTCTTATAAACTAATTTTAAGTTTTTCTCAAATATAATTTTAAATGATGATTCCAGCTTACAATAGAGATGTGAGACAGAAAATCTTCACAAAGCTTTTTCCAGAACACTTACATTTTTTTAAATATTTCAGTTATTTTTGTTTGGCAAAAAAAAAAAAAAATCCAACCATTTAAATAAGTTCAAAAAGGATTCTACATGGTGGAGCACCGAGACGTGTTGCAGACGTTTAAAAAATTCCACATTATTTATGAAGTTGTTTGATATGTTTTAATATCGTTTTCAACCAAATGTAAGAGAAAATCATCAGCAGGTGTCTGACCAGTTAAAAAGTTTAAATTTTAAGTTAAAAGGTTTAAAAAAAATTCATTGATGCTTTACGCAAAAATTTGTACTTGGAAGATTAAAACTACACGTCAGATAACTTAGCACTAGCCTTCCTCTAACAAATAAAAATCATGTTTTGATTGGGTCACAACAGAACATTTTAAGATAATGTAGGATGGTTTTATAAGGTTATATGCAATTTATTACACTTTTTTTTAAAACGATTTGAACTTAAAATTTAAACTTTTTAACGGGTCAGAGACTTTGCCTACATTTTGATGAAGAACAATATTTAAAAAATATCAAACCACTTCCTAAATATTGCGGGTTTTCTAAACGTCTATAACACTTCTCATTGCTCTCCCATGTAGCAATAACGGTGATTTAAGACCTTTTCTCACACTCACGAACCAACTATAGCACTAACTTTGAGCTGGGTCCACTGTAGACATTTTAATACTTCATTATTATAATAAAAGTCTTAACGAAAATATCTTCTTCCCTTGGGATCCAATGGGCTTAAAATTTTAACGAAAAATTGGCATATCTTACTATTAATTGTTTGAATTTTATTTACAGTGTATGATCAATAAGATAATTAAAGTAGTTTTAAGATGGGCTTCAGTATTTATTAACAACCTTTTGCCCTTCACCCTCCCCCCTCTCCCACTCGTCCCCAACACACTATTTGAATACTATTTGTATACAGTATAGTAACTAATAGGTTCTTAGTACCCTCAACCAAGCCCCTTCACTTACTTAGTAGACCGCGGGCCACCATTGCGGAAAATGACCGCCAAATGTTTATCTCTACTTGACAGATAAATTAGTTTAACAACACATAGGATTAACAAGAAGTGATTCACATGGCTCGTTAATTGAAATAATCGTCAAGCTCGCATAATCCAGTTTGCCAATGAAGGGTTCGGTCGGTATTTAAATCTCAACTGCATTTACAGAGAGCGTTTTTCCTAAATGGTTTCCAACTCTATTTTCGTGCAAATATGTATACATTTTATCTAAATTATACTTACTTCCCTAATAAACCATCTCACTTGAGTAAATATGCCGTTATCCAAGGTGTGTCATAAGATACGACCCAAAAATAACAATAAAGTTGACAGCGAAATTATTTCTCTCGTGCTATTATAAGTTACCAAACTCCAGAAACGTTGGTAAGTATTTCACAAACGCGGTTAGGGTTTGTCATAGCCACAGCCTTCTTTATTTCAAGCCGTCGTATAATTTTTTTTCTTTCATGTTATTGTGTTACTAAACCGAAACTAAAATAATCTAAAATAATAAGATTAAATATTATTTGGATCAGGAATAATTTTATGACTACAAAAATTATTTCTTAAATAATTCAACTTAAAGTGTGTGTAAGCCTACACCAACTTTTTAAATATTTTCTAAATTTCAGACTTAGTCAACATCGACCACGAGTAGTGTGAGTAAAACTCTTTAAAACCAAATTGCTACAGGTGGGAGTGTATTCCACTACCAAAAATAGGGTTTTTAGAAGTACCCATATATTTATTTTAGGGGTGGTGGGAAATAGGGCCATAACTGTGGTATCTTGGGGTGAATTACCCCAAAAGGATATTGTGGGGGATTATTTTAACATTGAAACTTCATTAAAGAAATTTAAAGGTGTTTAAAAAACAAAATGGAGCTTTCAGCTACCCTGAATGGGTGTTTTAGCTGCTCTGAATGTTTTAAGACTCCCATAAGCTTCAAACCTAGGCATAGAGTAGGAATACAAACTTAATAATGTTTCTGTAGCCCCGTGGCTTTTATGGTGCTGACTGACAGCTCAGATCTGACTTCTGACAGTCAATATTTAGGAATATACTTAATTTTTGATTGTAAGAAGTAACAGCTGCTAAACACATGTTTTTGCAGATCATATGGCTTGTCGTAGGCTTACATAATTTGGTCTGGTAGCTTTTCATAGCTTTTAGCTGTCAGCTGTGAACTAGCTGTCAGTCAACACCAAATAAGTCATGGGGCTACCTACTTTAGTTCTTTAGAGGAAGGTTTGAAACTCCTATAACAACTTTCCTTTGGTTCGGCCCTGGTTTCTACACACAATGTTCATTGATGTAGTCTTACATGAATCAGTGAGTAGATTATGGCGATACTATGGTTTGAGGGGTATGACCCCCCCAAGTTCCGGAAGCAAGGTAGTCTAGCTAGAGGATACCCCAGAACATGTTTGAGCACTGAACCAGTTGAAAAGCCATCACGTAGAATATTGTACTGGTTTCCCGGCTAGACCCGAGTTTACCGCCGTGCAATCAACGCTTGCGGTCTCCAACCCTGATGGGAACTGTTTGGTTAGGAGAAGATGTAATCTGCTGCTGGCGTGCATTAAATGAACCTTGGTTTCAGGGCTTGGAGCCCACCGTGATAACAATGCTAAGAGGGGTAAGGGAACAACCATTAACTGGTAACTCTACCGGTACCTTGTCAACCAGGAGAGAAACCCTGCCTCAACATAATTACACACTTTATTTCTGAATAGATTTTTCATGTCTTACTTTCCATCCAAGATTAAACGCATTTGAATTACACAGTGAGGAAGGTAGAATTTATAGGAAATGTACCCCAATAAGCGTGGCCAGAGAGTGTGAAATAGCTTAGGAAAACGAATCCTAAGAACGACCCAATTTCAAGCCCTGACCTCTTCGTCGTCGACAAACCAGACTTTATGATCCGGATGTTTAGTCTGAATGCCCACCAATGTTGGTTTCATGTATTCTGAAGACTTTCATGGCCAGTATTTGATATAAAAATATTGCCCCTCAGCTAAGGGTGGAGGTACGAAACATGTCTATAAATGGAACTTTGAAAAACAAAAGGGATCAAATAAACATTGATCATCCCAGAATATGGCTACCGCAACGACAGTTGAAACGTAGGACGTTATCTCATCGGCGTCGCTCAAACCTGCTAGAAGTTTTAACATCTATTTTTCCATTACTTAACAAAAAGCCTTCTGCGGATAGGACTACACATTATACACATTTAATTGCGCGCATGCGCGGATACAAAATAAGAAAGTAAGAGAACTAGAGTCAAGTGCATTTACATACATGTCAGACAAATCTTAACATATATTATTATTTTACGGTCCGGCCAAACGTAACATATGGCCTGATTTTGGTTGTAAGAACAGTAGAGAAAATTCGAACATATTTATTTGCGGCCAACATTGATAACATTTACAATATTATTTGTGGTATTCTATGGGTATTGATAATATCCATAAAAAATGACAACTGAAGATGGTATGACTTGATGTATGAATATATTAAAGTGGTTTTAGTAACTTTAGTAACTAACGTCTACTGTTCTTCCTACTGAAATCATACTATAACTTTAAACACATTCACTTTAAGGAAATGTTAAGTGATTGTATGATGTTGTAGTAAGCAACGTGGTATATTTGTAGGTATTAAATTAAGGGCCAGTTTCATAGTCAAATTTAGTACGCCTCAAGTGCGGCGCTACACTAAGTACATGACGACACCTACCTAAACCAGAATGGAATGGGCCAGTTTCCAATGCGAGAACGGCCCATTCCATTCGAGTTTAGGTAGGTGTCGTCATGTACTTAGTGTAGCGCCGCACTTGAGGCGTACTAAATTTGACTATGAAACTGGCCCTAAGTATAATAATCTAGCATTTTTTAAACCTGGTAGAGTGCAATTAAGTATATATCATACTATGTATTCGAGCATGCGCACAATTCAACGTGGACTTTTAATCACAAACACTATTTATTCATATTACTAAAATCCCTGTTTATTCGTGGCTGGGTGGTTTGGGAAGAAAACTGCCAATTTAGGAAGCCCTTGCTTGATCTACGATGAACAATTAAATAACTTACTACTCAAATATTACTTGTAACGACACCTCAAAACGCGCCTGGCCACTGCCATGGGTTTGAAAGCTATTGTTACTTTGTTAACTTGATTATTTACAAATATTAATATTGTGAACAAAATGTTTTTAAGAATTTTAGTTGTTACGTTATGAATATATTGCATAGAAAACATTTTAAAATCCATTAATAAGTATATATATTTGTTAGGAGAACAATTTTTGGTATATTTTGATTAAAGCTTTGACCAAAAGCTATTAAAATAACACCATAAATTATCCCTCCTTAAAGTATAAGTTTCTTATTGAAAAATAAAATGCACAAGAAAGTGTAAACAAGTTGCAGTGTACTTGTAAAAATTGTCCAAATCTAGGACCAAATTATTTCCACTTCAAACCGATATTGATGAGTGTGCGCTTGGCCTAGGCCATACTCGGTGGCAACTCCTGGTTCTTTACTCTATCTTTTTCTCTATATTTGTTGGGACAAACTTGTAATTATTTATAATAAATTCTTTAATTAGAACATATATATTTTTCAACGTCGATTTTTGGGCATATGTTGGACCCTTATGTTCACATATCCATTTAATGCAAATTGTTTTCTTGAAAATGTCTTTTTTCCGTCAATAAAATCACTTCTGATTATAGTTTTGGCCCTCAAAGAAAATATTTTGAGCCACTCCTGATCAAAACCAATACCAAACCAATTGATGTTTATTTGCGAAACAAAACAATTCAAATATATATTTTAACTAATTGAAGGAATAGAAAAATAATTAAATGCACACTATTCATTAAAGAAAATAATGTTTTTAAAGTGTTATAGAAAAGTCAAAAAATCTCACCAAAATTAATTTATTCTCAAAATCAATCACTGCCCAATTATATTTTGGTGTTGTAGTTTCCGAATGATTTCATCTGGTTTAAAAAATGTAAAAAAGAGTAGATTTTTTGTTTGTTTTGTTTTGCAAAAAGAATGGAACGGAGAGAGTTAACTAGGTCACGATCACTCTATCCCACGATCCAGTGGCGTGCTGCTAGATAATCTGCTACAAGGAGGGGTATAGGGTTGCAACAGGTGATAGTTTACGTGCTTTCAACAACTACATGACACGAATACAAGAACCAGGAGGTATATTACGAGATTACCTGCTGAAGAAGGGTTAGGAGGTTATAACGGGTGGTAATGTACGTTCTTTCAGCAAACATTCTACTTGAGTGCAAGAACCAGCAGGTATATTGTGACATTATCTGCTGAAAGAAGGGTTATGGGGTTGAAACAGGTGGTAGTGTATATGCTTTCAGAAAACGCTATGCCTGAGTGCAAGAACCAACAGGTATTTTGCGATATTATCTACTTGAAGAAGAGTCAGTGGGTTGAAACAAGTAATAGTGTACATGCTTTCAGCCACCACATTACCTGAGTGCAATAACCAGGTGGTATATTACGATATTTATTACCTGCTAGGAGAAGGGTTATTGGGTTGAAGTATCAAACAGATAGTAGTGTTCGTGTTTTCAGCAAACACAGGGCCTGGGTGTAATAATTAAGAGGTATCTTGTGAGATAACCTGCAAACAAGATGTCTTCAATAGCTATAGTGTACGCCAAAGATAGAGATCATTTGGAGATCACTTCTCCATTTAAAGATAATTTTCGTAGAAATTCTAACGCTTTCCAAATTAATTTTGAGCAAAAAAATATATATTAATTAAATTATATAATAATTATTACATATGAATGTTAAATATTATAATTAATATATTATTACTCTAAAATTACTGTATGGATAGCAAAAAAAAAAAATGTAGCTGTTCATAGGAAGCCTATTTTGGTAACGTTTCAGAATTTTTATGAGAAAGTTTCAGTAGTGAAAAAGTGTTATTTATAACTACTTCATGAGATAAAAACAAATGACAATTACAATAATAAGCGACCAACCCACATCTGTGATTGCTAGGCCTAAGGCGTCACTAATTCCACGATATACATATTACCAGTGATGGGTAGGCTGGGGTTCGAATCCCGGATGGTCTTATTGAGAATATTATTTCCTAAATGGCTTAGCACTCCTCCTCCACGCAAATACGTGTATATTTACTTTAAATTCTACATTTATCATATGTACTCCATTAGTTTAAATATGTGAACAGTTTGGACGAATAGTAAGGCCTTGCACAAAACAAAAAATTAATAAAACGATTATCACATTTCTACTATTTTTTTTATTTGCTCAGTTTTTATTTAATTGAAATCATACTAATGTGGTTTTCTTAAAACATCACTACACTAACACTACACTGTATATCATCTCTGAAAACAGCGTTGTCATTCCCTTGTTTTTGTGTGGCCAATCCTCCATTAAATATAAGACAAATTCCACAACCCTGTTTCGTCGATCTTTCCAGTAACGCCTTTTAACCACAATACACCACTTTTTGACATAACAGATATTGAGGAGATTTTGCATTAGTTAATAGAGAGAGAGAGAGCACAAAGATAAAGCTTTTCTCCTCAAGACCTGCAGACTCTTCAGAGGTGATATTAGGTGTAGTATCGTGAACAACTCAGGTTACTGGTGGGACAGAACCACAGCGGAATAACGTATAATTCTCTCTTATATTTTATATCTTATATTGCTATTTAATAAATGAAGCCAACCATGAATATTTTGTATAATAATAATAAATTTCTCACCAGAAGTGTAATTAGCTACATAATTCAAAATATTCGTAAAAATATTTCTTAAATTAATTCAAATAATAATAGTGTAAATGTTAGTATATTGTCTCACCATTAACACTCAATATTTGTTATTTTATTCTGTATGACAACAAAAATAAAAAATATGCTCACTGACGAATTACAAGAGAAAAAAACCCTGAGAAAAACTATCAAAGACCCGTTTCAGTGGCTGCATGGTCTCGGGCATCACTCTCGTATTTGACTGCTCTGATGATGACTTTAAGATCAGGGTTTAAATCCCAGTCGGGACTACTGAGGTTGTTTTTTTATTCCTAAATAGCTGCCTATTCTACATCCACACAAATACAGGTTGATTACCTTTAAAATACATCCTTCCTTATGCTTTCACCTTTAAGGTAACCTGAACAGGTAGTAGGCGCTGATAAAAAAAAGTTGTACCACACAATCGCACAAACTTTCTCATATTGTGTATTATAGCTTTGAAGATAATTTTCAAAAATAGGTTTTGAGTAATCTACATTAGGTATAAAAACAACACATCATCCTGCTAATCACAATAAACACTAATTAAAAATATATATCTTTTTAAAACTATTTGTTGATGAAGCAAATATATAACGGTAGAATGTGTGGATCAAAAGTAAGGGGTAAGCCATGTGAAACTTTGTTAAATGTTGTAAATGAATATGTCGAAATAGAAACGTTAGGAGTTTTAAGAATGAAAGATAATGCATGATTTGGTGTATGGATGTTTTTAAAGTGAAAGTAGTATTCAAGGATAAGATAAGGTGGAGTAAGTTAGGAGAGAGGAATTAAGTATGGGGCTGTTTTTTGAGGTACAGTACATGCACAGTTTCTTGCCTACTCTTAAGAGGAATCGCTTGATTAGGTATGCATGTATTTATGCATGTAGACTACCCTAAAGATATTTGTTATTTTTAAATATAAAAACGTATTCTTATTTATCATGAAAAAATATTCCCAGATTCTCATTTTAAATTCAATCTTGAAGATAAATTAAAAAAACTCAAATTTTCGATAATTTTTTGTAAGCAAGCTACCCTTAATATTTTTTATATAGGTCCCTAAAATGAAAACACATTATTGTTGATATTGTAAAATAATTCTCCGATACCAATTTTGAACCATATCGTTAAATCAATTTCCAAAAAATAAATTTTATGAAAATCAGTAATTAATTAATTACTATCGATTTTTTTTAGAAAAACAAATTTTTATAGTTATTTATAATCCAAAATGTTTAACAGATACCCATTTTTTAACCAAAACGTTAAAGCCATTTTTTTAAATATTCAAATTTTAAAAAATTGTAGGTTACCCATAGCCGAATTTCCCCCCCCCCCATAAACGGGTATACAGCTTTATTTGTCATGTTCATATCATACACTTTACAAATAATCCTTTTTATGCAAAATTGTTATAGCCAATTTACAAATAATTCGATTTTTTTTAAATCACTCATGAGTATACAACCCTTTATTGATTTTTTACTCAAAGCCAAGTATACAGGGTTATTTGTGATGTCAATCACCCCCAAGATACTTTTGAAACCAAATAGTTAAGGCCATTTTGAGAATTTTCCAGTTTAAAAAAAATCAGTTATCACTTACCCATTAATGAGTTTTCAACCTAAAAACAAGTACAGTATGCAGTGTTTATCGTAATGTAAAACATTCCCAAGATAATCATTTAAAACCAGGTCGATAAGGACATTTTAAAAATATTTGAAGTTAAAAAAATAGCAATCAGTAAGCTACTTATAAATAAAATTATACCTTAAAAACAAGTATGCAGTGTTTTTTAGAATACAACACAATCACAATCCACACATATATATATCACACACATATATATATATATATATATATATATATATATATATATATATATATATATATATATATTAAACAAAATCGTTGAAGCCATTTTCGAAATATTTTGAATTTTCAAAAACTTCTCAATAAACTACTACTCAACAAAATTTCCCCCAGCTATATAGTACTACTATTTGTAATGCTAAAAAAATCCTATATTAGCATTTTAAAGAAAAAATTTTAGAGAACATTTTGAAAAAATTAGGAATAAAAAAATATTCATCAGAAAACTACCCTTAATGGAAAGAGTAGGGTAAAAAACAAATGATTTTGAGGTAAAGCCCTATAAAATCTAAATATTGAGTTTGAACAAAATCCAACTCGTTTTGGATCTGTGGTCAGTGACAGACTGAGAGACAGGCAGACATGGGTACAGACAGATTGTACAATTCCTTTTTTTGTTGTTCGTGTTTTCATAAAACGTAAAAATTCGTCATAATCTCAAGATAGAGTTTTTTCATGATCCCAATACTTTCTGCTAAAGTAAAAAAAAAGTATCAGGGCCATGGTTTGGTTCAATCACTAAACAAAGATGAGTTTTCCATAGCACTGGAAAGAAAGGTTGATTCCATAAAATTCTACCCAACTGGTTCTCGTTTGTACACTTATGTGGTTGTTATATTGTAAGGACTACAAAACATTTTGTCCAAATTCTCTTACTAGCACAGCCAGCTAATGTCTAGAAACTCCTGTCAACACATCAAACCACTCCTTGTTTGTCTAAAAAGCTATTCACTGTCAGCATAATTTGGTAGTAACAAAAATAATATATTTTCAGATATATAAGCTATATATCTCATTAATCACGTACCATATCTAAGTTGGTAAGAAAAAAACCTTTGAACATCAGTAAAAGCCGCGTTCCCAGGAAATATTCTCGCTGGCCACTTTAGGCACGCGTACTATAGACTCATCCACCCTGGTGTACGTACGTGCCTTCTGCAACCACATGGCCTAGGTGCAGATACCAGGAGGTATATTAAGAGATAGTCTTTTGGAAGAAGGCGCACGTGGGTGCAACAGGTGATGTACGTGCTTTCTGTACCCAGAAGGTCTGAGTACAAGAACTAAGTGGTTTATTGCGAGATCATCTACTGTATAGAAGAGCCAGAGGGGTTTTGACATGTGATAGTGCGCGTGATTTTTACAACAAGACATGAGTGTAAGAACCAGGAGTTATATCGAGAGATAATCTGATAGTATCAAGAAGCTGAGGGTTTCAACATGTAAGAGCGTAAGCATTTTTTGCAACCACATGACCTGGATGCAAGAACATATGTTACATTATTGGGAACTACTCGATTTGCGGAAAGGGAGTGGTCTTAACAACCGGAGATAAAGATTAAAAGGAGAGTGAGAAATCATTTATGAAAAGTCACTCTCAATAGACACGACTGGGGTTCTAACCCTGGTCCCCCGTATTCAGCAGGTTAATCTAACACGAGAGTGACGCCTTAGACCATTTAGCCTCTTAATCGGATGATAATATGTTATTTCTATTGACAACTTTTTGCCAGGTCTCCACCGTGGTTCGGATTCCACGTTAAACTGTAGGTCCTTCATTTCATCTCACAATCACCCTACCATTACACATTAGCGTAAGTGCGTATAACCCGAATGGGTAGTAAGACGCGGTGCTAATAATAATAATAATAATAATAATATTGACAACTTTCTTCATTGCAAAACCAATAATAAATTTAATTTTATAAAATGTGGGGAAAATCACTAAAATACTCTAAAAATAACTTGAGTCGTACCTGCTCCAGTGGCCGCATGGTCTAAGGCGCTACTCTTGCAATAGATGAGACTACTGAAGATGGGGAGTTTTGGGTTCGATCTCGGTCGGGTATATTGAAGGTGTTTTTTCCTAAATGGTTTTACGCGCTTTCTCTCTCTCTCTTTCCATGCAAGTGTGGGTACATTTCCTCTATAATCAACCTTCTTAATACCTGACACATTAGTGAAATTAGTACATAGGTGTTCAACCCAATTAAAGACGGTGCTATAAAAAACCTTGATTCGTTCAAACATTTTATTATTTTTAAACGTTCAACCCATCGTTGACATCAATTCGATTGAAGTGTGTTTTAAGGTTTACAATTAATATACTCATTTTCCAAAACCAAACATTAGAACAACTTTTATATAATAGTTATATAAATTGCTTGTCTCCAGATTTCGATAGGTATTATTAAGGCTTTCTTGAGTTCTAAAGGATCCATCCCTTTTGGTGCTTAAAATATATTTTAGTTGTTATAATTGGTCTCCTCTTCTTACTCAGATGGTGAAATTTATGGTGCTTAGTTTGTTCGCTAAGTGTTATTCTATGTTAAGTTGTTTTGTAAACATTCTGATAGCCTTGAGCTTAGAAAGTATTCGTTGAGCCCTACAAATTTGTTTTAAAATCGTATTCAAAAGATTGCAAACTTTTCTGTAAAGTTAAATCTTTCCAGGCCTATTCGGGAAATACTTTTGTCATTGTTAGAAACCCTTTAAACATCTATTCACTACTGGGTGCATTGAGGGTGTTTTCTTGCTAAATATTTTTGCCCTTTCCCTCCACAAAAATGTGGATAAATTTAATATTTATTCTACGTTCCTCATTCCTACCCCATTAGTGTAAATATGCGGATATCCGGGTCTGGCAATAGACTTGCTGGACTTTTCTCGTACGGTTTATTGTAGCTAAGAACAAAATGGGAAAACAATCTATGCCAGTACAACTACTTTTGAATATTGCCGCTACCCCAAAAAAGATTATTTTGAAAATAATAAGAAATACTTTTAAAATACAAATTTTAAGCCCATTTGCTATGACCATTTAAAAAAATCCAACTCAATTTTTTTTTTTAGAAAAAAACAAAATATATATATATTTATTCATCATATAAATCTCTCCCCAGATATTTATTTTAAACAAATTGTTTTAGCAATTTAATTTATTTATTTTAATGAATTACTTTAATTTCAAGGTTAGAATTAAAATTACTATTTCTCCACGAAGTGTGATCATGTAACACATAAAAATCAAATTTTAATTAAATCCATTCAATCATGTACCCCGGGTATGGACAGGCAGAATTGTAAGACACTCATTTTGGAGTTTCAGGGCACATGAAACGTCAATATCAAAAATAATCTTGACGTTTAAGATGTTCCCTATTACAATACTTTCTATATAAAATAACGTCAGGAGATTCTGCTACTTTTGTTAAAGAAAGGGGAGGTATTTTTATAGTTACGTAAAGGGGCCTATTAATTTAGTATAATTATTAATTATTACAGTTAAACAAATACCTGCCTCGGTGGCTGTATATTCTAAGGGGTCACTCTCAAAATAGACTAGACTGTCAATGTTAGGGAGATCGGGATTTGAATCCCGGTTGGATGTACTGAGGATGGTGTTTTTAAGTGGTTTTTCACTTTCACACGCAAATGTGAGTACACTTCCTCTAAATAATTAAACCTTCCTCATTCTTAACTCTCTAGTGTAAATATTATATATATATATATATATATATATATATATATATATGTAACCTGAACAGGTAGTAAGAAGCGGCAGTAAAAAAAAGTTAAACAATAAGGCATGCAACTGTCCTTTTTAATATTTGTAACTTGTGTAAATTATCAAGGAATATTAGAAAACCTTTTGTAATTCTATTTATTTAAAAGGGCACCTTTGAGCATAGTTAACAAATGCTATATCATAATATGCGTTAAATTTCCATCTAAATCCTTGGCTGAACAAACATCAACAACAAAGTTAAATTCGGCAGCCCAGTCCCAATATAATTGTAGTCGAGACAAAGTTTGTTAAACCGAATACAACTTCTCCAAAATCAAAGCCTGCCATAACAAACAAACAAAACAACACAATGCACGAAACAACAAGTCGTGCGATAAATTGGCTCCAACTAAGCGGGAGATTTTCAAACCAAAACTCCCCTCCCCCCTCTCTTCTTGCGATCCTTTACAAAAAGCAAAGCGAAGACAGGAAACAAGTCTTTTCGGTGTCCTCTCTTTCTATCCACCCAGTTTGTTGCATGGTTTTGGTAGCGCGCGCCCCTACAGTCGCCTGAGGACATCGTAGAGGAAACTAAGTAATTAATTTAATTAGAGGCACATCCTGTGTGCGCACAATGTTAATTACAACATGTCGTGGAGAGGGTGGCTTCGCCTATTGTTGTGGTCTCTCTGAACCTCTCACCCCCTTTACTAACCACTCCTCTGTGCACCACTGGTTCAACTCCTGGAACTGACGTAGGTTCCTCCTTTCGCAGTGAATCACGGGGACATTCCTCTCGTGCACACAAACACACGCACATTATTGACGATCAGATGGTTGAAGAATCTCAGTTTCAAAAGTCACAACATAAACTCTTATCAGAAGGGAAACTTAATCCAAGACCTGGGTTACATCGTTCCTTTTCCTAGCAAATGCTTTTTACTTTCTCGCTATCTTACAGATAAAGTATTGTGATCGTCAAAAAAAAATCGAACTCGAGATTTTGATGAATCTCGACGTTTCATGACCTCCCGAATCCAAAAAAGTTGTTTTTGAATTTCCGTTTGTCTGTCAGTATGTACCTCCATCTAGAGCCTAAACTATTTTACCGATCAGGCTAAAACTTGATATCTAGGGTTTTCATAGGGTTAGCCCAAGGGTATTTTGGAATTGGATATCTAACCATAAAATTAAGGGTAGTTTATTGAAGGGCAAAAAGGGAAAAAATCGGTTTTCTCAAAATTGGCTCAAACGATTTTGATTAAATTTCAATTCTAAACATTTATAAACATTACCAACAAAATGGCTACTCTCAATATTTCGGCAAAATTACTTTAAGGGCTCCAGTCTTATGCGAAAATTATATTTTTTATAATATCTCCTAAAATATTTGAGATATGAAATTACTTATCATTACAAATATGTAAGGGTGTTTATAATACAAATATTTTATTTGAAAAATATTTTTATAAAACCAATAACTTTCAAGTTATACGTAAATATATATATATTTTTTAACTTTTTGAACACATAATGTAAAGTATTGCGACCGTAAAAAAAACCTGAAATGTTGATGGATGTCGACATCTCATGACCCCCG
Source organism: Timema cristinae (assembly GCA_039000515.1). Taxonomy (NCBI): domain Eukaryota; kingdom Metazoa; phylum Arthropoda; class Insecta; order Phasmatodea; family Timematidae; genus Timema; species Timema cristinae. The sequence continues at coordinate 66,446,622 of JBCFYV010000012.1, read as the reverse complement.
AACCCTAAAAAGTGGTATTAGCAATGACATCTGTCTGTGTGTCTGTTTAAACTTAAAATTAAGAGTAGTTTAATAAAGAGAGAAAAGAGAAAGCATCGATTCTCTCAAAATCGGCTCTAACGATTTTGATTAAAATTCGTATCTTGGCGTTAATTAAGATTATAAATAAACTGGCTATTTTTATTGTCCCATGAGGATGACTTTTTGGGTACTTTACAGAAGCAGAAACTTCCGTATCTCCACAAATATTTGAGATACTAAAGAACTTTTCATTACAAAATTGTAGTATTATTTAAAAAAAGCTTTTATATGAAATATATTTTTATAAAACCAACAGTTTCTGAGATATCGGCAAATGTATTAATACAATTTTGTGAGCTTTAGTTGTATCACGATAATACTTAAGTTTTAACGCAATAATTCTCCAACGCCATAGAGTAATTAAATATAAGTAGGTCTCTAAAAGTTAATGTTGTTTTCCTTAAACCTCTTAGGAGAAATGTTTGTACAACAATGATCTATATCCATTTTAGACTCAATAGTCAATATTTACATTTTTTATTGCTCAAAATTTATAAATGAGGAATTTAATAGCAGTGCGATGGCATGAAGATTTGCAACACCTAATAAAATGTCGAAAATTTTAACCGGAAGTTGAGATTTTAATACGAAGTGTTGACCCTTGTGGACCCAACATTGATCTTTTTTATCGGTCCAAACATACAAATGAGGACATTAATTCTTTAAAAATAAAATTATAAAATTTAAAACCGTGACTCAAAAAATGTTTTACATAAGGATAGTGCAATTTATTCTTGGGTTTGCTAGTGTATTTTATTTCGTTTCACATATATCATGAGTTTTGAATAAATATCTCCATTTTTAAACAATAGAGCGAGAAAGTCCGTGCGGAGATCCGTACCATTTATTTTTGAATTACAAAAGCAAAGTTTTTGAGCTGAATGTAATCTAAATAATATAATTAATAAACCTACATACAAACATAGCATGATAAATTTAAAATATTTGAACACTAAATGTGTACGTAAAAAACGGTGTATTTTTACAAAAGTTATTTAGTGATATTACTAATATTAATTCTTGGACATCTGTACTAATTATACACAGCTAGAACAACTCACGAATATCACGTTACTTTTCGTGTGGGTGCAAGCCATCTACTGACAACTGATCCTCTAATTCGAATCCATCTCATCACTTAGCAAATATCTCGTCAAGGGAGGATGCAGCCCACAGATTTCCCTCCTCTCTTGCCCTCGTAACTCGTTGATATATCTGGAATGGAAATTTTCAATTTCACCCATTGAAGACTCGGCATATTAGGTTGCACAAGCGGCTCTATAGAAACCGTTGTAAATGAGACGTGATTCTATTAGTCACAACGAATGTATGAACATACGTTTCTTAATATTAATCTTTAATTATTTATAAGTAGTTTCACATATAGCTTAGCTAACCTAAATTATACGCCATTGACTCTGTTGTTTTCTTTAATCTATTTGTTTTTGCAAGATTGTGTGATTACCCAATGCTAGTTTTGGCTACTCTACCTATCATATTTTATAATCTGTAAAAGGTTCCATGAATAAGGTTTACATACAATTATTAGGATGAACCAAATACTGCATGAATTTTAACTTATTGTTGTTATTGTTTTGACATAATCCTGACTTGAACCCGTGTCTGGGTGGTTGAGTATCAGATTACCAGTCCAACATCTTAACTAAAGAGATAGCTGAGACTTTCTTCTAAGTTACTCTCCCTATCTCTTAATACTTGGATAACATTTGTAAACAGCCCTTATGTTCCACATAAAACTATTTTTTAAAGTTCACATAATATTATTAACAGTTTATTACAAGAAAAGATCTCACAGATTTCATAGACCTAGCTGAAATCAGTCTCAATGACCAGCTAGTCGCAAGAATTGGTCCTGACACAGTATCTGCTAGCCCCCTTTCTTTAAGTGAGTAAAAATACTTTTAAAAACGAGTTAATCGTTTGAAAAAACAAATGAAACAACACACTACACAGAATTTCTCGCTCCTTTGCTTAAAAATGAAGCCTTAAGGCGATTGTCCCTTTTCATTTGGTGTGAAAATGCAGAGCCATGGGAACAAACGGTTATCTTCAAGAATTTTTATTGCTTTGCAATTTTCTTTTCAGAAACGTTTGTTCAAGAATAGAAGAATGTTGATTAAGTTATACTTTTTTATATACACACCTCCTCTATGATTTTAACAGTGATCAAATATAAATAATTTTAACATTTTTCAAACAAAAACTGCCTGCTACGTAACAAAAATTAAGAAAATGTAACACCTAATAAACATTGATACATTACCTTAGAAGAGGTATTGAAAATACTACTATAAAAATGTCACTTGTTCTCAAGAAAAATGATATTTCCAAACGTATGATTTTTTCGCAAGACCTGTCCGGTAGCTAGCGCTTTCTATTGTTTCCGTGATACATCTGCTCTTGTTGGCGCTGAAGGATACTTTGGTCGGTTATGAAGCCACGCCACACCTTTCACCCTCCCGCCCACCAAATAGGCTCTAGACTTGCACTCGACAGGGCTAAGTGCTGCATCAAAGCTATATCAAACTTAGTACACAAACCGATGCATCCCAGAGACAATGCAGCCTAAGATTGATAATTAGATAAATTGTTACATAAACAAAATAAAACAAAAGCTTCACATTTCACCAAAGGCCATACATGAAATAAAATAATCTGTTACAGAAACAATGATAAAAGATAAAGTTCTTGGTCCACCAAAGATCATAACAATCAATTCCCAAAGATATATTTAAAAATTGGCTATAAATAGGTAAACATTGATTATATAAAATACTATTTTAAAGAAAAGATGTTCATTTTAATAGTTCTATAGGTGTGCAATGGTAAATTATTTAGTATCATGAAGAATTGCGTAGATATGATCAAAATTGTATCTTTTTTTCTAGCACCGTGTCTTACTACCTGTTCGGGCTATACACTTATGTACTATTTGCGCTAATGGGTCTAGGGATTAAGAAGGTTATATTGAGAGGAAGTGTACATGGATTTTCGTGGAGGGAGAATAAAAACCCAATTTCGGAAAAACCACCCTGAGTACACTCGACCAAGACTTGAACCTCGATCTTCCCATCATCGACAGTCTAGTCTACTGTGATAGTACCGTGTTAGACCACACGGCCACCGAAGCGGGTCAAAATAGGAAATTCTCGCTTATGTTAATTACCCCTAAAGTAGTTTTCATCGGAAATTAGATGCTCCATTTGGTTTATAATGTTAAACCATGCCTAGATATAAATTTTAATAAATATCGTTAGAGCCGATTTTGAGAAAATCAATTTTTTTTCGCCCTTAAATAAATTATTCTAAATCAAGGAATTGGGTGTATAACTCCAAGAACCCCTTTGGGGAACCTTACGAAACCCCTAAAAACCAGGTTTCAATCTGATTGATAACACTCTAGAGCAATGGACAGTTACAAAGACAGTATTGCCAAAATCACTCATTTGGGATCATGGGATCATACATAAAACGTAGACATCCATCAAAATCTCAATTTTTTGTTTATGGCCCCAATGCTTCGCTTAGGGTTCGCAATAAAGTAAAGAGAAGAAAATTTGAAAGACCTTCTTTGATTCCCTTTTCAATTACGAGATGTTTACTCATGGCTTATTTTAGCTGGAATGAATCGATTGTACCATGCATCGGTGGTCGTGTGATCTAAGACGTCATTCTCACAATATATTAGATCACCGATAGTGGGCGCCCAGGGTACGAGCTCTGATTGGGCGTACTGAGGGCCCCTTAATGGTTGGTGATCCACTATCCCTCCACACAAATGTAGGTACGTTTTCTTACAATTCTTCTTTTCTCATCCCTGCCCCATTAGTGTGAATAAGTGATAGCCCAAACGGGCAGCGAGAAGTGAAGCACAAAATAAAATCATAATGATTCGATTATAACTGGTCGAATATTACTAGAATTACCTGTATTTATAAAGAAACTCTACATCTTTAATTACGATTGTGTGCTCAATTTTGTTTATAAATTACTTTATGTTTTGTTTTATCGAACAAGTGGGCACGTGAACTAAAAGTCAAGCTCATCTATACTTACTTGCTTTTGACGGTGAAGTTGGGGTTTGAATCTAGGCAGGGTGTACCAACTGTGGTTTATCCTGAATGGTTTTACACTCAACCTCCTCAAACTAATATAAATTTTATTTACATTCTACCTCGTATAGTCCTATTTAGAAATTGTAATTTAAATTCGTATATTCTGAACAGAGTGAACAAAAAAAATCCATGTATTACTTTCTCGATACCGCCACGCATGATGAAACTCTTTCTATTAAAATGTTATTTATTTTTAAGTCATTTTTAAGTGCTGGGTGGATTTTTCCACAGTGCTGATCCGTTGTGGATATAGGTCTTTATAAGCCTTTGTTAATCATTTTATTCGTAAATTAAGTAAGACGATATAAAATGTATTATCAGTTTTATTATTAACATATAAATTTTACTACTAACCAAAAGTTATACTCACTGATCTTAATATAAAATTATCATAATAATGATAATCAAGTATCATTATCATTAGCATAAAATTACGTATTTATTTTGTGAACCGCGTCACTATAACATACCATGCTATTCAAATATCTATACTAATACATTGGGGATGATGAACTTGGGATTGAGATAAAGTGCAACCGCACTAGCTTGGAGAGTGGAAAATCATTTAGGAAGAATATCCACCGTACATCTATCCTGGATTCACAATCCCTAGCCCTCAACTTCTCGTCAGTGGTCAAACAGAACAGACTAGACTACCCTCTTTGTCCATGTGCCCACCAGAGCGAGCTGTGGGATGGAGACAAAATTGTTTTAGCTTCAATCGATTTTTTGGTTTATATTAATCTCGTAACGATTCACTTCCTGGAAATGAATTTTGTGCTAGGGCATAATCTCAACGGGTACGTATTAATAAAGGTATTGTCATTTCTTTATGAACCTAAATAGATTGATGGCTTCTTTCTTGTTGAACCATATTGTTCTTCTTACATACAATTATTTTGCAAATTATCTGACAAATCCTCTCCTTTGTAGGTCCTTAAAATTAACCTTACTCATTGATCCTAAGAGGCTTGTCAACAGATTTTCCTAGTCCCTGTTGCACGTTTTCACTATGTATTGCATTGATGAAGTCTGATTCATAAAGGAAAAACTTTTTTTTTTGTACATTTACAAAAATACTAAAACAGTTGTAATAATGTATATGCATACGTTAAGTCATATTGTCTGATCTGCAGCTGTGACTTTGATAGATGGTATTAATACCTAAAATATTATACTAATATATCTATAATAGTATTGACTAATTAATCACACCTAGGTGAAAATCGTCAAAATCAGGTTTTTTTTGTTTGTCCAAATCACAGACCACGTAGTACAGACCAGTGACAGTTTATACGTTTTGTTATTAATTCTACGCACATCTACTGGTCAATAGACCTCAATCAATTTTTTGGACAACAAAGTCCTTTCATAATAGCGTCTAACAACTTACACTTCATATGAATGTTGACCACAATAAAATTAATAATATATTTTCTGAACGTTTCTTCCTACCAGAGTCCTACTCTAATGACAGACATCCCCAGCTTAGATCCTCTAACTCACATCGTGCAAAAGTAATAGACCGTTTCCTCTAAGCAATGGGCCTATATCTCCCCAGGTTGTATCGAAAAGGCACTAAAGGCCCTTTTGGCTAACAGGAGAGGGCTGCTGCTGCATTGTGGTTCCTAATTCTAATCTCTTACCGCTGGCGTGCCAGTCGTGAATTGGCCTGGTATTTTCGACGTCAATGGGGATCATGAGAGGACTGATAGAGGAGAGGGAGGAGGGTTTATAGCTTCTGTTGGGAAGGGGGACGGGGTGTAAGAAGGGATTATTCTGACATACATGGGGAGAAGAAACGTTGGACTATAATGTGGCAAAAAAAATTGTGCTGCGAACTCTGAAAGGTGGCTTTGGTCCACAAACATTGCTCAACTTTGTAATAAATACCATAATAAAACTAATACAATTCAAAATAAGCCTTATGGTTTTTTTTCTGCTAAAAGTCTTACTACCGATCCAAGCTATTCACATACTTACACGAATTAGGTGAGGATAAGATATGTATAGTATAAAAAATGTGTACTCTCATTGGTGTGGAGAAAGAGTAGTAAACTATTTAGGGGAAAAAACTTAATTAGGCTTGGTTATCCAACTACTCCATCACTAACATATCAGATTAGATGAAAGTGGTGTTTAGTCCTTGTTCTCACCTTTTTGAATCTCATTTAGTAACAATAATTTGTTTACCGTTTATTTGATTCCTCATTTATTCCCCTCATACCATGACGTGAATTCGGGTACATTTCCATAAAATTCATATTCCTTGTTGTGTGCGCTTGAATTAATTTCGGCCTTAAGATGGGTTCCTCTTGTTCTGGGCTCTCTGAAGAGACTGTACCTGGCTACTGGTTCTTTACCCTGCGGTTCCAATGTGTGCGCGCATGAATGTGTAGTCCGTGCACATGCGCTATGTGTGTCAGCTTTAATAGTGCCCTCATTCACAGGGTATTGTACTACTGTAACCCTCTATGCTTTCTCTAGACCTGAGCGAAGGATGTTTAAAGGGGTTTTAATCCTAGATGGATGTCTGAGGGGGGAAAAGAGGGGTGGGGATCTATTGTCACCATTTGAAAGTATCAATGACGCGCTTCATAAGTCGCTTTGTGGGTGGTTCACAGGGATAAGGGGGGTTTTTACATACATTGTCCTGACAAATTGCTCCCCTTCTCCGTGACTTAGTGGTAAGGGAATAGTCGGAACCATATTCCATTTCTAGAATAGTTTAAAAAAAATTAAAATTTTCTATTAGAGTTCGTTATGTAATCCAAATATTACAATTTCTTGGAAAAGATCATCAATCACTTCTTGCATGATATTGCCTCTGTGATGAAAATGTCGGGGTTCAAATCCCGGTTGGGTGTACTCATTTGCCTTATTATGAAGGGTTTATCCCCCCCACCCTTCCTCCTACCACGCTTATTCGGATGCATTTTCTCTAAAACCATTCTCCTAATACTTATTCCTTTGTTCAACCTTTAATAACTTTGTTGTTGAACGCACTTTTAAAAAAATATTTAGAGACATGGTGAGTGTAGTTATATGTGTATGTATATATAACCTGTACAGGGATGGGCCCTCAAATCCTTGAACACCTCGAATCTTTAAGAATATTCGAGACTTAAGAAAATTTCGGATGGTTTGGATACAAATACTAAAAAAAAAAATTGTTTTCAATTTTTCAAATTAAATTTGTTTTGGAGCTTTAATTCTGCTTATTGCTGGTTCTGAACTAGGTATTATTATTATTATTATTATTATTATTATTATTATTATTATTATTATTATTATAGGATGAATTTAATATATTTCTATTTTTGCTCTTATGTTGATAATTTTTCCTAAAATTCGGATTCGGATTCAAAATTCGGGATTCGAGGGTAAATTGGAGATGTGGATTCGTAAAATTGTTGATTCGACACAACTCTAAAAGTTCACTGCTCTACACTGGAGGATGTCGGAAATGAATGCTAGTTTCTAACGTACACCGGTGATTTCCGGTGTATGTTAGAAACTTCCAAAATACACCTGTGTATTTTGGAAAAAAATAACAGCAACGATTAAACTTCCCTACAGCTACCTGTAATTGTAACCTAGAATCAAATGCCCCATTATATAGAAGTTGTAAATAATTACACCACAAAGATCATTACACTCTTACAAAAACAGGCCACCATAGCTTAAAGCTATTTAGGTTTGGTTAGGGTAAGGTAGGTTAGGTAAGGTTAGGTGAGGGTAGGTTAGGTTAAGATAGATTAGGTTATTACAAAATTAATTCTTATTAGTACACAAACACACACGGCACAATACACAGAATAACTACAGCAGCACACCGTCCCTAAGCCACGTGGTATCTGCTGCCCAGATAGATGCGCAGTATACACTTCCTTTATTTCTAACATACACAGGCGTACCCTCATGATTACCAGTAGTCGCCATTTTGGACCTTTCGATTACCGATACACACCGGTGAAAGACGGTAAGAGGAATTAGGAATTTCATTTCCGACATCCCCCAGTGTAGAGCAGTGAATTCCGGAAATCGCGGTAGATTACCGGCAATCGTCAAGTTTCCAGATTTCACGGTAACATATATAATATATATATAAATATATATATATATATATATATATATATATATATATATATATATATATATATATATAAAACCTACCAACTGAGCGGCCGCCGTCATTAACGTTGATAGTGCCAACATTTGCGGATAGAGGATGTCATGTGGTCAGCACATTGAGTACCCCGGCAGTTAATCTCACTTTTCTAGACCGTAACTTCTACTTATTTATTCAAGTAACTCCTTATTGGTCCTCACGAGGCTAGGTTTGACTCCGTTCCAGATCCACTAACTTCACAGAAAGATTATGGAAGTTCCTGGGATTGAACTCTATACATATCGACATATTTATGTATGTGTATATTTATATATGTGATATGTACTATGTATGTTATATGTTTATTTTATAATAAATGAAATGAAAGTGTATTCATTTATCAGAATGTTACTATATTTATTTTACAGATGCCAACATTGACATCACATCTATTTATTACATGATTGAGGTAAACAGTATACACTAAAGTGGATCCAGTGAATTTTGGAACCATCTGATAAAGTTTTTCTATGTGGCGATCTGACTATAAACCCTTTTTTAAGGCAAGAATCTTATATTTCTCTTCACTTACAGCCTTCCGCTATTCAATCCCTTCCTACTGTGTTTACTATTCCCCTTCCCCCAATCCTCCCCATTAAAACCAAGAAACCTTTTACGAAAATAATATCTCTGACCCCCCAGTTATTTACCTTCTCCTTGCAAGACCCTTGTGGCCATAACCTACAATCATTTTTACCCTTTTCGTGCAGTCTCTCTTTCTTTCATTATTTCTGTATTTCCATTTGTTCTTCTTTACTCGGTCTTGTCTCCACACCCCCTTGAAAACAAACAAGCAATTCCAGGTCCAGAAACAATAAACGGGCTAGGCCCTCTGGCCCTTTTCTGTTAGACTGACCCGCGCGACTTGGATACTGCTTGATCGGTGGTCAGAGTTGTGTTTCAAGGAGGGCTGCGAGGCATGGAATTCGGAAAATATTATTTCAATATTTCTTTATGGTTGAGATATTTAACATTACATTAATATGAATACGGATTAAACCAACTACGGGCTTACACTTTTCTCTAACTTATTTACTAATTGAATAGAGGGGCATTAAAACAAACTTAACCTAAGACTGTATCGAACAGAACCTTAATAAAAACAAACACCTAAATATATAATAATTGGAAAGTAGGCGTTATAAGCTAGCCTAACCTCTAACAACACGTTTAATATTTCACTAGCACTTAGATAGTAGTTAATGGATTGCAGGACGTGCCCTAAGCGCTATAATAGCACGGCCGATAAACCGGGAAATCAAATATAAGATTACGATTAAACCAAAAATCGCATCTTTGGATGATTTTCTGTATTCTCCACTTGGCAAAAGTAATTTTTGATCTTTGAAATGATTATTTTTTTAAATTTTAAAATAATTATTTTTCATTATTATTGTAACTTATTTCTTTTAAATGTTGCAAGATGGTTTCATTAGTTTCAATTTAATTTCTAATATAAAACCTTAGGCCAGTGTTCCGCATACTTTTTAGTTCACGGTACACTACTTAACAAACAGAATATTTTTGTTGCACACGTTTTGTTTTGGGTACGTACCGTGGCAGAATAAAATGGATTACGTACCCAATACAACGGTTGTACGCTAAATCCCTATTAGGCAAGTATAGACTAATTTTTTTTTCTAGCAGTAACTTCAATTGTTCCCAGAATAAATAAAAAGTTGAAATTATTTTTCTGTCCCCACTTCTTTAACATTTGGAAACATTTGATTCGTACCATTAGTAATTTTGATAAACCATAATTCTATCTTCACACAAAAACTTTTGATTTTATCAGACGTAATTTTTTATTATTATTATTATTATTATTATTATTATTATTATTATTATTATTATCATTATTAGCACCGCGTCTTACTACCCGTTCGGGTTATACGCACTTACGCTAATGTGTAATGGTAGGGTGATTGTGAGATGAAATGGAGGACCTAAAGTTTAACGTGGAATCCAAACCACGGTGGAGGCCTGGCATTCCCCCAGGCATATCAAAAATATTAGTAAATACGAGTAAGTAAGAAATGAGGATGACGCATGGCAGCCACACTTACCAACTTTATTCTTGTTCTTGTAAAAGAAAAATTATTAGCATCGGGTCTTAGATACTACTCGTTCAGGTTATACGCTTATGTACTAACTTCACTAATTGTTTTAGGGATGAATGTGGGGAATGCCAGGCCTCCACCGTGGTTCGGATTCCACGTAAAGCTGTAGGTCCTTCATTTCATCTCACAATCACCCTAACATTACACATTAGCGTAAGTGCGTATAACCCGAATGGGTAGTAAGACGCGGTGCTAATAATAATAATAATAATAATAATAAAATAATGTTTTAGGGATGAGGAAGGTTGGATTAAGAAAAAATATATCTGTATTCGCTTGGAGGAAGATTGGAAAACCATTTTCTAAAAACCAACCTCTGTACACACAACCAAGATTCTAACCTCGATCTCCCCGTCATCGGAAGTTTAGTCTCTTGTGAAAGTGACGCTTTAGACCATGTGGCCACTGAAGCGGGTGTGTTCTTATTGCACAGTGACGCACGGCACACTTAGTCCACCGTTGCGGTACACCAGTGTGCCGCGGAACATTTCTCTCGACTACTGTAAAACGATGTGACGCCTGGTTTGAGCCGTATTACGTAAGTTACGGTCATCTGGGGTGTGAGATGGGCTCTTAAACGGATATTATGTACTTATTCACCAGTGCAGTAGGGAATTGATGAATTAAATAAAGAGTTTTAGCTTTATAATCGACCATTCTAATCATCTACCCTCGGGGACAAGCTACTTCAAAGATGACCCTTCTGTCTATCAATGATTTTGCTCTTTCATTTGTCTAAAATATATTATTTAATATAGGGGATGAACATGCCCCAACGTCTAAATAGTTTGAGCGGTAAATGCAAGCCCTATTGAGCAAAACAAATTGCTTGGTGTATGAATACATGAACTTTGCTTCAGTTATTTTGAAACTATATATTGAGACTCGCTTTGCTCGTTGGGTGCTCCGCCCCCCAAATCCCCAGTGCGTTTTTTTTTTTTTTGCAAGTGGGTGTAAACTAATGTAATTCCAGAGCCGTTTTTGATAGGTCTTACCGTTTAGCCACAAGAGACCTCCAAAGAAAGGTCCCCACCGATTTTTAAGTTGCTCCGACATTTTGAATTTTTTTAGGGGGTTAAAAAAATGTGTTTTAACTTTTTGGAATTTTCCCGTTGGTTACAGGCTAGAGGCTATATAATTTTACCAAATTTCAAGTTTCTAGCTCATCTGGAAGTGGGTAAACATTAATTCCAGTGAGTGAATCAGCCATATTGCTTTAGAGTTAGTAGTATAATTAAGGTTTGGGATTGATTGATACCGTCCGTTAAATAATACACACACTAAAAAAAAATATATTACATTTAGCGCTTCCCTTGAAACTGATTCACCTTCCACCACTAGCATTGGTGGTGGGGGTAGAGGGTTGGGGTAAGGGTGGGGGGTGGCGTGTATAAAATGTGGCCGCATCGGGTTAGATCTTGATCCACGCTGCTGGGACACGAAGCATTGAACGGAGTTGACTATGTGGGGGGATGGAGGAGGGGGGCAGATTTAACACTTCCAAGGGGTTGTTTAGATCCCGGACTCGAAAAGAGGAACTCCGCGGGGAAAAGTGAAAGGAGTGTAAAGTGAAATTTGTGACCCCCACGTCGCGACGCTATTGTCCACCTAGATCTAACCCATCTTCCTCTTACCCTACGTACCACGCGTACTATTGTGGTACATTGTGTGTGTGTGTGTGTGTGTGTCCTGACCTGTGTTGTTTGGTTATATTCACTCCATCTGCTTCTCAACTCCTGAAAGAAGGATGCGCTTTTATTTGAGAACAATTCTGACCTGCCAACCTCCACCTCCCCCATTTTACGGTTAACTGTGTAATAAATTACCACCAGCTGAACCTTACTAAATAATATCATCACGTTTTTCATACAGCTAAACATATCACAGTATATAACAAGATTCATAAAATAATAATTTTATTTTTTGCTTTAGTGATTTGTTTAGCAAAAGCCTGTCTGTCTCCTTATCTAATAATTGATTAAGTGATGGACCCTATATCTAGAGACCATAATTAAATTCCAGGTAGTGCTGGTGAAGTTAGTCTATTTGCTATCCTGCTATTCAAAGTGTTCTTCCTATAACTACCATCCTATAATCCTAATTCTGTATAAATCTATGAAGTAATCAATATACTTGGTACCCGCTTCGGTGGCATAGTTGGCTAACGCGCTAGTTTAGTGTTGAGCCGGACTGCCAAGGGTGGCGAGATCGAGGCTCGAATTTTGCTCAGGTGAACTGGGGTACTTTTTTATAAATGGTTTTCTACTCTCCCTCCACGCTAATGCGGCTTGATTTCCAATATATTCAACCTATCCATTTCCTAGCCCATTAACGTAATTAGTACTTAAGCGTATAACCCGAATGGGTAGTAAAACGCGTCGGTGCTAATTAAAAAAAATAGCCTTGCTGTTAAACTTATTAATATAAATAGTAAGAAAAATGTTAAAACTTTCCAAAATGGGGAAATTAAACAAGAGAGAAAAATTGAAACATTGATTTTCCCCACTTTATGAAACTTTTGTTTTAAAGTGATATGGATTTCACTATTCATCCAAGTTTAAAGCTTCTTTTCTATTATTCCGTCACTAAAGTTTGATTGTGTTTATGAGTCACTTTGGAAGATATTTTTAGAAATATTTTGTTATCGTCCATAACTTCTCTATTGTTTGACGTGAATAGGATTTTATTCTTCACGAGTCAGAGAGCTTAAAATGAAAAGATGAAAAAATAAACATTAATTTTTAAAAATATAACACACAAACAAACTGTAACTGCGTGAGGGGGTTTGAAAATAAACTCTTTTTAAATGTATTTATTTAGCGGAAGAATTAAACAAGTATAAAGTATATCCAGTTATGTTATTTTTATAATTTTGTTTGACTGCAGTTATCTTGTTTTATTTATTTATTGGAACGACTGGGAGGCCTGGATCGATTCTAGTTTTCAAGAAAACTAGTACCGCGTCTAACTACCCTTTCGGTTCATACAATCTAGTTATTACAGTATAAATATCACTTCTTTGGTTTTGCCTGACTGCTATGAAAAGTTACCAGACCAAATTAAGTATCCCTACGCCAAACCATATGATCTGCAAAAACATATGTTTAGCAGCTGTCACATTTGAAAATCAAAGCTTATACAAGAAATATATATAACAGTTTTATTTATTTTTTAGTTTTTGCTTAATGTCGACCATGATATGTTGATGTTAGGCCTAGTCTTAGATATTAATTTCTATAAATAATCAATAGTAATCAGTCGCAAATAAACATACATCAAATAATGTTTTAATTGCTGGGGTTAAGTAATTTATTGTAGCCTACCCTTGAATAAGGATTAGATTAGAGAGTAGCCTGACAACAACATGGGAGGTAGTGCTGAAACTTTTACATATAATACATTTTTTTTAGATAAAATATCGAATAATGAATAGTTTTACATTGCCATTCTACTCACAAGGACACGTAAAATACTAACTTACCGACATTATAATTTGAAACTTTTTTAAATTTACACATAAAAAAAGAGGGGGAAATATTGACGAACATGTATTTCTACCTTTGCTCCGCCATATTGTTAGTTTGGTTAGCTTATTTATGCGTGAAAAGTCAGCTTTGTTTATATGTTGGTTATAAAGCAGTTATCCTTTTTTAGTATAAGCTATCGCAAACTATCAAAACCTAATCTTTCAAGAAGCATCAGGGGAAAAACAATACAAGTTGGACTAAATATTTGCACTGACCTTCGTGATACATTCTGTAAATGACCTGACGAACAGAATCTCTTGTAAAATAATCAAGAGTTTCTACAGATAATCCAGGCGTCCGTTGTTTCTTTCTGATCTTTAAAGGAGTTTCAACTTATCCTTTTTTTTGTTATAATAACTTAACTTCACAGAGTTTCTTCAAATACTATAAAAATCCTAAAACTTGATGTTAAGCCTAGGGGTCAACACAACACAATCTTGATACAAATATTTGAATTTTATAATAAGGTATATTGATCACTGAGAAACACTCTCTATATTTTTTTTATCACACGCTTCAATATTATATTGGAAAAATAATTATTTAAAGATCACTAAAAACCGTTTATTTTCCAAGGATAGCACGCTCACACACCGAACTAATATTCACAAATAAACACACGGATTACCAAGTAGCCGAATTGATATTAAAAAAATACACTATATTATTAAAATGTGTAATAAAATTACTAACATCAGCTTAGATACGCCTAAATACTTAAACAATAAAGTATTTTGTTCGCTTCAACTTGTGGACAAACGGACATGGTTTTATTAATTGTGTTTTATATGATAATGCACTGTTATAATATCTATTTAAAATTGTTAGATTTTTGTTATAAGAATAACCCGTTGGTTGTTGTTTTCTTTTGAAAGTAGTATTTGCTGTTAAATAAAAATAAATTATATAAATCAAGAGCTCGTTTAAAGCGGCCTTACTTTCAAAAACAAATATTTGCGGACTAAAATGAAATGATTCTGACGGCTTATGACGTAGGTGACCTTGTTGGTGAGTGAATGGCGACTGGTATTAATACTCGTGTTTACAATATTTAAATTGTATATTATTTCACAAACATTTAGTGTCTTTTTATCTTTATTACTAGCCCCCTTCCCCGTAAAAAAATATTGTAAAGAATCCTGTAAAACAAAGCTTCAAATCATCGATCATGTCAATATAAAAACAAAAACTTTTTTTTACTTATTTTTAATTTGAAAATACAGTCCTACCATCACTGTATAGCCCCCTCCCTCTTTTTATCCTCCCTCCTATTTTCATCTCATTCCTCTATAATTTTGTTTGCTCTAGGCGCGAAAGGAATTGTGTATACACCAATCAAACAAATTGTTAAAATCAAATTAATTTTTCAGCTTTCTCCACTTTCATTTACTCCCCTCGTTTACCCAAATTTTATTTTAATCTTTTTTTTTAATTCCTCGTCACTACATCTATTTCTCTTTCCTCACCCCTACCCCTTCGCCCCCTTCACCAACCCCACTTTCCCTTCAACAACTTTTTTTTTCCAACGACTATATAATATACTATCGACTTTTTTTATGAGGAATAGATTAAATTTTCAAAATAAGATATAGCTTATGTTACGCTGATAATGTAGCTTTATATTGGTGAAAGAAGTTTTAAAATCGGTCCATTAGTTTTTGAGTTTATCCATTACAAACAAAAAAATCAAATCTTTCCTCTTTATAATATTAGTATAGCTTATAAACCATTTATTTATGTTAAAGATATGAGAGGCTAGCTATAAAAATATAAATAACTGAATATAATACCATTAAATGTATTATTTCACGCTTTATCTATCCTGTAGCTGCCACAAAAGTTAAAAAAAAAAGAATTTATTAGACTATTTTTTCTTTAATTTGATCATAAAAAATATATTTCTACTGTAATCCTTAGGAAATATTGTTAAAAGTGATTGATAATATTGTTAGTGATAATAATATTAATACTTAGCAAATAATAATTATTTTCAAATATTTGTTGACAACAGGGACTTTCAAACAATGTTGGCTTTACTGATAGCTTCTGCTAGCCTCTGCTAGCTGTCAGGCAGCACCAAAGAAGCCTTAAATAGCCTATACATTAGGAGATATTGTTCATTACCATGTTTATTTAAAAGCCCACATGTTTCATCTTTTTTTTAGAAGAATTCATTCATGAGATTATTTATTTGTGGATTAGACTGAGTTTATAGAGAACTACGAATCATCCATAACACGTCTATGGTGGTATTTAAAAGATGGCCAAAATTAAGGTGCAATTTGCTAGTCTCAATGTATGTTTAGTAAAATAAAATGAAAATAAATTTAGTAAAAGAAAACATACGTGCACAACACAAAAATAATATATACGAGTATTGCCACTAACCAAACTATAATGGAAACATTTGGACAAATATCATCCTGTTGGTTCACGAGTGCTACCAACTTAATCACGCTTGTTTTTATATCAGATGGCAGCATCTTCCGTTTGATACGCTATAAAACATTGTTTGCAGTGCAATTCTATATCTAAGATGGAACTAGCGCCATATTATTAAGTTTTTAAAAAGGCTGAAATATTGTGGGTGCTGAGCACTCCTGAAAATATTTTTGGGGGTGCTTAATATGCCAAAAAAAACGCAGTTGGCGTCTATGGTTGGTACATGTCCTCAAAATACTACTTTCCTAGTTCCTTAATCGTTAGGGGGGTTAAATTAGGATACCCCGCGGATGAGGTGCGAAAGAAAACTATTAGTACTTTTGTTATTTAACTGATCGTCATTGGTTTCACTGATTTATTTAACTGAAATACGGCACTAAACATATGATTTATTTATTTTTAGTGTTACGCATCTTATTTCCCGTTTAGGTTCTAAACAACATAAACTATAGTCTAAATCAGTGGCGGCTCGTAGCTAAAATTAGTGGAGGTACTGCTCCAGAAATTGTTTAGCCTTTGTTTTAAAATTGTGTAAAAGGAAAAAAAACATGTATAAAAGGAAAATTTATTCAAGAACTTGATAAAATCTTAACAAAAAGAAACAAACTTTTGTACTTACTTTAACTTAAATTGTTACAGTTCAAGCTTGATCTATTCATTTAAAAATAAAATCCATTCTTGTTTTAATTTGCGGAAAAATTCAATAATTTTCTCCTTGATCTCTGGATGACAACTGAGAAAATTTGTCTCCATTGAAAGTACTGCAAGCGCATTTAGTCTCTCTGTTAAATAAAAGAATCGAAAAAAAATGAATCAAATAGAATAGCTGGAAGCAGAATAATAATCTAATTCTACACTCTTACACACTTTATCACATTCAAGAATATAGTACACGGTTCTTAAGTACAACACACGCCGAGTAAAAAATAGCTTCTTCCACCATCACGCCAGAGCAGGCACTGCGAGAGCAATAGTGCTCTCTACCTGGCAGTCCCGCCTTCCTCCCCACCTCTCCTATGTGCGCATGCGCACAACAGTCAAACACACGTTGCTGGCACTGTGAATCGCACAGTTCCATACAAATATTTGTAATTTTTTTTCAAAACTGGGGATGGCTACTGAAGTACTGACATTAATCTTAAGGAATATATATTGTACTACAAAAATAAAGAAAGAATTAAAGAAAAAACGACTCAATATATTAAATGTTATTGATAATATCAAGTGGAAATAGGGGGTGCTGCGGTTCCACAGTACCTATACACAAGCCGCCACTGGTTTAAATACAGCAGAAGTGAGTTTTACTAAATCTATCTTAATTCGTCTGAAGAAAACCTGTAAAAAGGACAGGGAAAATCCCATGTTTAAAACCACATCCAGCTCACCTGAACAAATTCGAACCTCGATCTACTCCGTCTCAAGCTTTTCAATGTATTGAAAATCTGATGCTCCAGAGTCTAGACCATGTGATCCCCAGTGCCACTAGAGGGTAAGAATAAAAAAAACTTTATTTGTTTATTTTCCTTTCGGTCGTTAGTTTTCCTTGTAAAGTGGTTCCAGGGTATCGTCAAAACTTACCACTCTCCGTCGGCTACTTAATAAAATCAACATTGATAAAAAGTAGTCCTGAACATTTTATTGCCTGGACTTGGATTCAATAAGTTTTTATCGTCAGTCTGAGAAATTCTTTCGGACATTTTATATGTTATTTTTTCCCTTTAATCCGAAAGCTTTTAAACTCTTTCGCTTCAACTTTTTTGCCAAAATGATGGCAAAATTAAATTTCCTTATTTGTTCATAAAATAAATGTATTTGTATGTTCGTATAGCTTTACTCTTTTAATTTTAAAAGTTAAAACTGTCACCATCAAAATTTTTAATACAAACATTTATTTTATTTTTTAAATAAATAAACAGTTAATAATGATGCATTAACTTACTAATTCTTTTAACTAATAGTACAAGATAAATAGCTATATAATGTTTGAAATAACCCTATTTCTTGGTAAAAATACATCAAAATTTAATTGTATGTATTCATCAGTGAGAGGGGTAAAAAGATATGGTTGAGGTAAGACAAATACTGAAATCAAAGTACCGGTCATAATTAACTGATAAACATTTAAATGACTGCATGAGAGCGACTTTACCAAATACACTCCAAACTACAACATTATGTGTCAAGTATAGCAGTGATCTCTCTTTGAGTGAACTATTTTCAGAGTTGAAAAATAAAACATATTGTGAATTTTTTTAAAACTTAATTGAGTTGATTTTTTTGCCATTTTTGTATTGTTGTTTAGTACACTGTTATAGTTCATTATCACTTAAATGGTAATCTGCTTAGTTTTCTTTAGTAAAGTAAAACGTTTATGTAGTTTGGTAGTAGTTAGGTAGGATTTTACTAAACATTCACGTTAAAATATTTTATATTTTATGTTGCCCTCAAAACATACAAAATGTTGCTGAAGTTGCCCTCACTCTAGTCAAGGTTGGGATTTAGACCATTTGTGAAATTTAATCAGAGACTGTGAATGGACTGTCCATTTTAGGGGAACATATTCAATAATATTAATAAAGAACATATAGTCATTTTAAAATTTAGATTTATTTAGCAAAAAAAACAAATTAAGAAAAATACAAGTTTTACATGAATATAGGAATATGATGAGAATTACATTCTTCCAAAAACAAATTGACTTGAGAGATTACTTGTACTGTCGTCAGGCCACATGTTGAAGCATGCAGTATCAATTCAAACTTGCCACAGTGACAAGAGTTTTCTAAACAAGGAGTAAATGAACAATTAGTTAAAGAATAGCAAAGAGTAAATTCAGAAGATATCATTTATACAGTCTCACTTGGTAGCGTTGAGTATTTAAAGAGATCCATAAAACATGTTGGAATACTCAGCTGATATATCCAGCTAAATGATGGCTAAGAAACAGGCGTCATTAAAGTACTACAGCTGGTCATTTTCCCATACGGTACTGCCAAACTCAAGCATCGGCATCTATCAGATCAATACTAACTTAGAGGCTAGTCACGGGCAAAAATAAAATAGATTTATTTTGCGCGGACCCCACTATGACACTGTGTAATTTCCCCAGGTTGAGCACCCTCGCTAATACTCTACTAGAAGAGTGACTACAACACCAAAACTCTATTACATATGACTGAGTTGCATAAGGCAAAAGAAAATAGGACATCCTGGTGCTAACCATCAACAACAAAACTAATGTTCATGACGTTTAGGACGTCATGATTAATTTAGAGGTTGTATTGGACTTGTGACTTAGCCTAAGTCACGAATCTAACAAGCCAGAGGCTTTAGCGTTAGAACAGTGTCAAAGGACATATAAACAAACCAAGGAAGAAAACTTCCATGTTGAAGCTAATCACGTAACAGTTAAACTCAAAAGATTCTAACTGACATTTTCCTAAACCTTGGCTTCTCGCCAAATAATAAAATATAAATTTCCTTTAAAACATAAAATTTAGAACTTCTCTTTAAACTATACAAGAGCCCAAGTCCTACAGACTTGGTTATGACGGCTGGATACTAATACCATAGTAACGTCGTCCATGTTTCCGGCGAGTTGGATCGGGTGATCCATCATCCTATAGACACAGCTAAGGTGGTGAGTCCGACGTCACGGACTCCATGTCCCTTCGTGTTGCTGACGGGTGGAGTTACCTTGTTGATTCTTCTCGTAGTGGAACCGCTCTGTACGTTTCTGTACGTTTCTGTCCGTTTTCTGTACTTTTGATACCGCTGGCGGACCTATATATACTGTGGAAGCAGGTCGGACATGACAAAGAAGGAAGGGGGGATAAATTACGAAAAACAGGCAAAAACAAAGAAGGATAAGAGTGTGATGAAAAGAAAACAATTGAAGCAAGTCACGAGTTCTTCGAATTACCACCAGCGTCGCTATGTGCGCAGCCGGCCTCTGAGTCGATCCCCGATTTCAGTTCTTCTCTCCGGTTGAACCAGGCCGTGGAACACGTGGGTCGGCCATGATTGACAATCTTGTAGTATTTTAAAGGTGAAATTGATATCTGCAGACATCTTGCCGGGGTGAGTTTGTACACTAATATCTTATATCAAAATGTATCTGTATTAATTTAGTTATTTAATATCCACTATTATTTTATGAGAAGTAGTAATATAAATGTATATTTTATTATTATTCGAGTAGACCACATGGCAGGAGTAGACAAGTCTATCAGGCATCATCCAACGGGAAAAGCGAAGCGTTTTAAGTATATTATTCATAAATACACTAATTTAAATCCTCTTCTTAGATATTTAGTACAACAATAGTCCAAAAACAATATTTGTTTGACCAACCACGTGGTTGAATGTAGGACAAAACATAACTTTTTTAGATCAGAAGATATAACCTTAGAGGCAGTTTATATTAAATATGTGATATAATTTTCTATTTTGCACAAAATCGTCGAAATAATAATTTTTCTCTTGTAGCTGTTCAATCCATTTGATTGACACGCTACAACTGTTGGTAAAATAGCCTTATATTTGTATGTTTCTGCACTCATATTAGGCTTATTAGGCCCAATACATCTATCTATAAAATATATATTTATAAATACCAAATAAAGATCAAATCGAAAACATTATATATTCTTTTTCTCTGTCAGATGTTGATGTTCTAACTAAAAAGTTCGTGTAATCAGTAAAACCATGTAAAATAACCAAATGCTTATCATGAGTCAATAAAAATTAACATTTTTCATTTATTAGAGGTATTAACGTGCACTTTTTGAACCGACTGATTATATCAGAACACAATAATTTCTTTGAGTGAGGTTGAAAGGACTAACCAATTTTGCCGAAAAAGGTATTTAACATACCCTTTACACACCACAATCGACATGGGACCGATGGCTTTAATTCCGCTGAAGGAAGTTGTATTGAGAATTTTTACTACTCAAGAAAAATCCGCTGGCCCCGGCTGGATTTAAACTCGCGAACATCGGGTCTTAAGGTGATCACTTTATCCCAAGACCACTGAGGTCGTCTAAAAATATTCTGAATCATTGGTGATGGGAAGATAGGGGTTAAAATCTCGGCAGAGTTTATGGGGGTGGCTTTCTATGAGATTTTTCATAGTAGTTTCCTCATTGTCTCTCTACGCAAATGTAGGTACACGTACTTTAAATTACTCTCCTCTTCCCTATCCCGTGGATTAAGTAAGTCAATATCCCTTGGGTTAAAAAACTTATTAGCTAAATATATTAGAAAATTATTTAAATTGATTATATATTAAATAAACTGATCTTATTTTTATATTTAGCTTACACTACCTAAACAGTGATTAAGTACCAGACCTACAAACTAACTAAACTTGCTACAACGATACTTGACACACACTCCAAATACATTGTATTTTGGCGCCAAAAACGACATTTCCTCCTTTGATCAATCCGGACTCTCCTGTCCCGGGGCTAGTGTCTCCTATCTACCCCTGTATGAAATAGAAGAGAGATGAGAGAGGGTGGCAGTGGCTTGCTACAAGGGGAGGGAGTGGTATCTGTTGTTTACTAGTCCGGTTTTACTTGCTCTCTGGGAGGAGCCCACGTGCTGAGCTATCAACAACAGTTAGTCACCTCTGCCCCCCCCCCCCCCTCCTCGTCCTAATATATTCCACTGGACCAAACACATTCACAGGAAGAATCTTCCGCGACCCCCACTGTTACAGGACAAAGGTATCAATCTCGTCTTGGATGTTTACGGAAAAGGCCTGGCCACTAATTTTGACCGGGTGTATTTAAAGTTTTTATATTGTTTCTCACTATTTTCCCAAGTAAATGTGGATACTCTTCATCTACTTTCTACCTTAATCATCCTTATTCCATCCGTTTTAATATTTTTATCATCTTCAAGGACGTAGGGTGAATCACGATACGATGTTGCATCAATTAATTTATTTTTGTAATGTTCATAAAAACTATTTATTTTTAAGCCTGCAGTATTTTAAAATACAGTATATATTTTTATCTCAGGATGACTATAGATTATTTTTATTTCAACCAGATACAATTTTTTTCCCCCTCGAGAACATTTTTGCAGGTCGAGCAGAGAAAATCTAAAACTTAATTTCACATTTTCTTCCTCCCTGGTGTGTGTTACTGTAGAGCTTCATCCAGTTTTTTTAAGGCCAATCGAATGACGTCGATCTCATATCTTCCATTACTCCTGTGTAAAGCAATAAGGAGCCCTGACCCTCCCTAAACCCTCCGCCGTCAGTTTCTTGTCTTATTTTACCCCCACCCCACCCCCCCACCCTACACGTCGAGGAAAATTTATTTAGTGAAGACTTTTATTTTTGTAAGTGCAGGAGTGTTGTGTTTTCTGTCCCATATGGTAACCTATAATTACAAACTCAAGGATGTAAGGAGAAAAAACAATCAAGTCACATTAAAAAAATAAAATGGAACTAAACTGGGAGGCTATCCTTTGGAAAATGGCGTTACTGACAATTATCTTAGGTAACACATACTAAAAATCCATCGCTTTTACAAGTGACTTACAAATAAAGATATTAAAAAATTAAAGTGTCAACTATGAATGTTACTGTTTTCACTTTGCTAACAATGGGATTTAATCTACTTTTACCCTCAGAACGTTCCAATTGTTTTCTTTGTTTAGTCATCTCTTGAGAAAACTCAATTTACGAAAGCAGTTCTCCCTATGCATATAAAATAAATAGGTAATTAGATTATTCCCTAACTTCCCCTTCATCCACCCACTGCTGCCCCCCCCCCCCCCTCCATTCCCTATTGTGGTGCCAACATTAATTAATCATTCCGCCGGCTAGGGTTACTGTTTTCATCTATAATAACTGTTTACGTTGTTGGTACCAGGCGGGGTTACCCTGAGTGTTCGATTGGTCGTATCTTTGATCAGGAGGATTTTACTAGACACTAGTGAGATGCGAAACTTGTAAAACTTTGACTTTGCCCGGAAAAAATAATTTTAACTTACTATTATTACAAAGATCCAAATATAGGCTTATATAACTTCACAATAAAAATGTATTTTAGCAGTATACATACACACATATATAATATACATATATTATATGTAGCTTAAATGTACTTTTATTGTGATATGTTAATATTCTGAGCGCTTTTTTTTTTAGCAACATGTCTTACTATTCATCCTGAACTACCCGATTTTAATAGCTAAATGAAGAAGCTATAGTCTATAGAAAATGTATATAGCCGCATTTGCGTGGAGGGAGAGTGAGAAACTCATTTAGGTTGGAGTATGGGAGGAGAAGGTCCAGGACTTGAATCCTGATGTCCCTATCATAGGCAAACCAGACTATTTGAGCTTGACACCGGTTCAAAGGAATATTGATTAAAATACGTTTTCCAAGCTGTTGACTGAGATGTATCGTTGTCTTGCAATTATCTCGTATTATCTTGATCTTGAATGTTTGTGTTTTAAGACTAAGTTTAGCTCTACCTTTACAATACCCAGTTTTATTATTTGTTTGGTGGGGTAGTTAACGTGCATTTATCACCGCACTGATAATATAAAACACATTTTATAGACTAGTTTAAGCTAAGTCAGCCCGCGTACTACTTTACACTCAGACTTAGTTATTTAATAACTTATATCAGGACAAACCGAATACAGATAATAAATTATTTTCTACCACCACCCGAAATCGAACAAGAGTTTCCCAGACTTGCGGTTGACTCCTCTGTCCACTTAGCCAAGGCGACACTTCTGGGGTGAGAGGCTCTTATAAAAATTTGACACTATAACTTGTATTTAATGGTAATTTTTATGTAAATATTTTTTACTGTTTTAATTTATAATTAAATCATAATACATTCTAATTAAGTTAATAACTAACAGTTGTGATTTTTTTTATAAATAAACGTTAAAAAGTTTTCTTCCGTTGAAATTAATAAAAATGTAAATTATAAAATAGAATACAATATAAAAACACCAAAGTACCTATAAAAAAAGTTAAAAACTTTCAAATATCAAGATAAACCAGAGTTCAAATGATGTTTATATCACTGAAATATATTCTTTTCCTACGCTGTTTTAATAGTTGAATTAATTTTAAAACCATTGTGAACGGATATATATTATAAATTTAAAATTATTTTCACAATTATCTTCTAATCTATATAATGGCGATGTTTTCAGCAGCCTACTGAATTCAGTAAAAGCTAACTATTACTATGAGAACGACCAATTAATTTCATCGCCACTCTTACCAATACTTGTAGCAATAAAACAAACTTGTTTGTAATTTTGTGTTAGTGTAGGTCTTAGTTTTCAATGATGTTTTGGTACAGTCGCATAGTCAGAAGACTAGTGTTTTTTTATATAGCACCGCTCTTACTAACCGTTTGGGTTGTACGGCTATGTTATAATTACACTGATGGGTTAAGGATGAGTAAGGTTTAATTTGGAAGAAACGTACCCGAATCTACGTGTATAAAAAGTGGGAAACCATTTAGGGAAAAACTCAGTACACCCGATTGGGACCAAACCCCGATCTCCCCATCGTAGGAAGTCTAGTCTAATGTGAGTTACACCCTAGACCATAGGGCCACTTAAGTGTGTCTCTAGTTTCTTACATTACAAATTGAACAATGTTTTCCTTGTCATTCAAATAAAAGGAAAATGAAATAACTTTGTTTTTAAAAAATGATGTAAGGAAAGCAAATTTAACTAAAGTATTTTCTAGAAAAGCTCATAACCCTACAAATATCCCAGATTGTTTTAAAATATACACTAAACTTTTAATTTATCGACACAAACTATTTTTTGAAAGTAATCTCTCTGGTTATTTCATGATAGTTTCCATCCTTATTTCAAAACAAGCTTTTCTTCTGAAATAAATCAAACATATCATCCATGTGTGTGGGAGAGAGATAAAAACTTTATGTTTATTTTTCAATTGAAATATTTTCTGGTAAAATTTCATGAAAACTTTTTGTTAAAAATTCAAGAGCGTTAATTCCCGCTGAATATAATCAAAAAGGTTTTGACTGTAAAATTCATTTCTTAACATACTTGATCTATAGACCTGATTTTAGTGAACCAATCAACCACCAAACGCAATAGTCGATACGTATGTAGAAAAAAAACTTGTTTTTTATTGGAGCTAATTTGGTGATTTTTCTGTTAACGTCCTTAGTATCAGTAATTAAATTGAAGTGTAGATTTCAAAACTTGTGATATATGTATTGCATTCGTCCCTTTCTCTAAAATGGGGCATAAGACCCCCGGAAAAGTGTGGTAACGCTCAGTATGATAATCCTTGCGTTAGGAAAAACCTCTGATGTCTGAAAACTGGGCAGGGTGTTGAATATTCACAGCTTGGAATGGCGGTGCATGATTATGAGAAATGTTCTGGTACATTACTGGTAGATTAAAAACATGGTTCATAGTTTAAATTATGCATCTCGGCTTGATGGTGCGCGTTGAGTGATGTGGAAGAGGTTTGGGAGAAGTGTATTTGGTACTGTTCTCCTCTGGGAGGATAAATACCGAAGGAGAACTGGGAAGACATATATGACGCAAGGAAAGATCTAAAAGACGATATAAACTGGAGAGGAACTGGGAAGACAGTTTTAAATCCAACCCACTTCAGTGTCCACATGATATAAGACACGATTCTCGCAATAAACTAAACTGCCAAAGACGGGGAGATCGTGATTCGATTCCGTCGGGTGTACCGAGTGTGGTTTTTACTAAATGGTTCTCCACTCTCCTTCCACGCAAATTCGGGTGTACTTCCTCTAGATTCACCCTAACTAATCTCTAACACATTTGTGTAATTAGTACATAGGCGTAAAGCATGAACGGGTACTAAGATGCGATGTTAAGAAAAAATATATAGATCTAGGACGGATTTAGGATAAAATAGACTCGAGAGGAACTGGGAAAACAATACATCTAGTAAGGATCTGAGAGTAGACAAGCTTAGCGCTAGTAAGGACCTAGAGGAATATTGACGGGAGAGTAAATAAATGGTCGGCCAAATATGAAGCCAGGAAGACTCTAATTGCGTAAATGCATCGGCATATCATTTCAACCGAATCAAATTCCAAACCATCTGGCTAGAATTGAGATATTTGTGGCGGTAATAAGGCGAACGGAAGAGGATGGATAAAACAACCCTGCTGGTAAAATAAAAATACCTAATCAAAAATAATTGTGGACCTATCTATGGCCCACATCGAGATAATCGAGCTTTCGACTCAAAGTTAGCTGCATGTTTTGACTTGCTTAGTGTTCATACCAGTGGAGCAACCCAAAATTTTAATGGTTTGGTGGAGGTTGGGAAGGGGGGTAAGAGTAATATAATATTCCATCGGTGCTATTATTTCTCTACTTTTTTTCTTTCTAGTTTGGGACTTTGGGGTCATTTTAGTGTTAATAATGATCACCCTTTGAATATCAAGCTAACTTTTACATTCAGCACATCTTCATTGCTTTAGTTGTAGGCTTTCTTTACTTATTTTGAGCGTTTATTAAAATATTTTATATCCTGGTCCGTGGATGGGGCGGTGCTCCAGTCGCACCCCCTCTGGGCGCACCTGTGGTCTGCCATGGAAGCACTACATTTCCTCTCTAGTGTATATCCGCCTTGGTCTCGCTCTTTATTAATGACAAGCCTGTACTACGTAATGGACTACCCATGTGAAACATTGAGACAACTCCAAAGTGCTTCCTGTAAGACGAGTGTCATGAGGGTGACGAGAGTCATAACATATGTGGAGCTCTTAGGTGGTCTTCTTTGAGGTGTACCTTTATGGCAGGCTTATTTAATTGAATATATTTCCTGCCCCCTTTCAGAACTTTCAAAATCGAATATCTGTTTTTTCGTTGTTGTTTTTAATTCGTCAAGGGTATCTTTTGATTGAAATCTGAGTGGTAAGGTAGGAAAACTAGATGTGGTTTTTACTTATATCGTGACGTGGGTGGTGCCAGAATTGTCTGGTATTGACTCATAGGTTCGTGCTTGTCCTCATATAATTTTAGTGTAGTAACCCTATACAACTGCTTGAAATTGACCTATTTATCCTTACCCTGCCTCTTCGTTCCCCTCCCCCTTTTCAAATTTGGAGCTGTGAAGAGTAATTTCTTCTCTTCATAACAATCTATGAACTCCGTGATCGAACAACTTTTTTTTATAACTACGTTTGTTAACACTTTTATTTAGTTAAATCTTTCTGTTTATATAATATAATAAATAGGGACGTATCTAAAATTTGATTTTTGGTGAGACGAAAGTTTTTTTTTTTTATGAAACGTGAAAAGTTCCCCAACAGAAGACTTTTGAAATATTAAATATCTCTTGAAGCAACCCAACCTTTTTAAACATAATTTTGGTTGTATATGTTATAATAATATAATAATACTAAAAAAATTACTGGCCTAGGTATTATGGAGAATAATATATTATTAATGCTTTCAGAAGAAGGGGCTTGAACCCCCTTGAATCCCCCCTTAGTTCCCACGGTATGGCCCACATAATAAATGTGTGAAATAATCGTTAACATTTCAGAAAGTAGATAAAAACATACACTTTACTTAGATACTAAATATAGTCAAAATATTTTTTACGTGAAATAAATCTCAATAGATAATTTATTTTAGTCTTCTCACATAAATAAAATTAAAAGTCCTAGCTTAGATTCCCCGATATGACCTTTCACTTTTATAATTGCTAAACTTGGGTCTTCCACTTCGACAATAGTGGATTCATGGGTGTAGGACTGGTGGTGTTGTTTATTCTAGAACTATATTAATTTATAAATCACGTGCTCAGAAAGTTAATGTTAAATATTTATGATAATAATAATCAGAATATATTGAAAAACACTTAATGTATTCACTACAAGATTGTTACGTTACAATAAGAAGAGTCCAAAGGAATTTAACGTCCATGTGTACACAGCTAAGGAAACTCAAACGTATATTTAATTCTCCCAAAATATAGTTATACCTAAACGAATCTCAACATTAGCTAAGACACCATCGCTCTAGTGTAAATGGGCCGCCGTCCTCGAATCTCACCGACACGACGCTGAGTCTTTGCTTCTTCTGACTCACCCTTTGCCTGCTGATATCGTAACATGCAGGCAGCGGCATTTGTAATTTATGGTCCTATTCCCTACCTCCTTGAGAGGGGTTTATTAGGGGAGTAAGTTGGAGTGAGGATGTGTAATAATTCACAAGGTAATTAGCAAGGAATATCTCCGCGGTGGCACCTGGTTGGGTTTTTATTCTTCTTCCAGACTAGCGTCTCTCGCAGTGTGTGTATGGGACCTCTCGAAGAAGAAGAAGAAGAGGGGCTTAGGGTGTTACGAGTATATATCAAAAGGCATCAATGAGTAAGTGGAATAAACGCTAAGCTCATCTAGTGTGGTCTTACGGTGACTGAGAGGTCGGGAGTTCAAATCCCACCTGCGTGCATCCAGAGTGGCTTATCGAAAATTGTTTCTCACTCCTCTCCATGAAAATGCGAGTAAATTTCCTCTAAACTTTAACTTTATCATACCTACACCATTTGTGTAGTTGTTAAATGTATAATATATATTATATTCAATGGAGGAAAGAAGGAAATTCTGGGAGCTGAAGAAGGAGCAGAGACAGGGTACGTTGGTGTTCTAAGTTCACTGATGAAAGGAATGGACCTGTCGTGAGACAGAACACCTGATAAAAATAATATTTAATATGTATCTAAATGCAGATAGCAATGCTGAGTAATGAGATGTCCAAAAAAAAGTAACTAGAGTGTGTTTATTCATATATCACTACCCTTGAGATGCACATTTAAAATTATGTCACTCGTTTATTAAAATCTTATCACTCGTTTATTAAAATCTTATCACAATCCAATTAAGCCAAGAAACTATAGAGACTGATCCGTACCAACTATATTGTCATAATTGGATTGTAGCTAAAAGGAGAGAGATATATAGATCTGGGAGAGAGAGATATATAGATCTAGGAAAGAGCTATAAATCTGGCAGAGATCTGTGTGGGAGCTAAATATCTAGGTGAGGTAGTTATAAAGCTTGTAGAAGGAGCCATAGAGCTGGGAGGTAGGTTATTTTAAACTCATCGCCGCGTGACAGGATTAACTGTTAGTTTTGATTGTAGTTCAACACTAAAAACTCTCAAAAGTGTACAACTTGTGATGAATAAAACTCCAGCTAGAAAGTCAAGTGACAACTTTTAATGTGCAATAAAAGTTTCAAACAAATTTTAGCGCGATAGCTTTAATCCAACGCTTCTATGATTCTTTAACTTAATATTAATTTGTGTTTGTATTCAAATGAATAGAGATCGGATGGCAACCTATTTGGTAGGGGGTGAGACATCTCAGTGAAGTTGATCAGATAATATTCCGGAAAATAATCAGCATACTTGGCTCAAGTTGGTAATATAGATCTAACCAGGCGTCACAGTGTCACATTGGCTTTCTGAATTACAAATGACAAAAAATAGACCTTCTACAAATTTGACAAAAAAACAATCAAATTTATAAAAATCTGATCCCAGCATTGAGGTTGTTGAGTGATGACTGCAGACGTCTTCACTTTGATCAATTTTATTGATAAGGCGTAATATTGTATCTAATTTCCCGTTAATCGATCTTTGAATCTCTTTAAACACTCCTGCTTTCTTATCGCGCTGTACAGAATTTTTACCCCACAAAGTCCCTCAGAAGTTGTTAGTATCTCTCAGGACATTACCGATACCTAAAATATTGATCAATGATAGCATTATCTAACGCGCCACCATTATGTTAGACAGGATTGCCGGTGATGGATAGATCTGGGTTCGAATCCTGGTTGGATGTACTAAGGTTGTTTTTATTGATTAGTTTTCCACTTTAACTCCACGAGAATGTGGTACGTTTCATATAAAACTCCACTCTACTCATCCATATTTAATCAAAGTAGTTAATGCGTGTTTATAACCCGAACGGATAATAATACGTGATTAATAAGGTTAAAACAAATGTTAGTCAACTTTTTTTTTTTCACCTCGTTCACCATTATGGTTAGACGCATACAATTACAGGATGTCCAGTGACCAGGTTAAAGTCAGGGAATTTCCTTATCAAGAAAACTCATAGAAAAGTCAGGGAATGCTATCCAATCTCTGGCATTTTTACTTATTCACTAAAAAAAAGACGTAACATTTATTAACAATAGTGAAAATAACATTTTATTTCCAGTAAATACACACCACAATATCTTTTAACATATTTGACTATACAAATCTTAATTATCAAAGTCAACATGTGATATTCATGTCGTCTTTCCACCTCTCTACCGCGCGTCTTTATACATTGCAGAGTCATGGCAATGCGCATGTGTAGAATTAATTTATGGTATAGGAACATTAATCTAATAAATAATATGTCTGAAAACAATTAAGCTGTATTAATATGAGCGATCCTTCAATGTATCAATATAATCTCACTGAAATCTAACTTCCAACATACTACCCAATAGCCGATCATTTTAGGCTGAAATCCTGTAATACCTTAATTGAATGACATAATTTCAGACTGGAAATTTATCTAAAAGTATTAATAAAGCAATTGCGATATTAATAGAACAATATTTATAATATATAGTTGACTGGAAAAACAGGAAAAGTAAGGGAATATTAAAATATTGTTTGACTGGACAGTGGACACCTTGATTAATTACACTAATTGGATAAAGATTGGGAAGATAGAATTTCTGAGGAAAAGTGCCCGAATATGCACGCAGGGGAGTGAGAAACCACTAAGAAAAAATTCAATACACCCGTCTGGAATATGAACCTCAGTCTCACCGTCACCGGAAATACAGTTCAACACGAGAATGACTTGCTAAACTA
Source organism: Timema cristinae (assembly GCA_039000515.1). Classification (NCBI taxonomy): domain Eukaryota; kingdom Metazoa; phylum Arthropoda; class Insecta; order Phasmatodea; family Timematidae; genus Timema; species Timema cristinae. The sequence continues at coordinate 66,415,235 of JBCFYV010000012.1, read as the reverse complement.
TGTGAACTCAGATGCGGTTTCGGTGAACTTAAATCTCATTTAACTCTCCTGCAATGGTGAGTGTATGGACAAAGGTGTCAGTCTAGTCAATTTGGTTAGCTATTGATGGAAAAATCAAGAGTCGAATCACAGCAGAGTGGAAAGAGGATTTTTTTTTAATCTTACTAAATGTCTTCCAACTCTTGGTTAACGCAAATTCAGATAAACTTTTAACTCCATACCTTCCTTATATTTCCACTTTATTGATAGTGGAAAACATAAACGGGTTATAGGAGATTTGTGGGTCTTGAAAGTAGTGAACTGTTCTTAGAAAATATTAATAGCTAAATAAAATACAGGGAGCAAAAACAATAAAACACTGTCTTAAATTAAGCTGGTTTGTAAGTCCTTCTATCCAACTATTACATATAATGGTACTAGGGTTGGATATATTATATTTGGGGTTTTACTATAGATTGAGGTTGTTTGTAAGTCGTTTAGCTTGAATTGTAAATCTATTATCCCTAGGGTCTGGATGAACTGCCCTTGGTCTTTCAGATTTCTAAGTCGTATTCTGATATTAATTGCTTAAATATCCCATTAATAGATTAATAGAAACTATTATTTAGATTAGGAAATACACTTTATTTTTTTACGCCCTCCTTCCAGTCCGTATTCATCCCACCCTAGAAAGTATTCGACCCCGAAAACCCCGGGCTCACCATCATTTCGGTCACGTGTATCCGCATTCCCCTCTCTGATTGGTTGATTGTCACAGCAATACCGGGGGGTATTATAATCAGGTGGCTCTTGAGCCGACAAAGGTTCTCTGATTGTGGTGGATGATCCCCACTCCCTCTTCATAGCTCGAGGAGGTGAGGAGGGGAGGGCTGGCATGTCCAACTCAATTAAGCCTCGGGTAGGCAAGGGGTATATATGGAGGGTATGATTCCAATTTTATTCTTTGTTTAGGTTTTTACGAAGCTTCGTCCCGTGTATGATTAGGTTACCTCTTCGATACAGTGGACGTTGATTTGTTGGATCCAGTCAGAATAGTTGGAGTGTATTCTCTGAACACAATCTCATAGGTGCTTAGCAGTTGGACCACGGGAATCCCTGTCTCAAAAGTTACATAGCTTAGTTAAGCTACAATTACTGACCAGGGGATTATCTTCATAGATTTGTTGGGCCACAGTCACTGGCCAGGAGGACTATAACATATAATAGACCATGTGGGTAGATATTAATTCGGCCCCACATATATTGTGCCTTATATTAGGTTAGGCTTGGGTTAGGTTAGGTTAGGTTAAATTTAGGTTAGGCTAAGTTAGATTATCTTAGCATTTTGTTGTGTTTTACTATACACAATTTGCTGTTTTTCGCTCAGTTTGAGAAAACATTTACAACCATCCTAAAGGGAGCACACAACAGCCGGGGCTGAGTTAGTACATCAGTACGCCTTGCTTACAGTTACTAAAAGGAACTCGTAGCCCAACAGTTAAGTGGGATTGACACTAACCTTTTTAACGCAGGTTAACTCGTAGCCCAACTGTAATGTGGGATTGACGATACCCGGAGGCCATAGCCCAACTGTAATACGCTCAATATTATACAGTGCTTTTTCTTCTTTTTTTTGTTGTATTCAAATCTTAAGACTTAAGGTTCTAGGTTTAAGCCCTGATTATTGTTAAGTATCCTTCTATCTAATTTTAAAAAATATCTAGGAGTAGGGCTGATGTGTGTAGTAATAGACATATTACCTTGGGTTAAGCTAGTTTGTAAGTCCTTCTATCCGATTAAAAATATCTAGGAGTAAGGCTGAGTGTTAGTAATAGACATATTACCTTGGGTTAAGCTAGTTTGTTAAGTCCTTCCCAATTATAAAATATCTAGGAAACTAAGGCTGAGTGTGTAGTATAATTTTAGGGCCTATTTTTTTAGTTGAGTTAGAATCCTTTTCAGGACACAGCTATTACCTAAGATGTAATATAAACCATTTTAATTGAATCTACTTTAAAGTTATTTTAAAGAAAATTAACCCCTCGTGGAAGACAATATCAGAATAAGAACATTACCAAGCCGTATTATTGAAAGAAGATTCCATAGAGAAAAGAAAGACAATATCAAATTACTTTCCAAAAGCCGAAACACTTTGAATACTAATTAATTTTGGTTTTTGTTTTGTTTCCAGGCGGCTTAACAACAACCACCTGCGTCACATTCCTGATCAGGTTTTCGGGAACATGCCTAATCTTCTTAGACTGTGAGTACCGACTTCAAATAAAACCTCTTAAGTAAACTTTTTTTATTATTATTAACACGAGACTTTTGTATTATATTATATATGTTTTTTTTTATCAGAAGGCCACAAACACGGTACACTTTGGTCTGATATGTTTAGACACCTTTGAAACGGTTCAAGCGGATATATCAAGACTAGGGTGCTTGAAAAACTTGACGTCATACTATAATAAGTTCAGTGTTGTTGTTTTGCAGATTATTCATGTTACATAAGTGTATATAAGTCGATTCTTATTAATTTACATATATTATATCATACATATCATCCTACACCTTATCTTAGTCAGTAGCGTGTCTGTCTACTGAGTTAAGGGTCTCAGGCTACATTCCCGGCATGGCCGAAAAATGTATCATTTGTGAAATTTGGGTTCATCCTTACATAGGAATGACTCAACGGCCGGGGACTGGATGGTGTACCTGTCCTAGTCTTAAGGTAGATTATAAGGCATTATGAAGCTACGTCGGGCCTAGCCAGTCGGTAGTGGCTTGAATAAAAAAAAACATGACCCAGGCCACAGGCTGGAAACAGAAATAGATGTAAAAAATGTATAATTTATTATATATTATATACAATATAATATATACACTATATATTATCTATAGTATATATATAATATATTATATATCTTCTTTTTATCAAGTCAACAACCCGACGGTTGTTTTGATGTGATTTCTATTCATTTGGAGCTAGGCTCGCACTCAGCTCTTCAGCTGGTTAGTGATGCCTACACCATCTAATAGAAATACCATGCACCAGAGGAGTTCAGGTAGTGTGGTGGTTCCCCACTGCCTTCCACTCTGAATATCTGTAAGCGAGCGCTGGAAAGGTATTTTCACATTTCTTCCAAGGTTCTTTTACGTGCCACAATCGACATAAGACCGACGACCTTACTTCCTCCCCGAATTGTGCCACGGTTTTGTATCGCTTAACCTCGCCTGTGTTTGAACCCAGGAATATCGGATCCTGAGCGCTTTACCTCAAGACTAGCGAGGTCAACATATATGTATCATACATATATATCGGTTAACTATTACATTACTGCGTCCACTCGAATTCTGCTCGTGTATATTTAGAGTTAATTTTCTTAAATGGTTTTCAACTATTTCTCTAATAAAATTTGGGAACATTTCCTCTAAATCCCACTTTCATCCTCCTACTCTAGTAGTGCAATTAAAATGCGTGTACACCGGACGGAGAGTAGATGTGTAGCTACAATTTTATATAAGTTGTAAGTTCACTTCTGTCAGTTTTTAATCGTTACGTTTAAAACAAGAGTTTGTAACGGTATAATTTAAAGGTATAGGTGTGACGAAGGTGTTTAAGAGGAAATACACCTACATCATCATGAAGAGAAAATGCGAAGACCAGTGTGATAAAGTGCATTGGGAAAACCATCCTTTGTTGTACCAGATCGAGATTCAAACTTTGACCTCCAAGCACAGGTGACTGTGTGACCATTGTAGTGGGTACGTACTCTCTGAAAGAAACGTTAGTAGGATTAGAAGCACATTAGCCTTACAAGGCATCACTCTTGCGATAGATTGGATTGTTGGTGGCAAGGAGGTCGAGGTTTGAATCCCTGTTGGGGTTTACTGAAGATGTATTTCCTAAATAGTTCCTCACTTTCCTTTCACGCAAATTCAGGAAAATTTACTATAAATTCCATCTTCCCTACCCCACTAGTTTTAAATTAGTGAATAGCTCGAACGGGTAGAAAGATGAGATGCCCAAAATTAATAGTTTAACTCTCCAAGTTTTCTAAGTCTTTTCAACAAGAATATTTGGTAGGGTGACCTGGTGGTCTAGGGGTAAGGTGTCAGACTTCTGTGCTGGCGGCCGGGGTTCAATCCTCGGTCCCGGCACAGATTTATCTGATTACCAAACCTTTCCTTCACCTCTGACAAGACATCTTGTGAATGTGGGGAATGCCAGGCCTCCACCGTAGTTCGGATTCCACGTTAAACTGTAGGTCCTTCATTTCATCTCACAATCACCCTACCATTACACATTAGCGTAAGTGCGTATAACCCGAACGGGTAGTAAGACGCGGTGATAATAATAAATAAATAAATAATATTTGGTACTACCTTGTTTTATTTGGAGTCACCTTGTATGGACTAAGTTTCTTTTTTAAGTATTTTTGTGTTCACTAAAAGCTTGTTATACCCGCAATGTCGACAAAATATGTTGTTTCTTCTCTTCATTACAATCCTATTTGGACGAGAAAAACAAGCAAGTGTGAGTAATCTGGAGTTTCTTTGAAATATTCGTGGGTGGTGGGTGAGATGATTAAAAAAGATCGTTTCTTTTTTATATACACCCCTTTGAACTTTACTTTTTCTAGTGGAAAATATAAAACGTAATTCCTGATACTTCAACTTCGGGAATAGTGGAAGAAGTCCTTATGTCTTTGTGTTTTTTTAAATTTAAATATGAGCTACTTTGATTTCCCCCTGAAGTCTTACTTTGTATTTTCATTTCATAAAGTTGACATACAAAACGCGACTTAATTGTAAATATCACCAATAATGTACCCACACCAGCGATATAAGGTATCAGTCTTATCTTATATGATTTGCTGGTGACCAGGAGTTTGGGATTTGAATCCCGGGCTTGTGTACTGGTGTGTTTATTGCTGAATGTCTCCTTCTCTCCCTTCACGCAAATCCAGTACATTTCTTATAAATCTTATATTCTTCAGCCTTATCTTTAAGTTTACAAATGCGAATATCCTTAACAGATAGCAAAAGGTAGAGAATGTAAATATTTTATGATTAAGATAGATTCGTATTGTTTTAATAATATAATCAAAGTATGGCCCACTGTATTAGTAAAAGAAAATCAAGATTTTATTTATTAACTACTTAAGTTACAAATATCTATTTTGAGTTTTGCAGGCCGCCACCGTGGTTCGGATTCCACGTTAAACTGTAGGTCCTTCATTTCATCTCACAATCATCCTACCATTACACATTAGCGTAAGTGCGTATAACCCGAACGGGTAGTAAGACGCGGTGCTAATAATAATAATAATAATAATAATATTTTGAGTTTGTTCGGAATCCAAATAGGAGCTTCTAGAACTGTGGCTAGTCTCCATAATCGCTAATCTTATTAGTGCTATTTAATCATAATCATACAAATTTTTATTTTTAATCTTGCTATAATTGTAAACCAACTAAAAATTAAAGCGTTTATATTCGTATCCATTTTGTAACCGGTCATTGTGGGAAATTGTTTTTTTATCACCTCATTTTACTACCAATTCGGGATATACAAATATAGCTAGGTTATGGGAGAAATATGAGGTTAGAAAAGTATTGAGAAAATATAGCTTACATTCATTCGCGTGGAGGTAAGGTGGAAGACCATTTATGAAAAAATTATTTGGCGTACACCCATTTGGGTTTCAAAATTTAACCTAGCCATTGATCATCCCAGAAAATCAAACTTTACGCTCTTGGCGCCTTAGTCCACGTGTCCACTACTGAGGGCGTTGAACAGTGTCAGTAAATTATTATTATTATTATTATTATTATTATTATTATTATTATTATTATTATTATTATTATTATTATTATTATTATTATTATTATTATTATTATTATTTAGCACCACGTCTTAGTACCCGTTCGGGTTATACGCTTTAAGTACTAATTACGCTAAATGATTAGGAATTGGGAAGGTTTAATGAGAGAAAATGAACCAGCATTTGCGTGGAAGGAGAGTGGAAAACCATTTAGGAAAACCCACCCCCAGTTCACCCGACCGAGATTCGATCATCGATCTCCCCGTCCTCGGCAGTCGAGCTCAACACGACTAGCGCGTTAGCCAACTACGCCACCGAGGCGGGTAGTAAATTAATAAATCATCACAAATTATATAGATCACTAATATGAATAAATGAAAACAGAATAACAATTCGTCAACAAATTAATATGAGAACACTCTCACTGGTGGCCACGAGGACTAAGGCATTAGTCTAATATGGTCTAGTTTGCTTCTGGGGAATGTCGTGGCTCGAATAATAGCCAGGTGTACTGAGATTGTTTTACCTAAATAGCCCCTCCACACAAATGTGAGTACATTTCCTCCAAATTAATACCTATCTTACTAGTTTAAATATTCGGCTAGCTTGGATGGGTGGTTTTATGTGGAGCACAGATTTTAATGATATACATATAACATACCCATAAAGTGTCCTGATGGTCTAGGGGTAAGGTGTCAAACTTCTATGCTGGGAGCCCGGGGTTCAATCCTTGGTCCCGGCACGGATTTATCTGATTGCCAAACCCTTCCTTCACCTCTGACAAGGCGTGTATTAATTACAACTTTTTAAGGTGGGGAATGCCGGGCCTCCACCGTGGTTCGGATTCCACGTTAAACTGTAGGTCCTTCATTTCATCTCACAATCATCCTACCATTACATATTAGCGTAAGTGCGTATAACCCGAACGGGTAGTAAGACGCGGTGCTAATAATAATAATAATAATAATAACAACATCCCCATACCATTTTGCAAAACTCAAGATACAATATTTTGTGGATTGACTGGGAATGCGATGTGTTTGACCACTTGAACGCCCTCTAAGAAGGGCACAGTAGAAGACATAGATGGACGGACGAGCCCTCTTGAACATAAGTAGTCCTGGTCGGGAGGATTGAAGCTATTACAGACAGACAGACAGACAGAGGGATGACGAGAAGTGACGTCGTGCACTACCCTCTTGAGGTAGTCAAGATGGTCGGCTTACAGCTTACACACTGAGACTTCAATCAGGATCCAGGACACAGGACGTGGCTCGTGCAACACCGGACCACCACTAAGAGGGTTGGGAGTTGAGGTCCTTTTCACAGTCGGCAGCTCAAACACAAGGAAGTGAAATATTACCAGGCAGGCCGAGTTTATGGTTTGAAGTTTAATTATAAAATAGCCAGCTTCGGTGGTCGAACGGCCCAAGGCGTCACTCTCATGTTAGGCTAGCCTGTGATAACGGGGATATTGGGGTTCGAATCCCAATTGGTTCTAGCGATGTTTTTTTTTTTTCTAAATGGTTTGACACTCTCCTTACACACAAATGCGGGTATATTCACCTCTAAAATGCTTCCTTTCTCCCCCCTACCCTAGTAGAGTAGCTATCATGCGTTTAACCTGGACAGACAGTAAGACGTGACGATAAAAAAAAAACACATACACTATAGAATAACCGCATTTAGAGTCATTACCAAATTTTCCTATTTTTGAACGCCACTAGGCAGGTATAAAAGTATTGTGAATGTACCTATTGATATATTGGCAACATTATTTTCTGAAAAAGCTTAAACAATAAATAGCTCTCAACAATTTGGTATTTCTGAACGTTTATCGGAATGACTCTAACTAATAAGTTGTATCTTATTTGAGCCTACTTGAAGCGTAGGCAATATTTATTCTTATTTAATATTTTATTTTTAAGATTTCCCTATAAGCTATCACTACGCTACGCCATGATGCCATACCTCAATGATGTTATATTGTTAATAGAAATGGTATATGTATTAGTATAATAGACTAATCGCCAAAATGTCCCAATCTTAATGCTCATTGTTACAATGTTATTTTAGTCAAATCTCCCTCCATAAGGTAGTTTTGCCAGCTATTCTAGTGATACCTTAAGAATTGATGTCCTAGGCCAAACTAGTTTGTAAGTATATATCCCTGTGAATGTAACCCAGATATTGCAACTCATATGTTTAATCAAATGTTGGTGTCCTAGGTTAAGTTAATTTGTGAGGTCTATGCCGATGGAGCTCCTGTGTTTAGAAAGTGCCCAGTATATATTCGAAATAGAATATAGTTTATGTTTGAGAAGGGCTGATCGATCACCCTCTTTTATGATGACATTTCGCTCAAACTTCCTTTATTTCCCCGCTAGCAGAAAAGGCCTCAAGTGGAGAAATGTGAAGGGCGAGAGGGTGAAGGGGAGGGGGGGGGGAGATTCGAGTGCTCGCTAGGCGGATCTCTTCAAAGCCTCTTGCGCTACGGCCAATATGGCGGAAAGTAGGAAGAGACGTCTTGGTTCTGCTCTCAGAGCCCCACTCGATAGGACAAGGGTGACAGATTATTAGGGGGCCGGGTTCGATTCCCCCGCCGGTAGTGAGGAGGGGAAAGTAACACAGGAAAGAAAACTATTTATTTTTAATTTTTTGCCATCATAAGGACAGCTTTCAGCTTTCAGGGTTTTTACGGCCTCTGTATTGTAATGGTCTATCAACCCGGAGAGAGGGGTTCGATTCTATCTTGTTCAATCCTCGGTCCCGGCACAGATTTATCTGATTACCAAACCCTTCCTTCACCTCTGACATGACATCTTGTGAATGTGGGGAATGTCAGGCCTCCACCGTGGTTCGGTATTCCACGTTAAGCTGTAGGTCCTTCATTTCATCTCACAATCACCCTACCATTACACATTAGCAGTAAGTGCGTATAACCCGAATGGGTAGTAAGACGCGGTGCTAATAATAATGATTCTATCTTCTGGTGTTGATAGCAGCGTTTTCTTTGTTCATACGTTTTTGACACAAGCATATCTTAATTTTTTGCTTATCCTTCACGTCTTACTACCCATTCGGACTATCCACATGTATTCACTAATGTCAAATGTCAAACATTATGAGAGTGAGGCCTTTGTCCACGTGCCCTCCAAAGCTGATTGTTAACACTATTAATAGTAATAATAATATTTAGCACCGCGTCTTATTACCCGTTCGGGTTATACGCTTTAAGTACTAATTACGCTAATGGATTAGGAATTGGGAAGGTTTACTTAGAGGAAGTGAACCCGCATTTGCGTGGAGGGAGAGTGGAAAACCATTTAGGACCCCCCCCCCTTCCCCCCAGTTCACCCAACCTAGATTCAAACCTCGATCTCCCCGTCCTCAGCAGTAGAGCTCAACACGACAAGCGCGTTAGCCAACTACGCCACCGAGGCGGGTAACACTATTATTAGTAGTGGGGATAGTACACCCATATGAATAATATAGGCGAATGGTGTCAAACGCTCTCCGATCTAATTAGACTGAATGTAGAGGAAGCATTTGTAGAAACTTCACCCCTAATACTATGGAGAAAATTCTAGAAATTATATTTAAAAAGACATTCACTACCCTTTTGTCTTGAAAATGAACCCTGAGCCTTCCCGGCGTTTAAGGCTGCGCCCACACATCCCGCCTTTTTTTTAGCATCGCGTCTTTTGGTTATACGCTTATGTACTAATTACGCTAGTGGTTTTAGGAACTAGGAAGGTTTGATTTAGAGGAAGTGTAACTGCATTTGCGCGGTGAGAGAATAGAAAACCATTTTGGAAAAAACCCTCTCAGTACATCCGACCGAGATTCGAACCCCATCATCGGTGGTCTATTCTGCTGTGAAAGTAGTGTCTTAGACCAGTGGTTCTTAACCTTTTATTACTCGCAGACCCCTAAATATTCTTAAATCATTTTGTGGGTCCCTAGTTTTTACTAACAAATTAATCATTAAGATTTATTCTAAAATAGTTTATGTATTGATTATAATAACAAAGAAATATATAAAAACAGGAATTAACTTACCTAAATGTCAATATAAGAGTCGAATTCAATATAAAAATATAAATATACAACCAATGTGTAACTGAAGTTTAGACTAGTTACAAAGTTTGCAAGGTTCCTTTGATTAACAAATTATACTTGAAATGAGTGGAAGTTAGTTAATTAAAACCTTGATGTGTAGCAATTATATATAAAAACAGTGAGTTTGGAAACTTAGATATACTTGACTAGATTAAAGATAAAATAAAAATAAAAATTGTTATGACATTATAAAGGTAAGACTATCTTACATAAAATACATATAACATATTAAAATAAATAAATTAAAACATAATAGTTTAAGTCAATAGATAAATCGAAATTTTCAGAACATCTCAAAATATCCGGCCATCAACCAACCCCCATGAAAAATGTATGAAGCTTTTACACAAATCTCACGAAGGTACAACCATGAATACCGCAGAGAATATATTTATTCAGACCGCTATACTTAATAACAGAAATGTTCTCAACGAACAAACCCACTTTGAAAATCAAACACTTATCAACACTCTAAGAAACCTACCTCAACACACTAAAATGAAATAACATCCCATATGCTCCAGCCCATCCTTCCATAGTAGTAAATGACCTGTTCGGGCCAGTGTCGAGAAGATTAATACCTTTCTCCATTCCCTTACTTGTCATTCTCCTTTTCTATTTTATATTTTCCATTCTTATAATCTCATTTATTTTTCAAATATTATCTATCTGTTCTTACACTTACAACATCACTAATCTACCATAACCATGTAATTTTCATTATCTTTGACTTTTTACGAAATTCTTCTAGAACATATCAGGAACCCAGTTCATATATACATGATTTTATTACACTCCCTAAGATCAGTTTCTGTTCTTCATGGCAGACGGACTCATATTAACAAGGCGTTAATTGGTAAATATGCTATTTCTTTCTTTAGTTTATTTCCTTCATATTCTGTTCCTAATTAACTTTTCCATAGTAAAAATTTTTCATGTCTAATATTTCACACTGGATTGTGCCATAACTTGTTTTGATTTTTAATTTTTATTCTATAGCCTGATGATGGCGTCATATGTCACGCCGAAACATGTCGCAACCTTGAGCTAATAATACCAGCTTGGAAAGAAAAAAGGAACAAGGGCATTCAAATCAGATAAGCCTGAATTCAGTATTCAAATATACACTTCAATTTTATATTTTATTCTCCAATCTTTAACATCCAATAAATTAGCAACCAAAATATTATCAATTCACATTTTCTTACTCATCTATTGACTTAAACTATTATGTTTTAATTCATTTATTTTAATATGTTATATATTATATGTATTTTATGTAAGATAGTCTTACCTTTATAATGTCATAACAATTTTTATTTTTATTTTATCTTTAATCTAGTCAAGTATATCTAAGTTTCCAAACTCACTGTTGTTATACTATAATTGCTACACATCAAGGTTTTAATTAACTAACTTCCACTCATTTCAAGTATAATTTGTTAATCAAAGGAACCTTGCAAACTTTGTAACTAGTCTAAACTTCAGTTACACATTGGTTGTATATTTATATTTTTATATTGAATTCGACTCTTATATTGATAATTCGTTTCCTTACTACATTTACATCATGTTTTTTATTACCTAAATGTATTTAATGGGACCTCTGCTGTTGAACACTTTCCACTAATTTGTCTATTCTTGTTTCATTTGTATTACTATATGTTATTCGCAGGCAGGAGTTGATTTCACTGCTTCGTTTTAATTACCATTGTGGAAAATCCCTTTTCAAATAAATAAGTAGTAACAAAGGGTAGGAAAATTTTGACTGGCGTTAGTAAACAGATGGGGAGTATTTGTACTATCCGTGATTTCTATTATCCGTGCTTCCCTTCACTTCCATTGCTCCTGAAAATCGAGGGTCTACTGTACTTACATGCTTACGACCATCGATCTTGTTTTCCAAAACTTAAAATTTAAGATATTTGACGTCAGTAATAAGCAAATAACATTTTAAATTATTTGGTCCAGGCTCCACAAAAAAAAGTTTCATGGCCCCCGGTTAAAAATCGCTGTCTTAGACCATGCCACCAACGGAGCGGGTTGAAGTCTGTGTTAAATACGGCCACTTTTTATGATAGGTGCTGTACAGTCGTGACTCGTGCAGTGGATCTACAGCTCGCTATTAGCGTTCACTGAAAGACTGGTTGAGCCTACTTCCGTTCAGTACAGAGGGGGCTTTGTGCGCGGCTGTTGTTTCAGTTGACGGAGATGATTGGGTCGGAGATCTAAGGGTTTCGACCGTCGAGACAAGTACAGCCATTAGTGGCGCGTCATAAGGACAACATAAGATGACAACCTTTCAGGGATTTAAGGTGGGATAGAATAGAACGCTAGAAAAAGCCGGCGTATTTGCAGTTTTTATGGCAAAACATTTTTTGGCCAAAATAAATAAATTATTAAGACAGTATAAACACAGAGTTTAATTTTACTCACATGGTGATATCAACAGTTCCTGAATATCTGTCACGAGCATGGTGGCATTAGCTAACAAACTTTTTAAATGAAGAGGAAAAGTTGTCGTTAAATTCCAGATCACCCTTAACAGATGTTCAACAACTGTTAATATCATCATGTGAAGAAAATTAAAATCTTATGTTTGTACTGGAGCAAATAAATTTCTCCATAAAAATTGGAAAAACACTGGATTTTTCTCGTGTCCCCTTCCATCCCACCTTAAGACGTGAAGTATAGTACAATTTTCATGCGCAGGGTCTTAATTGATGGCTAGAAAAGTTACATGATCTGCTTTCATATATTCATACGTAAAGTCATGAGATCCTCAGTTGATAAACCCTAACTTTTATAAAAAGCCCACTTTCGACCAACAATATTTTTTGAAAGTCACTAATGTTTGGCATTTTAGAAATTTGTTTTATTTGGTTCATTAAATTTAAAGTTTATCTAAAATGTTATCAAAAGTTTCCTAAGATATTTACGGATCACTGTATAGTTTATTTTACATTACTAATTAAATGGGCTAAGATTGTACATATTTGATTTATTTGAGGTATTAACTTTCGAATTGATTGATTATATCGTCGTCACACGAGAATTTATATAAGTGAGAGTGAAAGAGCCTAGCAATTTTGTCAAGAAAGGTTTTTTCAATTACTTTCCAAGGTTCTTTAACACGTCACAATCAACATGAGACTGGTAGCTTTACTTCTCTTCCAAAGGAAGATGTACTACGGATTTTTATTGCTCAAGAAAAATCCGTTAACCCCAGCTGGGTTTGAATTCAGGAGCATCGGATCCTGACTTGAACACCTTACCCCAAGACCACCGAGGTAGACAAGAATGTAAATTCAAATTGTAATATTTTTATCTCCGCCATCGTGTCAACATGAGTTCACAGTTTTCAAATAATGGTCTTCACAGGTGAATCAGACTGTACTTTATATATATATTATCAATATGTATTAAATATAACTTTTAAAATAGATGTTATCAATTTCGACCGTAAAAACATGTTTTTATTATCTAAAGGGCCCTTCCTATGAAAATTAGACTTTAGCAAGCTAGGTTGGAATAATCTACAGTTCACTGTTGTAAAATTTGTCATATTTGAAGAAAGGCAGTACACTCAAACAAGGAGAATGGCAAAGCTTTCATCCAACACTGAGCAAATGTCCCCTCACAGTATGTGACTGAGTATAGCTGTGTTTCAAAAGTTTACAAAAGGATCGGGCGAGTAAGAAAACCGACCACAATTTTGTAAGATTCTGGATCGACTGCAGATAGTAGCTTAAAAAAATGGGGAGTTTGTATATGTTTGTCCTATTATTTATTATTTAAGTAGTTAAATCCTGGAGCTAAAGTTATAGGTAGAATGTTTTGTGTAAGTTGAAGTTTGATCATAATTACAGGATTGCCACGCACTTGAAAAATTGGAAGAGCCAGGAAAACACAGGGATCTCTTATGTGTATAGAAAAGAAACAGGGAAAAACAGTAAATTTCAACAACAACAAAAAATAGTAAATGTATTGGCATATTTGTTAATTTGGGTGAAAGCTTGAAATAGTATGTCTTTGGATGGGCGAAAATATGAACTGAATATTTAAGCACGCTGATTCAAACCTTTATTACTCCTTAAACAAGGGTTGTGAATCAATCTTAAATGATCACAATTCAAACAGAAGCTATGTGACTTCACACAAGTCAGTTTGATGACAAAATTGAGTTTTATTACTCTTTTCTTCAATCTAAGCTGCCTGAAAAAATGGAAATTCCTTCTCAACAACCTGTAAAACACACGGAATTTGGCAGTAAAAAGATAGTGGCAATCTTGAATAATCATTTTGAAATAGCATATGTAGACTATGGTTTTTAAATAAGAATGTACTGCGTTTTAATTTCCTTATTTTCTTCCAATGAGACGACTCAATGAAGATTTTACTTGTATGAAATAAAGTAGTATAAAATTAACTCGCATCGGTGGATACGCGGTCTTATCTGGCTTGATGGTATCGAGAAGTTTTGTGCCCAGGCGTGTCTACTGGGGGTGGTTTTTTTTTACAAACTGTCTTTCCCTCTTTCTTAACGCAAATTTAGGTATATTTACTATAAACTATAATGTCTTCTTTCATGCCCCAGTAGTATAGGTATGCTAATAACCTCCTGGATTATGGACGGTTAATATGAAGTGAAGCACGAAACATAATATTATTATAACGTTTAAAAGATTTGGCCTGATATATTAATGTTCGTACGCCACCATTATGGTGACATTTGATATAATTATTTAATTGTGTCCAAGTTTGCTGTTTTCTATTATAATAATTAAAAAGGGAGGATGCCTTATTTTATAAATTAAAAGTTATGCTGTTTTATAGTTATTTTTATTATAAGTATATACACAGTTTTTTACTAAATATTTCACACATTATAGATTTTAATAAAAGCCCGACCATAACTTTATATGCATGATAATTCCCGACAAGTGAGATTTAGAACACAGATTAAGATGTCATAGACTCTACCTACACGGCTCCTCGTCAGGAAGGAAAGTGAAGAGATGCGTACCCTGAAGGGGTATATCAAGCGACATTTCCTTCTCGAAGCTTCCTAAAAGAACAAAGGTTGTGGTCATCCAGGTGCGTTTCTGTCCACAAAACCTCATTATCTTTTTAAACAGAGACGTAGAAGGATGTCGCCATAACTTTCAACTTAACAACTTAACACAAATAAATCTTACTACCCGCTCTAATTTAAAATATCGTAAATTTAAATAAAGATGTGAATAATAAATTATTGAGATGTATAATTCCATATCATTACAATATATCACGGTAATTTTACAAATAAAATTATTTGTTTAAATTTAAGTGGGACTGGTATCAATTATTGATAATTCTATCGGAAACTATGTTAATATATACTAAAATATTTCTAGGTAGTAAAAATGTTTGGCGATATTTAAACCTGTTTGATTTTCCACGGGTATTCTACCACGCGAATTTACTTTGAAGTAATAAGTTAAATATAAAACTAATGTGTGCCTTAGCTCTAGACCTTCAAAGTCTCTAAGAGACCCCCAAGTTTCCTGCCACAAGCAATTTGAGCTGGGGTTGAAATCAACTGAAACTCATTGTCAGTAGCAAAAGGGGTGTGGGGAAGAGGGAAAGGGATGGTTGAGAAGCTTGGGACTATCTTTTCGTGTTCGTGCCTTGTATGGCTCTAGCATTGTATTAGGGCGCAAAGTGCGACCACGCCTCTGCTGTGTGGACTAGCGCATACACGCTTTAAAGTGGAGAACCACCTCAACTCCAGAAGTACATTGAGTTGTGTTCAAAGTACCCTTATAGTACTTTGTATGACGTATCTATAGACCCTTTATTTGATTTTATACCTTAAATACTTTTTAAAATACTGAGGAACAAACATTTCAAGGTCATTACTATTTTGGTATTATATTTTAATAGAATCATAGTTTTCAACATTGGTGTTGACGTTGTTTTTCGAAGCTATGGTGGTTTTCTACTCTTGACTCAACCACATGAGAGGGGAGAGGAAGGGGTTTAAGGGAAAGGGGGTGTGGATCCTCTGTTTAGTAGTCACCATGCTACATCAACACCCTCCAACCATGTTGATTGTCATGTTTTCACCCGGAAAATTAGATTGCATTCCACGGGGGCCTACAGATCCCCCCCCCTCTCTACCTCACTCAACTTGTGATTCTACCCCCTTCAGCCCTCTGAGATTGCGTCCCTATCTATCTTCCCCTCAAACCTTTAAACCCTCCTTTTTCCCCATCCTCTCTTCACCCATCAGACCAGTTTTCTTTTGAAGATTTCGAGAGGCTACTAAAGTTGGAATGTTTCAGATACATTCCTTAGGATCCTCTCAAAGTCAACTAGGATTTCTTTCCTATTTTTTTTCCTTCACTTGTTTTTTTCCCCCTCAGTTATTTTTTTCTCCAAGATTTTCTATCATCCACCCTCTCCCAACGCTCAGTCCTTCTGGATTTGATGGTTTGTACGGTGCTCAATATTGTTCTATTTTTTTTTTCATTATATGTTCTCTCTCACACATCTTTTTAACCTTATTTCCATTTCATCCGACACTTATAGAAGTAGGCAAGAGTGGAATTGAGTGTTGTTTGAGTTATGATGTAGTTTGCGTAGTTTTACTGTCTAGCCCTAGCTCGTCACTAAAGCTTTACTCAAGATTTGACTTCATTTCTTGGTCAAATGGCTGCATACTTTGACTCAACGAACAAATTTTGCCATTAAAACTACACTAACACTAAAACCACACTCACACTATAACTATACTAACATCAAACTAGCACTCAAACAACACTAAGACTCGGTCTTGCATACAGCCCTTAGCCTCATTAGAAAAAAAAAGTTTGCTGCACCCACATCAGTGGTCACACAGTCTAAGGCGTCAAACTCACATTAGATAATATTGTTGGTGTCGGTAAGCTCGAAAATCTAATCTTGGCCGGGTGCACTTGGCAGGATGTTTAGCCACACTTGATTTATCACGCCAATGTGGGTGCATTTACTCTTTTTTTATTATTACTTTAGCACTGCGTCTTACTACCTGTTTGGGTTATACGTATATATACTAGTTATGCTAATAGTTTTAAAGATTAGGAAGGTTATATTTATAGTAATTGTACCCGCATTTGCGTGGAGGGAGGGTGGTAAACCATTTTAGGAAACTACCCTCAGTACACTTGACCGAGATTAGAACCTCAATCTTCTATTTATTGCAAGTCTAGTCTAACACGATAGTAGCGCGTTAGACCATGCGGCCACCGAAACGAATCATCTACTCTTGATTATTCCTCCAAACTCCTACCCTTATAAAAAAAGTCTTCAGTTTATTTTATTGATGTCTGCATCTGCTCATCTGTAATTTTACTAAATGTTTAACTTGGTCGATAACACTCGTTAATAATAACTAAACTATAAATTACATGGTTGACCACCTGCACATTAAACATTATTTTGAGCGGTAAACTAGATCAGGGTTTCATATTTGAATGGTTGTGTAGGCTTACATAAGATCTAGTTTGTAGTTCCAACTCCGGGAATATTCACAAATCTTTATGGATTTGACTGATTTTTACCTATAATCTCAACAAATCTATTGAGTTGAGTGTCCTTTTTACATAATCTCATGGGGTTAAAACAATTATAGCATGACCTATGTTAGGTTTGGTTAAGTTACATTAAATCAAGTTCAAGTTAAGAACGAACTTAATAAAAACCGACATTTAAAGCTAACTTATATATTATAAAGCTTAATCTTACATATGTTCACAAGTTTCAGCTATTTTAATTGCGAATTAGAGTTATTCTTAAACAAGACATATAGCATTAATAGTTTGTGGCACAACTTAACCTTTCCTTGCTTCTACGGCTGGTGTAGGGATCATATCTACAACACATTGTTTCTCATGAATGCTCTCCTAATGTTATAAAAAGGTTTTAGACTTTAGTAGAACATAAAATATTTTTATTGTCGAAAAGTGGTTGTAGCTTTGTGGTTCAGAATTTTATTTTTATTTTTTGCTATGCGTGTGCGGTCGTATAAACGAACATAATTTTGGTTCCGTCATAAAACATAAAACCATCATTGTAATAGGTTTTGTTTTTATTGTTTTTGGATAGATATTTACGTCACTCGTATTTTGTCAACAGGAGAAGACGCCATGAAAATGGGTCTGAGAAGAAACCCTCATCTTTTTCTTGTGTCACCACGTACCATTCAAAACATGTGTCTCTTTATTTTTGTGTGTTTAAAATGTGTGTATGTCATGTAGTTTGTGATAATTTTAACGAGTACACAAATAATTACTAATATACTCATGTAGACTGTTGAAATAACTTTTGTTTATTTTAGAAACTAAGGGTTCAAAGTGTTGAAAAAATCATAAGCAAGGGAAAAATTTTTTTAGATAAAGGACATTACAATTAAACTGCAAACAAATTCGCGTCATTTTTGTCATTATATAATAATTTATTCCAAGTAGTACGTTTAATCTAAGGGGTTGGAACGATGAAGGTAATTTAGAGGAAGGGCTCCCGCTTTATTCCAGCATAGAATATAAAAACTATCCCTCAATGTACTTTGCTACCACGACCTTTCTGGCACCAGAAATATAGTGTGTTCTGCGTGAAGCATGGCTGCAGTCAGGAGTAGGAGAGTTTGGAGGTTAGCCCCCCCCCCCCCCTCCCTCCCAATAAGGTTGACCAAAAAACTGCATTTGTTTAAGGTCCAAGCAAAATAAGAACATAAGAGTTAGCTTGTTGCCACCATTCTAATGTTTAACTGTATTAAAAATAATAGTTTGTGATTGTGTTCATTAGTCAGTCAGACAACAAAGCTGGGTATACAAATACAGTGATATTAAACCTGGGGTACGAAAACACATATTAGGGGGTACGTGAAATTTAAATTACTACTATTTCATGATAAACGCTAAGCAATCAGCGCCAGACTTAGCGCTTGCCACAAGTAACCCGGACGAAAGGGCATGCGATCTGCAAGTGCAATTTCTCTCTCTCAATTCTAGATGTAGATGATGGAATATGTATAATTTGCATTACACACCAACAAATTTGGGAGTAAAAAGTTGAAGAGAATTTATATCTGGGAGTACGCGAACAAAAAAAGTTTGTATACCACTTGACTTAGACAACATATTGACAAAGGAACTATCATGTATTAGTGAATGTGGGGAGAACTGTGCAGGTGGGTATGTCTTTGAGATTAGGTAAAAACAAAACCTTCCAACTGGAAACTGTTTAGTTCCAAGAAAACTTTGTGAATGAGTTTACAAAGAAAAAATGAGAGAGTGAGTATAGGATAAAGTGGGTATGAAGTCCAGGTATCAACCCCAAACTGATTTACAACAGCTGTTTGAAAATCGAATAACAGACTTTAGGCGGTCAAAATTTATGGCATTTTACTATTTTATTAATGTTATCTTATAAATCATATATATCAAATGTGACAGATGCAGTTCACATGACTTGAATTGACTTGATCTATATATTAAGATTGTTTAAAGTATAAATTTTATTTACACCCTTGTGGCAACATGAGTATCCAGTTCTCCGATAAAGGGTTTCCTGTGAAAATCAGAACTTATCCAGACCACAAATAATCCCAAACTTTCCCCCTCGTCCATCTCCTGGGTCACCATTTGTAATATATCCGTGTTTCATTGGTCAAGCTGTAGGCCTATGTAAGTGCCTTTGTTTGAAAATAATATTCGACTATGTAATTGGGGGTGACTCAACCTTTTATTCAAACACAAATTCTTAAACCTACAACTTTATTAAAGAAAGACAAAATCATCTCTAAAATTATCCAGGTTGGGTCAGTATCTGCAGAACCTTATTTTTGTATGGGGAGGGGTTGGTTAACCAAAATTGAGTTTTTAGGAACTTATGTCTCCCCCCCCCTCCCCCCACACAAGCCTGAAGAGTGTCGTGCCTTACCACTTCTCCCCCAGCAAACGTTTGCCGATTGGATGCCTTTAAGTTATTGGATTGATACTTACTTGTTTTTTTTAAAAATAATTATACTCCTCTAGAATATATCTGAATTAATCTTTCCTTAGATTTTTTAACCTTGAAGCCTCTAGAAGATATTTAAAATGTTCCTTGCCTGAATTTAAAAAATTTTAATTCATGGCTTTAGAAGCTATTAGAGTTTATTTTTCTAATCATATCATATTAGAAATATAAGCTGAGAGTTAAATACATCTAGAAGGAGGGAGGGGAGGATTTTTCAAAGTGAAAACATTATTTTCAGGGGGAAATTATTCCCTCTCCCCTGGTTATTCCACTAATTATACATTTATTTAAGAAGTGCTCAGTGTAAATTCTTTGACTTGGAGGGTGGAGATGCTATGCAGGCCTTAACCCAAGCTTATCACTTGAATCCCTACCCTCAATAAGCAAAAATATAAATTTTAGATAATTTCTAGAGGTATATAAATTTCGAAATGTTTCTTTGCCTACGGCCCCCTCAAATGTTGGCTTGGCTACGGCCTGCCTTGCCACGAATGCACATAAACGTGCGCTACTGTTATTATTGCCTTGTAAAAAAGATCTGTTAGATTTATCCACCAAAATAAAGACACCCAGAATTTCGTTACTTAAAATATCAATGGTTAACTTATTTTTCCAATGAAGATAATTATGTTATTCCATAACAAACTTCTGTTGTTTTTAGCTTTGTCTCTTACTTCCCGTCCGGACCTATATAATGGGAACTTTTTTTTTTTCCTGATGCAAAAATATAATTACAATTTGTGGATCTAATTTTTGAGTGGCTCTCACACACACACACACACACACACACACACACACACACACACACACACACAAACACACACACACATCTTTTGATTTATCGTGGACCTAGGCGTCACTTTCACTTGTTTCTCAACCTCCTTGGCTTTGCTTGTCAGTTGTGTTCCCACAGCACGGTTAACCCTTGTTCTGTGCCTTAGGCAACCTTCTGTACAGATACGTATTGAGAATATATCCAGGTTGACAGGCGGTGCAATCACTAAATATCTATGCCTTTAAAATACAGTATTATTATTATTATTATTATTATTATTATTATTATTATTATTATTATTAGCACCGCGTCTTACTAACCGTTCGGGTTATACGCACTTACGCTAATGTGTAATGGTAGGGTGATTGTGAGATGAAATGAAGGACCTACAGTTTAACGTGGAATCCGAACCATGGTGGTGACCTGGCATTCCAAAAATGCAGTATTAATTAATAGTAATATCGCTTTGAGGAAAAACATATCTGATCATTAAATTAACTAAATACACGTTAAGCTATGTTCTTTGTGTTTCTTACTTGTAATATAGTGTTAGTTTGAAAGATAAACTACAAACATATCAACTTTTTGTTACTGTAAGCCTATATCTACTAAGTTTTTTATATGCTCATATAGTATAAGCGGTACGCAATAAGAAATCGAATGATACTGCACTTTTGAGTCACAGGTTAGCACTTTTCACGGTTATTGCTGACACCTAAAGGAACTAATCTGAAAGTGAAGACACAAAAATGTTCCCTTAGTATTCAAAATGACGGCATTTTATCAATATGGCTGACTATTCTTAAGAATGGTGCTATTTCTGGCAGATTGGTGCATTTTAAAGCTGCCATTATAACTTATCTTACCTAGTTTCTATGCTGAATTTGAAATTAAAGGTTAGAAACCTTAATTTTAACTTTAAAAGTTCCATAATTTAAAAGAAATGGGTGCCAAAAACATGAGATGATGACGTTTTTGCTTTTCATTTGGTTACCAATTTGTCAAATGGACACAAAAAGAGGGGTCACAAATTTAAAAGGTAGAATTTTCTAGATTTATAATTTTAATATAATATCTGACATGTTAAGAATGAAATAAGTAATTTTTACTGATTTTTTTTATTTCTCAGTGAAAAATAGATTAATGATACTCCGGTACATTGATCGCCATACACATATCGGACCAAGATTGTATAACTATTTACTAAATAAATGGTTTGTTGTGATTTATGATTACTTTGATGAAATTATAGTAATAGAGGCTGCACATGACATGTTCTGTGGAACATAATGGTACGATAAAAAAAACTGTAACATTATTAAAAATATTAGTTGGTGATATGATAATATATCAGTTCATATTGTAAATTGTGTAATATTAATTAATGTCATTAATACATTTATTTGCAGTTTTACATTGTCCTCTACAGTTTGAGCACATCAATGTACATGGGATACCTGCAGCTGCACATGTGCATCTTTTCTTACAGCCTTACTTATTTTGACACTTAAGGTGGAGTGCTAGTGAGCGTGAGCTTAGGGCAGTATTTTTGCAGTTTTTATAGCACAAACATCTTTTGGCCAAAATAAATCAAATATTTCTTCTATAGAAACATAGAGTTTTGTTTTCGGCACATGCTAATCTCGACAGTTGTTGAATATCTGTCATGAGCATGTCGGCATTTGGTGACAAACTTTTCTCTTTATTTAAAAAGTTTGTCACCAAATGCTGCCATGCTCATGACAGATATTCAACAACTGTTGAGATTAGCATATGCAGAAAACTAAACTCTATGATTCTATAGAAGAAATATTTGATTTATTTTGGCCAAAAAATGTTTGTGCTATAAAAACTGCAAAATTAATGCACTAAACTCGCGCTCACTAGCACTCCGCCTTAAGAATTTCTCAGAAAGTCTGGCCAGTTGCGTGTCAATTTCACCCCAGGAAGTACTTTACGTCGAATGCCTGTTCCTCTTTGCTCTCGGACACCATTTTTAAGCTATTGTCATCGTAAGTGTCCTACACCAGGTCTATTCGTTTGGCAGATAGTTGAGTGACAGTTCTATCTAAAGTTGGCAAGAATTTTTTTTTTTTTTCAAAATATTCTGAAAATATTGTAGAATGTTTTGGTTGTAAACCATGTACAAGAGCTATCCCATGGTACATAATGCTTTCGCATCATCCTGGAAATTCAAACGGCTCTATAAACTCTTCGAGGATCTTTGTCAATTTTCTTTTCTTTCTAGCGCGCAGTTTTACATTTACAGAAAGAGAAGGGGAGCAGGATTAATTTTCTTGAGAGAAAAATTCATCAAGATTAAAGTCTCTATACTGGCTGGTAATGACTAGTTTAGAGAATATCTTCTCTTCTGTATCCAAGTTCTTTCTGCTATTGTCAGATTGTTTGGGTTGTGCTGTAAATACCTTTGTATCAACTAGTTTAATAGGCTCAGATATATTTTAGACTTGTCAACAATAATCTTTCTTTGACAACAATTAGTACATAGATGTGCCACTCCCTTTAAGGTTATCTAATGTTTCAACGCCTACTTTACATACAACAACCCTGCTGTCAATTACAAGAAGACCTTATGGGTTTTCTAGGGAAAGGATTCCCACGTTCAAGAAATATGTCCTTGAGAGCACGACTTTCTTACCTAAACGCTTTTTGGAATGCTCCGTACTGTTTGTGATGGGGGAGTTCATCCATCACCTTCTTCAGATTCAGGAGGACAAAACTCATTCAGTAGTCTACATACCTCAGGTCCAGCTACAGTCCATCTTAGAAGTGATGCAGTATATTCTGTGAGACCTATTGTACCCGCACTTTCTTTAACTATGGGAATTATTCTGCTCGTGAGCCTGGTCAACAGCAAGTGCAGAACATTTTCGGGATGTTTTGCGGATTACAAAGTTCCCATTGAAGAATGTCAGATGAACTCCAGGAGCACTTTTACTTATATCCTCAAGATCCTTTATGTGAATGGGCATCCAACGTGAGTAATAGGTTTGGTTAAATGCAAAAAACCATGGCATCATGAGTTCCAGAGAATGTTTGAAGATTTCATAGTTACCTTCACTTACAGACTAAAAGAAAGAAAGGAGGGTATCAGTTCAAGTACAAGCAGCCAGAATTGGAAAGTAGGGGATTTATTGGCTTGTTGAAACATCCAATCTTCGTAAGGGATTTTCTGATTCTCTTCTCCTTATGCTCGTTGCAGCAGGATGTACAAATTGGTAACCAAATGACAAGCAAAAAGTCACCAATCCGTGAGTTAGGCTGCTATTTCTTTTAAATTAGAGGCTTTTATAGTTAAAATTATTAATGTTCCTAACCCTTAATTTCTAATTCAGCAACAAGAAAAAATTGGGCAATAAACGCCATAATTATAGGTTTAAAATTCACCTATATGCTAGAAATAGCAGAATTCTTAAATATAGTCAACCATATTGAAAAAAAAAGCCAACATTTTGAACCTTAAGGGAAAATTTTTGTGGCTCCACTGCCAGATTAGTTCCTTTAGGTGTTTGTAATAACTGTGCAAAGTGCCAACGTGTGACTCAAAAGTGCAGTATGGTTTTACGTACCGCCTAGACTATTAATGATCCTTTCTATGCTGACACGATTATTATTTTTTTGGAAAATGCTATTTATTTTTTCTTCACATCTATACTTTGCCACTATTCACTTCGGTGGCAGCATCGTCTAAGGTGTTAGTCTCGCTGACCACCGATGGTGGCCCGTCGAGTGTACTGGGGGGTGGGGGGAGGGGCTTATCCTAAATGGTTTCCCACTCTCTCTTTCTCTCTCTCTCCTCCACGTAAATTCGGATACACTTCCTATATATTCTACCTTTCTCATCCCTAGCTCACTAGCCTAATTAGTACACAAGCGTATAACTCGGAGTAGTAAAACGCGGTGCTAAATAAATTAATAATAAAGAAGGCAACTCTTTAGATATTGTGAATTTTGTTTTCAATTTATCATTATTGTCTATATTTTATATAGTATTTTATTTCCAATTCTCAAATGATATCTACAGTAAATATTGTTGCTACATTTTAGTATTTTCTCTTCAAAGTCTGAATACGCACTTAAGTGGGCCACTTAGCTGAGCACTGGGACTCGTTGCAGACGTTCAAATATCCCATGTTATTTAAGAAGTAGTTGGTTATTTCAAAATATGTTTATCGACAAAACGGAGTGGAAAGATACATTATACCTAGTACTAAATATCTCATATTTTAAGTTTTATAATTTTAAAACAAGTTATGAAAAGGTGAGACTATCCAGTTTTTAACAACGTTCCACATGAAATGTTGCATTTCTGGGACAAAAGTATTTCCTGTAGTTAGAAATATAGATCTAAACCTCCTCAAACAAAATTATTTTGTTACAGGATCACAACAAAACATATTAAGATGATAACTGTGGAGTATTTTAGTGGTTTTAAAGTTTCAGAATGGCTATTTCATCGGAAGTCCAGTCTGTTCGAAAGTAACGCCTTAAACCATAAAGAGAATGTAGCCGTAATAGCGTTGAGAGGATAAAGGAAAACCACGATGCTACTTCAAACGCTAAAAACCACCCCCTGATCCACCCGGATGAGATTCGGACCTCGAAAAATCCAATCTATTGTGAACCTTAGGCCATGTGATCTTCAGAACTTGTTGTTTCATCAATAAATTCAAGTGTTCAGTCAGAACTAAGCAGAAGAAATCTGCAGCGAGGTCTGATGCACTACTTTATAAATAACAGGGAGGTCTGATGCACTACTTTATAAATAACAGAGAGGTCTGATGCACTACTTTATAAATAACAGAGAGGTCTGATGCACTACTTTATAAAAACAGAGAGGTCTGATGCACTACTTTATAAATAACAGAGAGGTCTGATGCACTACTTTATAAATAACAGGGAGGTCTGATGCACTACTTTATAAATAACAGAGAGGTCTGATGCACTACTTTATAAATAACAGAGCGGTCTGATGCACTACTTTATAAATAACAGAGAGGTCTGATGCACTACTTTATAAATAACAGAGAGGTCTGGTTTCGAATCATGACCTGGTGCTTTGGAGATGGCTATCGACACGAAATTTGCTTTGTGGTTCATTCCACTCTATCCGTGCTAATGCTTGTACATTTTATCTTCCCGCTTCATAATTATTACTACTTTAGATTAAGCCACTAATGATACTTGTGTTAAAGGGGCAATTTTCTTTTTAAAAGAGGGGCGGGGGAATAAAGGAAAGGTTCATGTATTTAGGACTTAAGTAGATCTGTGAAAATAAAGGGAAGAAGT
This sequence comes from Timema cristinae, assembly GCA_039000515.1. Lineage (NCBI taxonomy): Eukaryota > Metazoa > Arthropoda > Insecta > Phasmatodea > Timematidae > Timema > Timema cristinae. Next base: position 66,389,177 of record JBCFYV010000012.1, on the reverse strand, counting down.
TTGAGAACAACGTATTACTTGCAGTGCAACGAGGGTTGCCGACCCTGTCAGGGGGAGGGTGACATTTCCTTTACTCCTGTGTCAGGGACTGCTTCCGGTGTCGGTATCGCTCTCCCGGGAGAGAGAGACTTGAACATTTGCCGGACGTATCTCTGTAACGGCCGATCTTCACAGAACTACTGTCGACTGGGAGATGGCTAGGGGAAGAGGGGTCGATGCTGGATTCAGAGGTCCTATTCTCAATGGGTTTTAAGAGCAGTAACTTTTGAGGAGCTCTGCCTTACCTAGATATGGAAATTTTCCTATTCATGTCTCAGTAAAATGTTCAGGTCATCGAATCCCAGGGAAAGGGGATATATTATTAAAGGCTGAGCATCATTTTGAGTTATTAACACATCTGGCACAACAAACCCGGCATTGGCGAAATATTTAACCATCAAGCGCTGTAGTCGACACCTTAATATGATAATAGAACTGGAATCACTGTTATTGATTGGTTCTAACTCATTTGATAACTTTTCTCTTGCTAATGCCCTTGGGATAGATTAAATTGGAGCTTAAACTTTGTAGCTTTCGATATCCTTATTGCACTCCCATTAAAAATAGCTGGACATATTTCTGGAATAATTTAGTGAAAAATGTTTCATCTCACATCCCTAGGGAAAGGTGAAGAAACGGTCATACTATTTCAAACAAACAAACAAACAAACACTCACTGATAAAAATGATACTTCTCTCTTTTTAATTATCTTATACGAGTATATCCGTACCATTGGTCACGTGGGCTAGGGTGTCAGCCTCGTCTGGTTTGAGTTATCGGTAAAAGTGTGATGAGTTAATGTCATAACCAATCTGATGACGTCACTCACGAATTGCTTTCTTGACTTATCCGCGAGATAAATTAGGCCTACTATTGTTTTAGTGGGTTTGAACTTTCAGAGCTGCCATATTTAATACTGCGTTCGTAGTATATGTCCCTAATAGAGATCACCCTTAAAGTGACTACCATCACGGAACTATTTTTTTTCCCCTACAAAGGATTATATTAATACCTTTAGACATCAATGGAAAGTATCTTAAAAGTTACTTAAGCCATTGTTCTTGCCGGTGTTTGAATTATTTCCTCAATTTTGTTACTTCAACCACCCTGAAGTAGGCGTCGTATCGTTGCATAGTTTCTGCACAATTCATTGAAACATGAGAAATTATTAAGTTAGTTACAAATTAGAAACTTTTAGAATGTGTTAAAAAATATATAGAATATAAACCAAGCTTTCCCAGTTATATTAATTTCTCATTTGTTTAGTAAATAAAACTAAAACTTGCTAGCTAATGTGAAGTCTGGTTATTTCTTAAGTTTTTTTGTAAATTATTTGTTTTATTGTGTTAGAAAACCAGTTAACAAATTTTTGTTCTTAAAAATACATTTTTATAAACCTTATATAACATTTTTTTGCTGCAAAAAATACCGGCATATTTATTAAAGTTTTTAAATATCAATATTTTTTTTTATTTTTCAAGAGTTTGAGAATAGGGTGCTAAGGTGGTCTTCCATGAACATTTCGCAAATTAAGTTCAGAGCAACTAAGCTCACCCAAATGTAGTTGGACTATAACGGAAAGATTTTTTAAAGCATTATAATAGACTATCCAACATCTACCAAAGGAACTGTTATCAAAATTGACACTCTCACAAAATTGACTCTTGAAAGTCATGAAATAAAATTTTCATCATTAATTTAATAAACGTGTCATTAATTAAGTTTTCTGGGCGGGGAAATTATGTGGCAAGATTTGATATATTAGTAAGAATAATATTTTAATACTTTTTGTTTCAACCCGATTTATATACTATTATCCAATAGGGGTTTGCGAAGCTTTGAAACTTCAACTTGGCTTCGAAGCTTCGCCAGTAAAAATATTGACAGCTAAAATATTCCATTTATGTTCAATAACATAATGAGCTGTTTTACACATTACAAATTAAAAAAATAAGGGAAAAATTTGAAGAAATTGGATTGCATGTTGAGATAATAGCTTGATTTCTCAGAATGAAACATTATATTACAAACAAATGTGCAATAAAACATTTTACAAGTAATTTTAGTGCCTAAATTAATATACATAATCACAATATTAAATTTTTCATGATTAAAACAACTAAAAGAAAATATTCGAACTTCGATTCGGCTTCGAGAATATTTAATATATTATATTCGAGTTTGCTTCGAGTTGAAAAAGTGGACTTTGCACACCCCTCGTACCTAATTATAATACTGTCAATAAATAATAAAGTCAGAATAATCAGATTTGTTAATATTCTTAAAAATAACCTCAATGGGATTATGTAATCTTATTTATTGACAGTCTTTTGATTGAAAAGTAGTGGAAAAATAATTATAAAGTCACAAAGATTGGTCTTTTTGAATCTGTATACTCACTAATACGTATGAATACATGAAATTAGATCTAGTAACTTTTGAACCGTCACGTAAGAATCTTATTATGTTAAATCAACTTTACTGTCCAGCTTTACTTTCATATCAAAGTACTTTAAAAAAAGTTGAGCTGACCCGGAGGAGAAAATTATATTATTAACATTTTCTAGTAGGGAAGATATGAAACACTTTTTGAGAACTCACCTTAGCACACCCAACTGGGATTTGAACTCCGGCCCTCATTCAGTCTTAAAACCAGGTAAGACGAATCTAACGCCGTTGTTTGTGTGCCTAGCTGTGTGGGTGTCCTTTTACCAGGTTTAGGTATTCATAGTACATACTAGGCTGGAGTGTTTGCGAATATAGTCAGATAAAAACTCAAAATACTTTTTTAACGAATATAAAATACATTCCGTGAAATTAATCTTTACAGTTATTCATTATACAGATCTTATATTCGTCCAAATTGAAAGGTTAAAAAAGAAAAAAATTTTTCTACGTCATAATCCCAGTTCGAGTTATACGCTTATGTTCTAATTAAGATAATTGTTTTATGGATTAGGAAGGTTATATTTATAGGAAGTTTACTCACATTTTTGTGGAGGGAGAGTGGAAAACCATCTTGGAAAAAATACCTTCTGTACATCCAACCGGGATTCGAACCTTAAGCTCCCTGTAATCGGCAGTATAGTGTACTGTTAGAGTAGCACCTTAGACCATGCGGCCACCGAAATTGGTAAATTGACAGTTCAAGAGCATTTAGCTTGGGGTTCTAATATATGAAAACCCACTTCAGTGACCGAATGGTCTAAGCCATCCCTCCCGCAATAGACTAGACTGTATAAGATGGGGAGATTGGGGTTCTACTCTGGTCTGGTGTACTGGGGTGGTATTTCCTAAATAGTTTTCCACTCTCCCTCCACGCAAATGTGGTTACACCTCCTATAAATTAAACAAAGACAGTGCCTAAAATAAAAAAAAGAACATAAAAATAGGCTTAGTGACGTTTTACTGTGTCAGATAAGGCTTATCTTTTTAAAATGTATACTATCTTATCTAATCATGCAGTGATTTTCAACCTTTTTAGACTCACGTTTCACTGAAAAAGGCGTTAAAATGATCAGGGCACAGCATCGGTATTGTAAGGAGAGATTGTATAATTCAAATGACTAGTACTAGGATTGTGTTTAAAATCTCAATAGATCTAATTCCAACAAGTGTGTTATTTAAAAAAATGATATTGATCATGGATTTAAAAAGATTTATAGTCATCTCTCAAATTTTTTCTTGCTTCTTTTCGATATTCTACCAAACTCTTGCAGCGGCACAACGTTTGAAAAAAAAACTCTGTAATAAGGGCATGGACTGAGAAAAAAGAGATTCGACTGGAAAGAAGGTTGAAAATAGCTAAAGTAAAAATATGCGTCCACTACACTTGGTTGGAATGGACTAGGTCACAGTCGTAAGTTTAAAGTAGAAGTCTTCCAAAAAGTTTATCAGTGTTTCTTTATCATTATTAAGTTATTATTAGTATTTAAAGTGCACGTCTGGAAGAAAACTCTTTTTAATTAATATGTTGTCCCGGCACAGATTTATCTGATTTCCAAACCCTTCCTACACCTCTGACAAGACATCTTGTGAATGTGGGGAATGCCAGGCCTCCACCGTGGTTCGGATTCCACGTTAAACTGTAGGTCCTTCATTTCATCTCACAATCACCCTACCATTACACATTAGCGTAAGTGCGTATAACCCGAACAATTAGTAAGACGCGGGTTAGTAATAATAATAATAATAATAATAATAATAATAATAATTAATAAAATAATAAATATGTTCAATACAATGACTTGTAAAGACTTAATTTAATAGATAAGGGTTGTAAAGTTAGTGTTCAGCGTAAAAAGAGTAATAGAAATGGAAAGCCACCCTTAAACGGTCTGGCCGGGATTTGAATTCAGACCTCCCAAACAACGGTGACAAAGTGCACTGGGATTTTTAGTGTTTTAGTTTAAACCAGCGGTTCCCAATATGGAGTACGCGTACCCCCCAGGGGCACATGCTAGGTCTTTTGGGAGTACGCGAAAATATTTTAATAATAGCGGAAAAAGCTTCATATGCCAGCAGTGTATGACTAAAGACGAGTCAAAAGTTGTGAAATTAACTCAGAGGGTTTTCTTCTATATTTGATCTTGAGAAAATGATTTAAATTTCAAACATAAATCTGTTTTTATAATTATTAATAAATTAATTAAGTATGTTAGATTTTATTGTAGCTTTTGATTTTTGAGTGTAAAAATATACGCACCATTTATTAGACTTATTATTACATTTTTTTAACACGATTATCAACCCATTTATTTTCATTTGAAAAAAATAAATTCGAAATAACTGCTAATGTATTAACTAAATATTTTGCTAATGTTAAGGGCACAATGGAAATGGGCTGCCAAAGTGTACGCAAGAGAAAAAAGGTTGGGAACCACAGGATTAGATCATGCGTTTGGTTTCTGAACAAACTGAACAAACTTTAGCCATATGACTTATATACTAACTTAATTCTAGAATAGATAACACTAACGCTCCGGTACATCAATTAATCACATTGAAAGTGGAACCCTCAATTACATCAATAATATATTTTCGCTCATTATTGAGAATCGAACTCAATTGACCTTAGCTTATTAGTAAGACGTTCGTTCTATCGATCAAGCTAAGCAGTATCACGACTCTTACTTGCAACATATATGTGAAAGGAAGAAGAGGGAGGGTTTTGTCCTTAATAAAAATAGTAGTTTTATTGGAGACCACACACGTATAAAGAGAGAGTCCGTTTGTTTCATAGTCGTAATAAAAAAAGTTTATGAACAAGTTAAAATTGTGTTAGGCGTCGTAGGTTTTAGTTTCAAGAACTCGTGGTATGTATGTCTTGACCGCCCTCTAAATTACTACCGCCGATACTTTTTAAAAACGTTCCGGTTAATTAAGATGAATGACCCTGATTATATTTTCATAGACGTCCGCCTCTGGTCGCATGTGGCTACTTTGCGTCAAGGGTATTTAATGGGATTACACCGGTAGGTGAATAACGAAACGCGCTTGACACGGTGATTTGTCATATTATTGTACTAAGGAAAAAATGTAAAAATTATAAGTGGATTAGTATATTAAAAAAAATTATAAATCTAACGCTTCCATCCACGTTGTTAATTTACTATGTGATATTCAGTAATAAATTATTGTCTATTTTTCTTCATAACTCAAATGTCTAATTAAGTGGCTCTGAACATAACGGTGCCGTATCAAATGGACAAAAATAGTTAAGATAAATCTTTTGCGTTTATTTTGAACTCCCCGTTCATTTAAGAGGAGCTTACAACGAACTGAAATTCTCATGACGTGACTTACAAATTTAACCTAGGTCCCCAACACTTGACTCTAGCTACCTTGGTCCAATCAACCGGTAGTGCGTCTGCCTACTGATCTTGGAGTGCCAAGTTTGATAACAGGAGGAATCGGAAAAAGTGTAACTGTGGATTTCCACCAAGGGATGCATTTACATTTTTAATAAATGGTTTTTGTGTTTGCCATAGAATAAACTGGGAACGAGTTGCTAGAAATAACAAAACTGTAGTAATAAATAATTTTAGCCTGGACATTTGGGTGAACTTAAAAGAACGTTCAGCTCTTTCACAATATTTCCATAATGGGTTGTTATTTTCAAATGTATTTTAGTCCAAAATTAAGTATAAATATACCTTTATGGTTATATATAAAAAAAACTCGAATTAAAAAAAAAAGCTCCTTCTCAGCGGCTTACGACACAGTTTTATGATTAAAGTGAAGGATATAGAAAATTAGATCTAGCTCTCCTTCAAACAAATGTAACCGAATCTTGGTCAGGTGTACAGAGAATGGTTTTCCACTATCTCTCCACGTAAGTGTGGTCACACCTCCTCTAAATTCAACCTTTATCATCCCTAACACATTATAGTAATTAGTACATATGTATTTAACACCCATAAAACTTATGGGTAGTAAGGCACGGTGCCAAAATAATATAAAGACCTTACCTGTGTTTTAATTCATATATATATATACATACATATATTTACATATGTTCCATTTACTATATGTATATTTATAATATATATTAGATAGTTCGTATCAGACCGTTCTAACAAACATCGTCTACACTACTCAATGCATCACGTTTCAAGAGTCTACTGTAGCTTCGAAACTAATCACACGTTATTACCGCAGACCATAAGTGGCTGTCAGCATTGTGTACATTTTCTTAACGTTACGCATATCCTTAGCTCTGTCAGTAGCGGGTCTGTCTACTGAGCTAAGGGTCTTGGGTTCGATTCCTAACATGGCCGAAAAACGAATCGTTGTTGAAATGTGGGTTTAACCTTTCATAGTGATGAATTAACGGTCAGAGGCTGGATGTTGTGGCTTTTCTAAATTTAAGTTAGTGTATGCATCGTGTATAATCAGTCTGTTCAGGAAGTGCACGTTAAGTACTTCAGACAAATTAAAAAAAAAGTTACCCAGATATTTTGTGTTAGGTGTTGCTGTCCTACGTTAGGTTAGCTTGAAAGTTTTTGAACCTATGTAGGTTGTTTGTTTTGTTGATCAGTATTTCAAATCCCGACGCTAAAGTTGTTTATTTGATTTTAAGTCTCGGTCCTGTATTCCCACTTCAAAGATTCGTTATTTCCATATCACAGAGTATACCTCCAGACTAGGGGTGGTCCACAATTTATATTCAAAAGTTCCCTTGAGAGGACCCAGTGAAGTGTGTGAACCGAATGACAGACATTTTCATGGGGCTCTCAGCCCCCTTCAGTGGGTTGAAGAAGGGGTGATTGAGAGAAGGGAGGAGGCAAGGCACTTTTCTTGAGGGTGCCCTGTGGGTGGTGGAGGGGGAGGGGCACAATAGGTGTTCACAACGCGTAAAGAAAAATGTTCGTTGAGTTTTGTTTGAACGTTTCGGTCAGTGGATTCAATTTGTTGGAAGGGAAAAGTGGACGATAAAAAGATTTTCGCGCCCAAATCGATTTGAAGGTTAGGGAGATGCTTTTTTTTGGGGGGTGCATTTAAGAAGTGTTGAATTTTTTATTATATTTTTGGGTTTTGAATCCCTAACGGAGTGAAGATATTCAATGCATTTGTAATTTTATTAGCATTGCTAACGTTTTTATTCCCCCTTCATAACAGAACCAACGCATACCAACGCCATCTTTCTTACATTTATACCGAAACACACGCCTGTTTTCAACAAGTTATTATATTACCATGCTTCTTTTTCTTAAATAAAACTACAGTAAGTACACGAACAAAGTTAATTTGCTTTCATAAATTCAGCACTAATTATTGGAATGGGTCTCATAATTTTAGTCATGGGTCACGTGAAGCTAGCAGAAGCCAACGCGTTTTGGAGTCCACTCAAAAATTATAGCGGCACAAATTATGGAAATAGGATATTCTTGTGGTACAAACCCAGAACTAAATATTGGTAAAGGTCTCATTATGGGTACTGCCAACTTCACGGACATCTGAACGAAACACGCGCATTTATTTCAGTTATATGTGTCTTAAGAGGCTAAAGGGGTCTACCACAAGTCTAAGAAATTCTGGTTAACTAAGGTGAGAACCTGAGTTAAGTCCCTACATTTTCAGGTTATTTTTTTAATATGCTCTGCCAACATAAATAAAATATTGATTCAGTAGATACGATTAGTTTTGTATTTTACACGTAGTACAGGCGTACCCCACACTTAAAACACGTTAGGTTCCAGCCCACTTTCGTGACTTGAAAATCGTTGCAACACGAAGCAATGGATTTTTTTTTCACTTATTGATGCATGTACTGCACTTAAATCGTCATATTCAACCTAACCATCGTAAATAGCACATTTGTAGCTAGAATAGACGCTGTAGGCCTTACAGTTTGCAAAAAGGATAAGCATTTAAATCATTGGAGACTAATGCAGGTGGTTGTGTCATGCCACTAAAGTGCCGTCACAGCAAAGATAGCGCCAGGTCGGGGCAGGTGGTAATTGAAAAGCGTCGAAAGTGCGAAATGTCGTAAATCAAAGTGGGGTGTTGTGCCTGTAAAGCTAAACAGTTCTTGAATATTTGGAATGGGCTGTGCGTAATTTGTTCATGACTTTTTCTCTTCATTTATTTCTCATGAAAAATACTCGAGAAATGTTAAGATTTCTATATGTAGAGACTTAAACTAAATGGTCCACTGAAGAAAATATTTTATTTTATTTGACCAAAAAAAATTTTTTTCTCCTAAGAAATGCAAAATTTTGGACTTAAACTCACGTTCCCTTCAATTTTACCTTAAGGGTACACTTCATCAAATAAGCTTAGTTTTCATTATTAATATGCTTAAAATTAATCTGAAATATATTTAAAAACTGACAACGTATATTAGTAAATTATATTTTTGTACATTTTTTTTTTTTTAGCTTATGACATATTTGGCCTTTAGAGATGCAGTATCTAGTTTTGTCGCCGTGTATGTAAGCTTTTAACCACTCTGTGGGAACGGAACGTTGCCCAGGGTATACTTTGGATGTTGTGTACACGTCACAAGATGATGTGATGATGTTATGATGTTATGATGTGATGCTGAAGGCGTGAAGCCAGTGAAAACCTTAAGCCTAACATAAGCCTCACTAACCAGACCATGATGATTATAGGAACAGTTCCCCTTTCGTGAAAACTACCTATGGTACTACCTGGTATCAAACCGGGACCTTTAGATCAATAGCCAGTGGCGCTGACCCCTAGACGGAAAGGCTGGTCATTTGTAATATGTCATCCTCGTCTTTAATATGTTAAATATTACTTAGATAGAATATGTGCTTATGAAACAAAAATTTTAATATTTTACCCACCTCGGAGGCGTGGTTAGCTAACGCGCTAGTTTAGTGTTTAGATAGACTGCCGAGGACGGGAAATCGAGGTTCGAATCTCGCTTGGGTGAACTGAGTTGTTTTTTCCAGAATGTTTTTCCACTCTACCTCCACGCACATGCGGGTTCACCTCCTCTATATTCAATCTTCCCAATTCCTAACCCATTAGTGTAACTAGTACTTAAGCGTAGAACCCGAACGTGCAGTAAGACGCAGTGCTAAGTAATAATATATAATTTTAATATTTTCTTTTTAAATTGAACTTTTTATATAAATATATTTTATAGTATTTTACTTATAAATAAGACTATTCTAAGCAATGATGTGTATTAATTGTTCAATTTTAATTATAAATAACTATGTCAAGAAAGATTCAAAATTTGCACATCACATTGAAACGTTTCGTTAAACGTTCTATAATATAAGTTTAGCCTGTTTGTAAGTCAGGTGCTGAAATGTATGTTTATTAAGCTTACAGTAAATACCACCATAGATATATATCGTTATTTGAAGTGAGGAGCTTACATTTTATGGGACAAAACAGAAACAAAAATTTTCTCCTGTTACTTTTTACCAACATTTTCTCTGTCGGGCAGTGGTGTGCGTTCATTTGTTTTTGAGTAAAGAAACGACTAAAAAATGAATGTCCTCAACGTTAGGGGGCTCACGCAGCCGCAAGGATCCTTCCTTACTTTCCCTGAATTGTATCAGGAATTGTATTAGGAGCTCAGGGGACTTGAGAACGTGAAGTATTTTCTCTCTCATTTTCCTTGACTTCATCTCACGTACAGGAGGCCGTATACCCCCTCGCCCTTAACCATTCTGCCCCAAGAGAAGGAATAAGGGGGTAGGGGCCTGGGGGCACTGGATCAAAACAATCGACAGTCTGAAGTCGCTTCCACCCCAACCCTCCAAACCCTCCTCCCCCATTTTCCCACATATCGAATTTTCGACACGAACGCCCAACATAAATACCTGTTACGGACGTCAGAAATGTGCGCGCGACCGTAACACGTTTCCTGCTGGACCGGAAAAATAGAAGAAATTCTTCTCTTCCTCATCTTGGCATTTCAAGTTCTTGGGTTAGTTTGGTTTGGGCTGGAATAACACAACTAAAATATCAAACATCTTGTGTAGTCTGAAAAATATTAATAAAAAACCTTTCTTTTTATGAAAAACATATTTCCACTTTTATTTTTCGTAATTAAAAATTTGAGACAAAATAAAACGATTCACAGAGTAGTCTCCCAAATTAATATATAGCACAAACCTGATCGTATTTTTTTGGATTCTCGTGTTCGTTGTTTTAGTTTTTAAATACGCGCATTCCCATTAATTGGGTACTTTTGTTTAAGAATTATATTTAAAATGATCTAATATTGTCATTAACTACTACCAAACCAAAACCATTAGTAAAATAGGTAGCTTAGTTGTGTTCATCACACATTTAAAATATAAAATGGATATAATTTTGTTATGTTTGGATTTTGAGTAAACTTACTTTTTTTTTTTTCATTCCATTTGTAAATAAGTAAAATATCAAAATTGTTAAATATTCTTTCGAAAAGATTAACATACTAACTAAATCACACAGAGTTGCTGATTTAGGATGATTACATCCTCTGCAGCTGGATGGTTATATATATAGAAAGTGATTGTTGGTTGTTTTGAATAGGGTGCTGTACTTCTTATTTTGATGCGTGAATTCATATAAAAAAAATTAAAAATAATATCCTCAATACTGTTCATTCACTATATTTGACTCTTTCAATATTGTATTGTGGTTTTTTTCACCATGTTTTACTTATCTATTCGAGATATCCGCCATTTTAGCTACACTAGTGAGGTAAGGTTTTTTAATACCGTGACTTACTATTCTCTTTCCGGGTTATACACCCATGTACCAATTACGCTAATGGGTTAGGTATAAGGAAGGTTGAATTTAGAGGAAGTGTCCCCACATTTACTTGGATAGAGAGAGTGGGAAACCATTAAGGAAAAATCACCCTTGGTACATCCAACCGGAATCGAGCTCAGGTCTCCCCGTCATTGGCAGCTTAGTCTATTGCAAGAGTGACACCTTATACCATTCGGGAGGCCACCTCTAAAGATATAAAACTAAACAATTTAATAACAAAATTCGAAGATTATCAGATGTGTTTTCGTTATAGCTTGCATTAATTTGACCTTCATAAAATTACCCACAAAGAAGTTGATTTCTCACTAATTAAATAGGTTTATTTTTCCATCGTGTCTTTAATACCAGTGCGTAGACCTATTATGCACATCTTATTATAATAATGAGGACGGGGTGGATTTAAAAGGATGTTCACCCGTGTTTACGAAAAGGCAAAGAAAAAAATTAGGAAAAAAACACCCTTAGTACACCCAACCGAGATTCGATACTAAACCTTCCCACCACCAGAATATCAGACTAGATTTGCCTTAAATTTAGTCAAAGGGCACCTCAATGCGGCTAGCAAATAGTAAATAGATTGTATAAACCAAAACATAAACATATTGTTCATTTGTTCAATTGAAGGAACTATATTTTAGCAATTGGTTATTTATACTTCAGTGTCTAGTTTGAAAATAAACCTTTCAATGGAACAACGTTATGAGTGACTTTCAAAGTCTAGGTTGGTGCGGAATAATATTGCGAACAATCTTTGACTGTCCTATCAATTATTCAGGGTTGATACGTGTCTGGAAAAAGGGAGAAGTCAGAGAAATTTTTAAATATTAATGTAATTTTCAAACGTTTTTGCAATAATTTAATAAAAAAACAGTAAGAATATAAGTTTAATAATTCATAGCTATGCACAAATAATTTAATATGACAGGAGGCGAGGGTGAATTTTAATAAAATGTTACTCACCAGGAATGACATGGTGTAAGGAATTAGGCTTGCAATAGAATGATAATAATAATATTTAGCACCACGTCTTACTACCCGTTCGGGTTATACGCCTTAAGTACTAATTACGTTAATGGATTTAGGAATTTGGAAGGTTGAATTAGAGGAAGTGAACCCGCATTTGCGTGGAGGGAGAGTGGAAAACCATTTAGGAAAAACCACCCCAGTTCACCCGACAGAGATTCGAACCTCGATCTCTCCGTCCTCAGTCGAGCTCAACACTACAAGCGCGTTAGCCAACTACGCCACCGAGGCGGGTCGCAATAGAATGAAATACTGTTTGCTGGAGATCTTGATGCTCAAATCTTGGCCTTATGCACTTGATGATGGTTTTCCACGTGTGTTTTAACACAGAGTTCATCATCGCCAATGTGGGTGCATTTCCTTTAAACCAGTTTACTCTTCCCTGAACCACAGAGTAAGCCATTAACAACCCGTGTGTAACTCACAATGGTTGGGCACCTGGATTATAGCTTTACTCTCATCTAGTTTGTTTTACTAGTATCGTTTTTTATTGCTGGTTTCTAACTCTATTCACTCGCAAGTTCTGGTGTATTTCCCCTAGATGTATATATTTTCATTTTTATCCTATTAGTGTAAATATGTAGATAGCCCGAACGGGTAGTAAGACGTGGGGTTTAGAAAGAACTTGATAAATGTATTAAAGTTTGGATCATTTAAAAAAATTATCAGTTTATAGTATACTCTCTTTAAATAATATGTCTTTAAAACTTTTTATTTGATTTCTCATTTTAAACACTTCATATTATATACATTTTAGTTGAAATGGTTAAATCCATTTTTTAAATAAAACTTTTCAAAACTCGGTTGTCATTTAACTATTATCAAATGATAATTTTTTAGGAAACATAAATATACATTCATATTTACAATGTAAAACTTTACTCGTCTACCCACTAATACAAATTCGTTAAAACTTTTTTTATTAATCTTCAAATATCATTAACCACTATTAACGAATCTTTTTCCGAAAAAAAACAACAGGTATTCAATTTTATTAGTCACATAAAAATGCCTAGATATTAGTTATTAACAAATTTTTAATGAAATTTTTTAAATAAATTTAATTCCCAAAAATCAGTGAACAGTAAACTATCTTTAATTCTAAGGCTAGACTTAAAATTCCAGTTTCCCCTCGAGGTGTGGAGATGCAACAGCTACAGACGGAATCGTAAACCTCACTGCTTTAAGTTCACGGGGCACTTAAAACGTCATAATCCATCATATATTCCAGGTCGAATTTTTCTATTGCAGTAATTTCTCTATATGAGAAAGTAAAATATTATATTCAATCATAATATTTCATTTCGTGACTTTGATACCTACTCCCTGAATATGTAACTTGCAACGTTGTTCAAATATTCGAATAGGGACATCTCACTCACTCTTCACATCATTTATCTTATTTTTTATACTATATTCCCCACCCACTTCTTTCTACTTTGTTTCATTTGAATAATAGTATTTCTTTCTTTTACGAATACTTCGGAAGCCGCAAAAGGAAAGAAAGATTATTTATATTCTGCTCTAAAGAATTTGACGTCTTCTGACAGCTCTATCTATGCCAGTCTTGAAACAATCCCTTCAGCCCTTTGCTAGCCATTCATTCCGAACAGGGAGTGGGAGGGATTTGTATACCTGATCTGAACTTTGAGGAGTTTATTATTTCAAAATATGGTTCATGCGAAAATGAAGGGTAAAATGTATTGAAATGTCCCTAAAAAAAACAGAACATTTAAAGTTGTATGATTTGAAAATTACTCAGGAAAAATTATAAATGTGCTAATTGTCAAAGGCATTTCAAGTGAAATGTCGCACTTTTGAGGTCAAAGTAAATTGTTAGAAATATATATATTTATAATATAATTCAGAATTTTTTTTTAACAGGATTTCGACCAATATTCTAAGATAATTATTATTGAGGATTTTTGTAGTGGCTTGGAAGCTTCAGAGCTTCCATTTCCATAATAAATATATCTGTGTGAGATAGTGACCCTTAAAGTAGGACACACTTAAGGTGGGGATCTAGGAGACGTGGAAAAAGTTCGGTGTTTTTAATTTATTTAAAGCAAAAAACATTTTTCACCAAAATAAATAAAATATGTCTCCAGTAAAAACATAAAAGTTTAACTTTCTTCGCATGGTGATATCAACAAATTTTTAAGAAGCCGGTCAACACTCGTTCACCCATAAAAACATGGTATTACAAAATAAAACCGTTCTAAGAATTTGAAATAAGTTTTCACCAATGAAAAGGAATTTATAGTATCTAGAAAGAAGACTCTGTATAACTTTTACTAATCATACTAATTAAATTATACAATGAAGACTATCACATTTTCATCCTTGCACTATTTTGCTTATAATGGCTTCATTAAGTTAAATATGCAAAAGTGAATTTTACTATATAAAGCCGAACTATTTTTAATTCAATTTTTTTGCATTAGAATTTTTATTTAGTATTCTACTATTTTTAATTTTTTTTAATGAATAATTACTTTAGCAAGATTAATATGGATGTAAGTAGTATTAATCTTGGAAAAAGAAGAAATCACAAGGCTAGATACAAATGTATCCTTATTTTAGCTATTTCTTTATAATTTATTAGTTTAAAACTAAGCTTTAAAAGGTTATTTATGAAATTAAAATTTGAAATATTTTGGTAGCCATAGTGTAACGCTACTTGTAGGAATACCGGGAACTACGTATACCATTTAGCAATTTGCTAGGGTCTTCCATTTACAGCGTTGCTATGATCGTTTTAGAAGTGACGAGACAAACCATTTATTCCAATATTGTGAAGCTTTAAAATTATGTTCCCATTATTCTATATTATAACTAGGAATCAATGTGTTCGCCTGAGAGTGGTAGGTGTACGATTTAAGCATCGAAATTTAAGGCGCTAGAATAGTCAAACGGAAATCAACAAACCTCTTGTAATTTTAAAGCATTTATGGGCTGAGATATTCTTGTGTGTGTGTGTGTGTGTGTGTGTGTGTGTGTGTGTGTGTGTGTGTGTGTGTGTGTGTGTGTGTGTGTGTGTGTGTGTGTGTGTGTGTGTGTGTGTGTGTGTGTGTGTGTGTGTGTGTGTGTGTGTGTGTGTGTGTGTGTGTGTGTGTACGCATGCGCGCACGAGAGCTGGGTTGTGAGACCAGTGCACTTATTGTTCCTTTCCTCTCTCTCTCTTTGCTTAGTTCCACCCCCACCCCTTTGGAAATGTAGTAGTAGTAGGTATTGTAGTTTAGGCTGAGGCCTAAAATTGACAGTAGAAGCAGAAAAATACTTATTGATTCAAACCAATTTTTAAAATGTATCCTTTGCGCGTGGTGGGTACATAGTTGAATATCACTTTTTAAACTCATTAATTGAAAATGATTTTATATTTTCTATGCACCTCGTCTTACTAACTCTTCACATTGAATAAATAGTTCATATTAATGTATTCATAAACAAATAAACTTATAATCCGAACCTGAAAATATGAATGAACATTAGTTAGTTATTAAATCTATATAATTGAATACAGACCTATTTTTGTTCTTAAACTATCTAATTTTACTGAACTTAGCATTATTTAGAATAGTATTTATTAAAAATATTAGCCTTTTTACTTTCTCATAGGCTAAAGAAATTATGGTAATCATGGGAATTTTTAGTCTCAAGATTATGATGGCTCTAACGCTCTCTATAGTCCTAAACTTTTTTTAAAAAGTGGATCTTAAAAATATATATATTCCATTGATTTGTAAAACTTTTGAAACACAATAATAGAAAAATATACAAACAGTTTTACAAAGTAAAACTAAAAAAACTTAATCAATTTACATATGTGAATTTTAGACTAGTTAAACAAATACAAGCTTGAGTTGTGAAGACAGTTTTGGAGATGATCATAAGACCCCTATTTTTAAATAAAAAAATTACATTATATAATGTTACAAGCAGCACCCAGAAATATTTTTTTTATACATTATACAATCAGCCCTAAGAAAATTTACTTACTAATATGAAAAGCTATTTGGAATATACATTACATGAACAGAAATATATTTTTAATTTTTTTTTAAATAGTGTGAAGACAATAACACTATATATTGTGTAAAAAAAACATGGATGGCCAACATAAATAATTCTATATAAAATTATTTATTTTAGCACTGTGTCTTACTACCCATTCGGCTTATACGCTTAAGTACTAATCACGTTAATTGTTTTAGGGTTTGGGAAGGTTTTATTTATAGGAAGTGTACCTTAATTTTCGAGTAGGGAGAGTGGAAATCCATTTTGGAAAACCCTTCAGTACACTCTACCGAGATACTAACCTCGTCATCGTCAGTCTAGTCTAATGCTAGAGTACCCTGTTAGACCATTTGGCCATCGAAGTGGGTGACATGAAATGAAATGTGTCACTCGAACATTTCACCAATAGTAACTGCCATTATATTTTTAGCTACAGGTGAGCTATTATATTATTATATTTTTATTATTATTTTATTATTATTATTATTATTATTATTATTATTATTATTATTATTATTATTATTATTACTAATATTATTCGCACCTTACTACCCTTTCGGTTTATACGCACTTACGCTAATGTGTAATGGTAGGGTGATAGTGATATGAAATAAAGGACTTACAGTTTAACGTGGGATCCGAACCACGTTGGAGGCCTGGCATTATACACATTCACAAGTTGTGATTAATACACGTCTTGTCAAAGGTGAAAGAAGGGTTTGGTAATCAGATAAATCTGTACCGGGACCTAGGATTAAAACCCCGGACCTCCAGCACAGAATATGACACCTTAACCCTAGGCCACCAGATCGTCTAGGTAAGCAGTTAAAATCAAATAAACATAACATTGAAATTAAAATAAATACATGAGATAATAGAGTAAATAAATGGTATGACACAAGTGCACAAACTTTCTCATATTGTGTAAGTATTGTAGCCTCAAAGATAGTTTTAAAAAATTTCCAAAAAATAGGCTTTGAATAAACTATTCTTAGGTATGTTTTCCTCATCAAAATTAACAAAGCATCTTGTTACAATAAATACTCTTTATTAATAAATTTTAAACCAAATTGTTAAAATATGTCTATTTAACTAAATTTAAATTCTCAAAAATAATGATTTGTAAACTACCCTAACATTATTTGTTACCATGTTATCATGAAACACTAATAATTTGAATTCAACCTTCAGGGTTAATCTCAAAATAATTAAAATTTTCCATCACTCATCGAAACAAAACATCCCTTAATTTAATTTATTTTAGATAAATAATGATACATTAATATTGATAATGCAAAATAGTCCCCATTTTCAGTTTTGAACCTAATCATCAGAGCCATTTTCAAACATCTAGCGTTAGTAATTAGTTATCTCTACTACTGAATGATTTTTTTTAGAAAAACAAATATATATAAATATAGCTATTTATAATGCTAAAAGCTTAACAATCACCCAATTTGAACCAAATTGCTAAAGCCATCTTTTAAAATAATATTTTGAAAAAAAAAGTCATCAGTAAACCATTAGTGGAATTTCTCCCCCAAAACAAGTATATAACTTTATATGTCATCCTCACTAGTAATGAGCTCAAGATAAGAATAGGTGGCATACTTAAGTAAGCGCGACAATGAACTCTCGAGTTCCTAATACCATAGACTAAGTAAGTATTGGAAAGTAATAAACATTACTTAGTCATACTTAAAAACAATTATATTATCAGGATTAAAATAGTTTTGATTATTTTGCTATTCATTAGCAAAAGGTTAATAACCCGAACGGATAGTTACTCGGTCATAAAAAGAATATCAAAATGAAAATTTTATTGATACAAGTATTTTGTATTAAATATGAGTAGTATTTTGTTATCGTTCACAGATAACACTGCTTTAAATAATGATTGTGAAGTGTTTTCAATTCTCTTAGAATTCTTTTGTGCTTTTAGTTTTTAATCCTGTCTTTGACAGACCTATTTCAATATTACCCAACATAACAAAACAAAACCTTCAATTTGTAGATGCATGAGAGGTTAGACGTCACTCTCGCAAGAGACTGGACTTCCGATGATGGGGTGGTCGGGGTTTGAATTCCAGTCATAACTTCGTTCATATTTTTATAAATGCCTTGTGTACTTTAATTATTTCGTTACTTACTGTTGATACAGTCGATAGCTTATATATTCAAGTGACCCAAGATGTTACAAAGACATATTTCCTGGCCTCAACTCCAATTTTGGAATCGATGCGTAGGTATATATATATCCCCCTCCCCCCATGTCTTAAGACCTGTCTGGGCTATACACTATTGTAATTAATACTCAAAGGGTGTGTAAAGATGGTGGAGATAGAGTTTAGAGAAAGTGTACCTATATTTGTGTGGAGAAAAAGTGATAATCCGTTTAGGTAAAGACACTCATTAAATCCTTCGGGGGGGGGGGGGGGGATCCAATGCTGACCTTGCCGTAAACAGCAAATCAGACTAGAGGAACTTGTCGTTCAGTCTGCTTACCCAATGATGCGTGCGAGTCCCACTATAGCATTTTTAAAACTATTTTAAAGTACTTTTAGCCCAGAGACCTACAAAATCTTATTCCGGACCTCTCTCTAGCCTGTTAGTGTAAATTTGCGATTATCTTTGGTTGGGTGATAAGAAGCAGTACACAAAATAAAAAACTTGGTAGGTGTGACAAAACCACGGTCTTTTCCCACTCTGCCTCCACAAACAACCTAGCTCCAGGTCATGGATGCTCAAGTTGCTTAGGGCATCAGTTTCACAATATATCTAGCTTATTACTTACTAGTAATTGGATTGGTTTTACAAATGTGATTTATCTCTTCAGTTTCGCAACTTTTCTTTACGCAATTATACGTACTTCTTCTTAAGGCGATTGGCCCTTTTCATTTGGCATGGAAATGCAGCCATGGGAACAAACCGTTATCTTCAAGATTTTTTATTGCTTTGCAATTTTCTTTTCAGAAACGTTTGTTCAAGAATAGAAGAATGTTGATTAAGCTATACTTTTTATATACACACCTCCTTTATAATTTTAACAGCGATCAAATATCAATAGTTTTGACATTTTTCAAACTAAAACTGCCGGCTTCATAACAAAAATAATAAGAAAATGTAACAATTAATAAACATCGATACATTATCTTAGAAGGGGTGTTGAAAATATTAACATTAAAAATTTCCCTCGCTCTCAAGAAAACTTATATCTCCAAACTTATGATTTTTTTTCCGCAAGACCTGTCCGGTAGCTAGCGCCTTTTTCTGTTTCCGTGATACATCTGCTCTTGTTGGCGCTGAAGGATACTTGGTCGGTTGTGAAGCCACGCCACACCTTTCACCCTCCCACCCACCATTCCACAAAATAGGCTCTTGACTTGCACTCAACAGGTCCAAGGACCTTAACTCAACCTTCTCCAAATCCACCTATATATACCCCTTTGAATAAATTGCTAACAACCCTTTTGTTTTGTGTAAAATAAATTTTAAAATTCATTTGTCACTCTATTTTATTTACTGTCAGGACTGTCCACATAGTCACACCGAAAGATCAGGGAGGATAAGGTGGAATTTACAGGAAACGTACCCGTATTTGTGTCGAGGAAAAGTGTGAAGCCATTCAGTAAAATATACTCCCAGTACATCCATCAGGGATTCTCAGCCAGGCAACATAGTTTAAATAGGCTCTACTCTGGTCAATATACATTAGACCACGTTCTAACAACGCGACCAAAGAAACTAAACACTATGAAACCCTCTTAAACTGTACAAGTTAAACATTTTATCTTTATTCTTTTTTTTAATAGTTTTATATGGGAGCTGGGATTTAATTTTAAATTCAAACTAAGTAAAATGTATTTTCAAAAAAAGAATGTTACTTTGGCATTTACTGTTTAAAAAAATGGAAGAAGTTAAAATGGGCTGACTTGGATGTTTCTTTTCCATTAAAGTCTTAACCATACCATGTTTGTGTTCTTAAAACCGACCAGAAAGTTATTTTAAGGAGCTCTTTATCCATATAAAATGTTATATATTTTAACTTTATATATATATATATATATATATATATATATATATATATACTTTTTATATATTTAGAGTTTAATTATTATTTTTTATTATATTAGAATGGTGGATAACATGTTTTATTTAAGCTATTTAATGTGCATGTCATAACCACTAATTAAAATACATTACATCTCGTCGTCATACGATCGAAATCGTCCAACACTAGTCTAGGAGACCCTAGTTCGATTCTTAGTGATACTAACAAAGATATTTGCTATTTTTCTGCGAGTTCGTCGTCGTATCCTAAATTTCATTTAATTTTATACTACCAAAAACAAACATTCAAAGCGTCGCAATCTAAGGGGAAGGAAGAGCTTAGATAAAATGCACTGACTTTCATTTGTTGATAGGATGATATGACTTACAAATTAAATCATCAATTAAAACCTATATTTTTTACTAGCCTCTCTCTGAGTCACACTATAGCGGGCATAACTATATTTTAACATCCCTGAAAGTCTAGGAAAATTGAACCAGGCTTTTTTTTTTAGTTTTTTTCTTTATCCCATCTTCTTTGTTCTGAAAGTTGATCCCGGCTTGTCTTCCTAAGTTCCAGTAAGAAGAGAAGACCCATTGAGTGTGTGTGTGTGTGTCTTTGTGGTCTGTACTCGTGTGTGTTTGAATTTTGGAACGTTCTCATCTATGTCTTAGGTGAGGGAGGGAAGGGTCGGTCGCCCCTAGGGAATCAAGTATCGCAATTCTTGTTTCGTCTCTTTCTTTCCTTTATGTCTTGTGTGTGTGACTGTGCGCTCGCGTCAAGGGATTCTGGGTGACCGCTTCATTTCTGACAACTTCTGAACGCCAAACTTCCCTGCCACCGCCACCGCCATCGTCGCTTCCAGATGAGCTTTCATCTCTGTGGGAGAGCCGTTTATGTACAGTGTGAGACTTTGAGGAGACAAACTAGAGTGCAGCCTTCTTTATTTTGTAAGGTGTAATATTGAAGCAGGATCAAGGAGAATATTATTTCATCCTTTATACATGTCCTTCAAGCTTCAGACATCACTGTGTGATCCTCCAAGTTTCATGCTCCAGCGGGTATTATTATATTCCATCCATATATACTACAAGGATAAGACTTCAGTGTGTGTTATTCCAGTGCATGATATCCTCCAAGGATCAGACTTCAGTGTGTGTTATTCCAGTGCATGATATCCTCCAAGGATCAGACTTCAGTGCGTGTAGTTCCATTCCATGATATCATTCCCAGGCTTACACGTTAGTGTGTATTATTGAACTCCGTCCATACATCCTCCAAGGTTCACTTGTCAGTGTGTATTATGTCACTCTGTCTCTATATCCTCCAAGGTGCAGGCGTGAGTGAACGTGTGTATCACATTCTGTTGGAGTATTGTAATCCCCCCGTGACATGTAAATGAGGGGGATGCCGATTGCGTTGGCCGCGCTCTAATCTCCCGGAACAATACAACATAATCGCCCCAGTTACGCCTAGATTCGAGGCGTCACTCGCTTTGCTGGCCGGACGACAAAGAGACAGACTGTACGATTGTTTTGTCCGGCGACACGTTTACCTGCCCACACCTCGTCGCGTCATTATAAGGCGAATACACGGGGCCGGTCCGTCTCTTTTTACTATCTGCTCCACGTCATACTACCCGCACGGAGTATCCGTGTATGAGTTACTGATGAAGAAATCCGAATTTCAGAGGAAGAGAGAGTACTGACATTTGCGTAGTGGTGAGGTGGGTGAACCATTTAGTAAAAAAACAACGTATGGGCCTGTTAGGATTTGAACTCCGATCTCGTCATCTCTGGTAAACCAAACGATACTAGACGGATGCTTTTGTCCCTACGTCTACCGAAGAAGATTGGTGTATGTTTTTTTAATATAGCAGAGCAGAGTATTTCGTAACAGTATATATTATAGACTAGCCCCTTATTTATTTTGTAATTTTATTATAATTGGCAGTGGCAGCCAAACAGGTAGGCCAGTTGGCATTGCACCCCTGGAATAAATCTGACCCTCTAGATTTATTTCACTCCCTTCTGATATTCTCAATTATGAAACCGGAAAGATGGCCTTGTATTAAACTCCGAATAGCTTCAAGAGGCATCCACTTTTTAAAGCTTTGCCAGGAAAGGACCACTCCGAATAGTTTTTAAAGGCATATAATTTTTTTTTAATTCCAGGCGAAGATCACTATAAATATGTTCTATAAATCTAGAGGCATCTAATTATTTAAAAATTTACTGGAGGTAGACACTCCAAATAACTCATAGAAGCATCCAAATTTCAAAAACCTTCTGGGAAGACAACCTCCAAATATCTTCTAAGGGAGTCTAAATTTTCTAAAATATTTTGTCTGAGAACCACTCTAAGTAGCTTTAAGGGCATCCACATTTTAAAAGATTTATGTGGCAGGATCATTCCAAATATTTGATAGAGGAGTCTAGTTAAAAATATATAATAATAAATCATATGTCCACTTTAATTATCTTCTAGAGGCATACAATTTTTAAACGTCTACCGGAGAAGTTACCTGGACTCCTTTGGATTGAGGGTCGAAGCCCCTCAAAATAATTGTATTGCTAGTTCCCCCTTGCCCCCATTACCATAAAGTTCCATCGCCACTGATTATTGGTTCGTCTATTTCTGTGTTTAGAAAAAAAATATGGCTGGATCACATGTGGTGCCTGTTCCAACCCATGGAGTGCATCATTTTATAACGTCTTGTTACCCAGATATTACTAGTGTTGGGTGCTTAGGATGATGTGCGACAGTCTTAGGTTAAGTTAGTCCTTGTTTATGTGTCTATCCTGTTACTCAGATACAATTCCCACTACTAGTACTAGGTAATTATGTTTAAGATGAGGTTGCAGCGGACGCAAAAAAAGGTAAGTGTTTTTGCAGTTTTTATAACAAAACTGGTTTTTGCAAAAATAAATAAAATATTGCTTCAGTACAAACATAGAACTTAATTTCCTTCTCTTGGTGATATCAACAGTTGTTAAATATCCGCCATGAGTATTGCAGCAATAGATGACAAACTTTTTTAAGGAAGAGAAAAACTTGTCATTAAATTCCAGGACATTCTTGACAGATATTCAAGAACTGTTTATATCACCATGTGAAGAAAATTAAACTCTATATTTCTATTGGAGGAATATTTGATTTATTTTGATCAAAAAATGTGTTTTAATAAAAACTGCAAAAACACATAACTTTTGTCGTCTTTTCCAACTCCCCACCTTAAGCGTTACTGTCCTAAGTTGAATATAGTGTTCTAGGTTTGTATTGTATTTGACTTATTGGCAACACTGTTGAAATAGACATTTCGTTTTGTTAAGATTGTAGAGTTTTGTATTTCTGGAGTGTGTTGTTGAGATGATGTGTATTGTAGTCGTCCCTTTTGTTGTGGAGTCACTTTTGGGCCCTGTGGGATGATGATGATGATGATGATGGAATGGTTTTTATATTACTTTTAAGTAAATGCAGTTACTTTTTAGGAAATATATTTTCTTTAAATATAAAATTAGTTGATCCATAATTATTATGTCTGGATAATAAATACAGCAGCTTAAACTAAATAGCTCAACGCGTCTTGTATAGTTTTTATTTAAGACTGGCAGTCAAGTAAATATTTGAGATTAATATGTCGTGGACCAATCCGGCTATAAGGCTATGGACAGAATGAAGAAAGGGTCCCTTTTTGGGGGGGGGGGTATATGTTTTGAAATATTTATTTTCTGGAATATGCTATCTTTCTTTAGGTTGTACCATTTTATAACAGAGAGGGAGAGCAAAATGTTCTCGAAGCTATTTTGTTTCCCAAGTGTTTGCACTAGGGGTGTGTGACTGTGAACAAAAGAGCTTGATTGTCAACAACTAAATAAATAAATAAATGATTACCTAGGCGTGGGAGATAATTTCCTAACACATGTGGGTGCATTTAGTTTTGTGTTCTGAAACTATTAATTAATTTAAAATATATTAAGGTTTAAAGCTATTGATTAAAATTATTACTAAATGAAAATCTATTTCATTACAAGATGTCTTAGTTCACTTAAGGCAACATTTCGAAATTAGATACGTTCGAGCTATAACCGCTATATTTAAAGAAAAGGTAAAGTAAAAAACTGTCTTATGAAAATGTATAAAATTATAAAATGAGAATCTCAAACTGCCAAACACGCAACGCTCAAAAACATTTCTTTCCCAATCCCTCCACTTGAAGGATTTCTTAAGCCTTTCCTTTAGGCCATTTGCCCGTTGGAAGAGGCTGGGTATGAGAGGGGTATGTGGGAGATAAGATGAAGGGGTCGGTGTTTCGAGATGGCAGAAGTCTCAGTTGTTCCGTAAGCCGATTAGACTGAGAGAGCACCAGATCCAAAAGAAATATGAAAGAAAGGGCTAGAATACACACACACACTCCCCAATATTCTTACTTTAGGTGGTCTTCTTTGGGAAGTTTTATACCGGCAGATGTCCACTTGACTTGCTAAAGAAGGTGACCCGGAGTTCTATTCTAAAATGTATCCTTTGTGCTACTTGGGATAAGGAGAAATAAAAGGAGGGAATAGTGACGTCATGAATTTGTCCCCGGTTAGTCTATATAAGATGGCATGGAGTTTTGTGGGGATTATAATTTCCACACGCCTAATATATATATATATATATATATATATATTTACATAGCACTGCGTCTTACTACCCTTCCGGGTTATAATATGTTTATGTACTAATTACGCTAAAGGTTTTAGGAATATGGGAGGTTATATTTAGATGAAGTATACCCGCATTTGCGTGTAGGGAGAATGGAAAACCACTTTGGAAAAACACCCATCAGTTCACCCAGCTGAGATTTGAATCTTGATCTCCCAGTCATTGGCAGTCTAATCTACTGTGAGAGTAGCGTCTTAGACCAAGTGAGCACCGAACCGGGTCGGTCAGTGTAACTGTCAGTCTCTCCTACCATTTGCAAGACTGATGGACTGATACAGGTGTGATCAGAAAATTCGTATCACTTCAATATTTTCGTCAGTCTGACCCGACCATCAGTACAACAGTACTACCCCTACAGGATCATGTATCATCTCATACGAATACTGATGCATACTGTCTGTCAGTCAGTCGTAAGACTCTCATTAGGTAATGACCCAATCACATTTGTTGCATTTCATATGGCCCTTTCGCTATGAAAATACTTGGATAAAAATTTCACTTTATTCAGCTTGTTCTTCTTTGCTGTCTAATTTATTATTGTTGTTCCTCAGTATGGACACTATATCGTTTACTTATTAATTATGAATAATAATCTTACGTATGGTTACATATAATTACATTTAACCAGTAATCAACTCACATTGGCGGGGGCTCAATTCTCGGCAGGGTGAAGGCTTACTTATGGTGGTTTTTCCTAATTGGTTCACCACTCTCTCTCTCTCTTTCTCTCTCTCCGCCAAATTTGGGAACATATAAACTAAACTCTACCTCCCTCAATTATTATATCCTGACAAATATTTTTCTCAGCGAATCCCCTACCACATCCTCTTAAACCTCCCCCCCTCCCTCTATCTCCGCAATGATTCATCGTTTCAATATCTTGACTTAAGTAGCAAGGGTTGGGGGTGTTGTCTCTTAAGGGTGGCTCCTAACCCCTTTCCATCCCTTTTTAAGACCTAGTAAATCCCCGGTCACAGTGCCAGGAACTGAAGGATTCCATTATCCCCCTTTCTGTTTTAATCACGGGATCAAGCCACATGGGGGTTGGAGGGGGTAGGGGGTTGTTTCGCTATAGTCCTACATTCCTGTACTTTGGGAGCGAATTTTGGAGTGAGGAGGAGGATTTAGGTGACAGCCTAGAGTCGGTTTGATGAACTTTCTCGCTTTGGGGGCTGTCGGTAAGTGATGACTATAAGGTCCAAACTGCACCGGGGGTGGGGGGGGGGATGATTGCCTTCAATTCAGGGGTGGGGGTGGGTGACTGTTAACGTGGGGATGACTCACACGTAGTCACAGGGTAATTTTGGGGGGTGGAGGAGATGTAACTGAACACGCTCATTTCACTACACTCCTGTAAAAAAAATCCTTTTTTGGTCAGTTGAAACTAGCCGAGACTTAAAACTACATGATGGATACTAAAATATTATGCCATGTTTCTGTGTTTAAGGGGATGATACTGCGCGAGTTTTCCATTTTCTAAATTTAATTAAATATTGAATGAACTAAACACCAGGAAAGTTGGAAAAGAAGTAAAAAAGACATATAAAATTAGTACCTACAAAATGTGTCTTGTAAGAAGTGATTTGTTAAAAAAAAATCTTGATTTTATTAAATCATTTAAAAGAAAGTGACTTGAATTAATTTACTTAAAAGGATTATTTTGGTAAAAATAAAAGTTTTGCACTGTTTCTCTTCTCAACACCCTCCTGGACTGTCAGCAATTTTTTTTAGCACTGTGTAATACTACCCGGTCGGGCTATATAGGCTCATGTATAAACTATTCTAATTGTTTAAGGGATGAGGAAGGTTATATTTATAGGAAGTGTACACGCATTTGCGTGAAAGGAGAGTGGAAAACCACCCTCAATACATCCGGCCGAGATTCGAACCTCGATTTCTCTGTCATCGGTATGCTAGTCTACTCCGAGAGTAGCGCTTTAGACCATGTGGCCACAGAATTTAATTAGGCTACATTAATGGGGTAAAGATGAAAAGGTAAAGTTTAGAGAAAATGTTCTCGAATTAGTGTGGTATTAAAGTGTAAACAATCTAGGAAGAACCCCCTTGAGCTCAACTGTCCAGTATTTCAGCCCCGATTTTCCAGTCACTGGAAAATCAGACTGTCTGAGGTTGACGTTTCATTCTACGCGCCCAACGTTTCCGGTCTCATTTAATTAATTTATGCGAGTGTTTTATATAATTTTAAACATATTCATCCCGATGAAAGCTGTGTATAATGCTTTTACCATTTTAACTTTTATTTTTAGTGTATATACGTCTAAATTTTGCTTTTAAGAAATCGTATAGGACATAGTATGAATGTGCAAGTAGACATAACAAATCGTGTGATAGAACAATACAATATTGTAATTATTAATAATCGAACGTATTTCTGTATTATTGCTATGAATTAGTCATTGTAGACATTAATATTTAATATGTTTAAACATAAGATAGGACCCATAAACAATTTATATTAGTTCACAAATATTCAAAGATGTGCAAAACATTAAACTGCGTCATTTTACCATGCCTGCCAAGCTAATTACGTTGAATGAATTTACTCTTTCAAATGGAAAAAATTTATAAGGTGAAATTTGTTATTTAACTCACCACTAGAAAGTACTAGTACGATGGTATTCAAGGTGGTCTGTTGATCAGGAGAGGGGAAAAAAGAAAGGAAGAAGTTTAGTGTTCGTCATTGTTTAAGAGAAAGTTAGAAAAAACTAGCGAAACTTGGGGAGAGATTTAAGTTATTAATTTAAAATCATCATCTTTATTCCCGGGTTTGGTGACTTCTTGGAGTAGATTATTCTTTCAATATTAGTAATTAGATCACTTTGATATGGTGACGTCATACTTCAAGAAAATAAAAGCGTATATTTGATTTTCCTTCGCCATACTTCCCTGTACAGGCTCCTTATTGGTTGTTACTGGGTAATAATTGTCTCTGTTGTGGATGTTATCGGCCAATAAGGAGACATTGATTGATTGATCTGGACTGCAAGTGTGATGCGTATAGTGATGTGGGAGGGGGTAGGAGGTAATATAGCATTGTATACACTTATCACGTCTATCAAAGCAGTACAGTCAGGTCAGAAATATTGTAACTTTCGTTAAAGTCATCCTAATAAGTGGTAGCGTGATCTAAAGTGTATAGGTAGATT
Source organism: Timema cristinae (assembly GCA_039000515.1). Classification (NCBI taxonomy): domain Eukaryota; kingdom Metazoa; phylum Arthropoda; class Insecta; order Phasmatodea; family Timematidae; genus Timema; species Timema cristinae. The sequence continues at coordinate 66,360,922 of JBCFYV010000012.1, read as the reverse complement.
GTCGGTGATGGGTAGGTCAAGGTTTGAATCTCTTTTGTGAGCATTGAAGGGTGGTTTTCCAATATATTATTTATCACTTTGATTTTCCCATCTTCTCTTAGTTCTAATGTGGGTGCATTTCCTCAAAGATATTCTTCCGTTTCATACACAGCTGTTATTAGCCTCTGTGTAGATTATACTAATAAAATATATCAGAGAGGTTCCAATACAACTCAAAATGTATCTTACTGGTAGATTTAATTTATAAGAACCTGTCCAAGTGGACATCTTGAAGGTAAGAGGATCTTATTTTAGTCCCAGGGGATGCCCACAAATAGACATTAAATATTTACATACGATTTCGTTCTGTTGCCTGATAACAGCATATAGCGTTTAATATTTGTTTTTTTATACATTTTTTTCGAGGGATATGACTAATGAGTATAGAGTGAAAGATTAATTAAGTATAAATGAACTAGAGTTCACTTGGAAAGAGAATGCAAACTCATAAAAATGCAGCCAGCTACCAGATCAGTCAGCTGCGTCAGTTGACTACACTGGCACTGAGATCAATTTGACAGGTTTAATTTCATCGTTACGTTTAACATGAGGATTCGCTTTAGTGCCTGAATGGTCTAAGGCGTCACTCTAGTGTTTTTAACTAGCCTCTTAATGATGGGGAGATCGAGCTAGAATCCCGGTTGGGTCAACTGAGGGTGATTTTTCCTAAATTGTTTCCCACTTTCTTTCCACGCGAATGAGAGTAGATTACCTCTAAAATACTTCCTTCCTCAACCCTACTCCATTAGAGTAACTATCATAATATGTGCCTATAACCTGACCAAGTAGTAAGATGCGGTGGTACAAACGTCTTAGTAGGGATTAGAGGGGTAACTTAAAGAAAATGCTTTCTTTTCTCGCATTGGCGTAAGAGAAAGGATGGGAAAATAACAATGATAAACCATTTTCGAAAAAGCATACCCCTAGTGCGTCCAGTCAAGATCCAAATCTTGACCTTCCCTATCGCCGTAAATTCAAGTCTGACGCTTTAAATCATGTAACCACTAGAATGGGTGCAAATTTTTATGCTGTTATCTTGTCGATAGATCATAGAAAAATAATATTTAGAAAATTATGGGAAAAATTGTCATAGAGAAGCCAACAATGACAGCATATCATGCCTTTTCATCTTGCAGTTGTCAAAATTAACACAGTCTACCAACGGGTGCAACTAAAGGCATTGTTTTCGCGTATTACTACATTAAAGTATCTATTAAACTATCGAATAAGATTTTTTCGTTGGCGATTGACTCTAGCTTTTGGGACATCCTCTATTATAACCTTATTGTAACACACACAAAAATGCTAGTGTTTATATTTATAGTAAAAGAATTAAGATATTTGCATGATATTTATATCCGGAATATTTTATTCATAGTTTGTTATACCCAAGGTAGCATTCTATTTTTGTGATTGAGTGTACTTAGTGTAAATCAATGTAGAGTCTGGGTTTTGATAAATTATTAAGGTAATGTAGAACAAAGCGGACCATAATAAAAACCCAAAGGGGGGTGGGATTGAAAGAATTAGAAATAGGGAGACGGGTGGTGGTTTTTTAAGAGAGGGTGGTTGTCTAGGGGTTGGGCATGACGTCATGTGATAGCCTTGGTGTGATTCAGTATCGGTATCCAATATTAACCAGGCGGCTAACCCCCTTGGTATGGTTCATCTAGGTATGTGATGCTGGGCTTGCTTCCGGTAACAAGGGACTATCTACAGCTCGAATATAATACGGGCTTCACTCGAAATGGTATGGGCGTTTGCAATAATTATGTATTCAGTATAAGTAAACAATTACCGTCTGTGCGGCCAACTATTGTGTTATATATATTAGCAAAACAAGCAGTTATCATCATGGAATGTTGTGCGTAATTGGTTAGTTTGTTTTTATTCAGTGTTTACAGGCCCGGTATCTTACAAACTTTAAATCCTGGCCGTTTTTACACATAATTTTGATTTTACTTTTACAATTACAATATGAATTTCCTTTTTAACATTATAACACAGATTTTGGCTGTAAATTTAATTGAGATTCAACAACTACCCCTAGTTCCATTTGGTCCACCCCAGGTATTGGTTAGTAGTTAAGGTCATAGTTATCAGTGATTTTTAATTACAGTTCCATGAGAAGAAATACATCAACAAATCGAAACCCACTTCGGTGGCCGCATGGTCTAACACGCTACTCTCGCAGTAGACTAGACTACCGATGATGGGGAGATCGAGGTTCGACTCTGCTCGGGTGTACTGAATTTGTTTCCTAAATATTTGTCCCACCCACCTTCCACGCAAATGTGTGTACACTTATTACAAATATAACCTTCCTCATACCTATAACCAATAGCGTAATTAATACATAATTGTATAGCCCGAAAATGTAGTAGGACGCAGAGCTAAGAATAAAAATTGAACCGTGATTTTATTAGTTTTCAAACAAAAGTAAATCTAAATATCTTTATTTAAAAAAATAAAGTTTTAGTGGAAAGTTGTTATATATATAAAACATAGTTTTTTTTAATATACCAATTAGTTTCAAAATATATCTGCCTATCAAAGTGTTAATTTATACATTCACAAACTCTTTTCTAAAGGGGACTTTCTTTTCGATGGTAACATTAACCATCCTCATAGCTAAGATAAAAACAATTACCTTTTGAATGATCGTTGAATAGATTTTAATAGCTACTTTATTGGCTTATTTCGTGATAGCTCATAGCTGCCATCCTTATTTTATACATTATTTTTATTCTATTGAATAAGAAAACATCACTCATGAGCCATGGGTATATGGAACTAGATTTTAATTACCTAAACCTATTTTTTAAATTACTATTTTCAAAAAAAGGATTATTAACGGCTAAAATCCAAGGTTACGGATCAGTAAGGTGGTGTAGGGTAAGTGCACCCACATTAGTGGTGGAGAGTAGGCCTAGTGGGTAGAAAACAATTTCCAGCAGCCTCGAACGAGATTAGAACACCATCCTCCCCATCAACGGTATTCTAGTTTAATACGATCTTAATTCCTTAGACCGTGGAACGGCAGATTTGGTTAAATGCGTGTCAAATTTCTCCAAGTACGACTACTACGTGTTTTAATTAATTGAAAATTAAATCAAAACACATTCACTAAATTATATTTTAAGGCCCCGCGTTTTACTACCCGTTCGGTCTATACGCATATGTATGTATTACGTCAACGAGTAAGGGAAGATTAAGGTTGAATTTCGAGAAAGTATACCTGCATTTTTGTGATGAGTGAGTGGAAGACTATTTAGGAAGAGCTATCCTCAGTACACCTGGCCAGAATTTGAACCCCGATCTCCTCATCATTTGCAGTTCATTCTATTTCGATAGGGACAACTTCTTTAGACCATTCAATCACTGAAGCGGGTTTAATTATTTTAAACCCTTACTTAAATGTTGACTAACCTGCACGTCTAAGGCTTAACTCCTTTTCGGGCAGGTTTGACGTTAAGGGTGGGGCTCGATGTTCGTATCTTGACTGGGTGTAATAAGGGTGTTTTCCCTAAATGGGGTTTCACACTGCCTTTACGCAAATAAAGGTACATTTTCTATAAATTTCACTTATAGATTCCTACCCCATTGGTGTAAATATGCCTAGACAAGTAGTAAAACTTTGCTCACACATTTTTGCCCGCTAAGTCACGTGTAACTTTTCCTAAAACACGTACTACATTCTCTAATGTCTAACTGAAGCTTAAACTTAGTCAACCCCTGACTTAGTTCGCTCTTGCCCGCCAAGGAGTCCCTCTTCTCTTTACATGTGATGTGTATTAACATATAGATTACATTACTTCGGACCCCGAGTCCTCGTTGCATCACTGAACGAACGCGTATGTAATAGTGGTGTGCCCCATGTTGTCCCCCCACACCCCATTCTCTCATTTATATTAGAGGGGGAGGGGGTAAGAACCCCCCCATCAACTCCCTTTCCTAAACCCGCGGTATGACTCCGCTCGCGGTGTATTGGTACTCCAGGGAAATAATTCAGACGACTTTGGCATGACACATATGTGTGTGTGTGTGTGTGTGTGTGTGTGTACACGCGTGGGTGCACAAGCGACATATAGTTGACGTGACAGTAAGTCAACTTTTGGGGTTGAGTGGGGTCTGAGTAGAATCTTACCCCCAAATTGTTAGTGTGGTGGTAATTAGTTTTTTAATTAGTTCTCTCAACTCAAGGGCTAACAATTACTTAAGCTAATGGTTAAGGATGAGAAGGGAAATCTTGAGGAAATACGTCCGCATAATAGAGGATGTAAAACAACACAGTTTTACCATCTGGGTTTTAAACTTCTACCTCTTCGTCACTAGCAAACAAGACAGATCAAACTGATACTTTAGTCCACCTACCCAATGGTGCGGGTAATTTCATTCCTAGGATATTTTTAAGATTCCAAAATATACCTAATTTATTTCAGGTTAATTGTTTTGTTTGCTATCGAATATATGTAGGTATAACACCCGACCCTGATAAAATCTACTTAACCCCCTCTCATATATTCGTGCACCAAGTCATGTATCCTGATACTGTCTATTTTAACACGTGTATGATATATTATGAGCCAAATAGTACTAGTAAAAAGGAATGCCAGGTCTCCACCGTGGTTCGGATTCCACGTTAAACTGTAGGTCCTTCATTTCATCTCACAATCACCCTACCATTACACATTAGCGTAAGTGCGTATAACCCGAACGGGTAGTAAGACGCGGTGCTAATAATAATAATAATAATACTAGTAAATACTATCCTTGAATGATTTTATCTACGAAAACTAGTATATGCTTTTTATGGTATAAAGCACACCAGATACTAATTTTGAGCCAATTTATTGGATCCATTTCCACTGAATTTTTAATTTGAAAAACAATAATCTACAAACTACTCTTAGGCCCTGATTTTAGAGATATAATACAAATCTCTGTATTATATCAAGTTGTCACCATAAGAAATCTGAATATCAAGTTTGGAAAAAATTCATCAAACAGTTTCGGCTGTAGCCTTAGTTACAGACAGACCGACAGAAGGCCATGCACCTTATAGCCCACTCATTTGGGGTCACATAAAAGTCTAGATCCATCATAATCTCGAGGTCAAAAATGTTCACGCTTGCAATACTTTCTCAAAAAGCAAGTAAAATATACCGGTCACATGTGTCTGTGTTGCTCACGCCGCACACGGTATTAAGGGTGAGAGTATAGAAATGAGATGGGTGGGAATGGGGGTGGGGGATGTTTCACATTGTAACTTACTCATCGGGTAGTCACGGCCAGGACCATCCATCAACCTATCACGTGACAATGCTCCTCCAGACATTCCATCTCGTGTAGTTAGTTCCTCTAGAGCAGCTCGGTCCACAGCCGTCTCATTTCCGTTCCATCAAACTCTGCGGGGGGGTATGAAACCTCTTCTAGCGAGATCACTGACGAATACACGCCTCGTGTAGTCATGTGATATATTATCTCAGTCCGGCCCGGGTCACGAGTTGGACAGAAACTGGTTCACCTCGTCAAGCGCTTTGGCCGAATCAGGATGCAACATTACAGGTACGGAGGGAGAGGGTGGGGGAGTGAGGTAAAACATGAAGAAGGAGGCGAAGAGGGGTGCATTGTGGGGGGGGGGGGGTAGATTTCTTTCCCATCACGTCTTACCACCTGTCAGGTTATGCACATTTTATTACATTGAGTAGAGACGATGGAGGTAAGATTTTGGGAGAATTTACCCAAACTTGTATGGAGTGAGAGTGGTAGACAGACCATTTATAAAAATCTCCCCTCTGTACACTCAATTGCGATTCGAATCCTGCATTCCCATCACCAGAAAATTAGACAAGATGTACTTGACGTTTAGTCCGCGTGCCTACCGGCGTACGTAGTAGAGGCATTTATCTCTTTTTGGCATGAAACATGTTCTTTACCACCATATAATATAATATATATATATATATATATATATATATATATATATATATATATATACAACGAGCCCAACACCTCGTCTATGCTAACACAATGCAGAACAAACCAAATCGCAAGGAAATGTTGCTGGGGCAGATATTAGAAACCATGGACTTACTGTGAAGTCACACGTTTGCCGAAAAACACAGGCAGTGCAGAAACGAAGTCACGTTACAAGCTTCAGACCAATCCCAAGCCTCGGTGCGACTTGAAAAACCATCAGCTAACCTTTTCCAGCGTAACATCAGCTTAGGCGACCCAATCATATGTCAAATCTACCAACTCAATCAGTGCGCATGCGCCTAAACCAATCGACCCAATCAGTGCACATGTACAAAGAGAGATACTGGCAGACAGCTACAACATCTGCTGTGAAATGATTTTAAATAACTCGTTAAATGAAAAGTGCGTGTGTCGTTCTTGTTCGATTTTGATTTGTTTCCAGATACAGTATGAAAATTTGAAAACATCCTTCTTGATATTTAACTCTACCTAGTTCCTCCACGCAAACGTGGATTAATTTCCTCTATATTCTAATTTTCTCATCTTTACCCCATCAGTGTAAGTATGTGGACAGCCCAGATTGGTAGTAAGACGTTAGACACGAGAAACAAATGATCAAGTGGCAAAAGACGCTATACTTGCATAGCAATCTATTTCCAGGTTTGAACCCCGGCTATCTGAATTGTCATAAAAGGCCAAAACTACTGTTAGTGTGGTACGATATGTTTTTTCGAGCATATTGTTTGTTATGTACCGTTCACCACCCTACGCCTAAAAGCTAGAGACCACAAATAGCCTAAAGGAGGGTGTATGGAATCTAAACAATTTAATATAACAAAGAAATAGAAACAATTGCAATTATAAGAAATATTTGAATTATTATTCAAGGAAAGCAGAAAAATACATGGCCTCACAAGGCAAACTGAAGAGAGTTGAAAAACATAAACATGGTAGAGACTGCACTTGCACAGTACATTAGAGAATGTATTTCACAAACTCAAAGTGAATTATTCATTCATATGAATTAGTCTGGAAGAGACCCAAGTATAAACCAAAATTGTTAACATAATATTAAAGAGCTTAAACAGCCTCTTTTAAACGGTTAATAATGCGCCTGAATCACCATAGTGAATTCAGACTAAACAAATTTAATTGTATGATTAAATTTAATTATCAATCTGATATTTATAAATTATACAAATGTTTGAGTTCCCTACATAAACCAAACTTCTTTGGGACTATTATTTCCACAACCTTTGAAGTAGTCGAGAATATCCCAATATGCTAATTTTTAACATGTTAATAGAAAACAACAATAATACAATATAATACTTGTAGTTTCTCACCAAACGAATCGGTAAATATTAAAGTTATGAATAATAAACAAACAAAACTGAATTAATTTAATACTTTTATCAAAGAAAATACGTCTACAAAATATTATCTATAAAAGAAACATTATCAAATTTTAATGTTAAACCATTATTGGTAACCACAAGTTCAATAACAATTTATATTTTAACTAAATATTCCAAGCAAACAAAAAGAATAGCCATCCTGGAGCGGCTATGTCCAAGCCCAGTCCAGGACTTCTCGTGATTGTGTCGAATATAATATTCATCGATGCTAGGTGAATCAATATATATAGGTTTAGTTGATGAATTGGTTGGTGGAAGATTTCCTTACTAAGAATATGATGCCACACGGCTAACACGTGCTTACAGCACTTTCTTGTTAGTAGCTGCTAAACTTGGTACGTGCTCCAGTCACGTACACCGACACCTGTTGAGTCAGCTGTTAAACTTGGCTTGTTCCCAATACACGTACGCCGGGTATCCGGTGATTTGGCTGTCGATTCTAAGTACGCCCATCCAGTCACGTACACCAGGTATTCGGTTAGTTGCAGTCAACTTAGCTCGTTCCCAAAACACGTACGCCGGAAATGGTGATTTGGCTAAAGAATCGTAGTACACCCATTCAGTCACTTAGACCAGGGAACAGGTCTAGTTGCAGTTAAACTTGTGAGTGGCCAGCTGGGCCAATCAGCGCATTTCTGGACTCTTCTATTGGAATAAATGGTGTTGCTGCGTCATTCATAGCTTGTTAGGACTTCTCTTCATTTTAGAATTTGGTGTGAACAGTTTGGGCTAAGCCAGAAGATACAATGTGTGAGTACAAAACGTATATTAGCTACGGTAAGTTTTTGTAATCTTTTCTATTGCAGGTTGTCTATATGAATTGGTTTATTAGAGGCGGATAGTAACTTTGTAGCATTAGCTAGTATGCTGATGTTACAATTAAAAGTAATACTTTCCCATGATTATGAATTTACTTAACTTAAGGTAACATAAAAATTAGGTTGGCATTTTTACAATAATCTAATATGGCATCCAGCTCACAATACAAAATAGCGTCGATGAATATAACTAAGGTCAAATTTTAATTCAAAATCACTATTAATTAAGTTTAAAGCGTCAGAACATCATTTCAGAAAAAAATATTTATTTTAAATCTTATTCAAGAACGTAAATACATATAAAGCAGAATATTAGTAAAATAAAGAAACCATTTGCTAGAAATCAAATAACTAATTTTAAAAATGTCATGGCAACCATTTAGTCCTCATCACTATCATATTAACTTATATGATTGTTGAAGGTATTGATGCATTCATCTCTACACAAGAACACAATTCTGTACAGGGTATGCTACTTTTCCGACAAGAGCATTTGGCTGAGTGACAGCCCGTTTTACAAGAACACTTGAGAAGACTGGTGATTGCTTCCGGTGCTGGAGGGTTCGAGCTTCTCACTGGAAGAAGTGTATTGTCATTAGTTCGGTACCATCTTAAGTTTACAGGGTCTGGGAGAACTCTGGTTACTATTACAAGTTGTAATCCAGATCTTAGTAATATAGTGTACGATGTGAATGTGTGGTAATAAATAACTCATGGTTGGAGCAGTTTTTAGCCCTCACATTGGCGATTTGAGTACAAGTACCAGAGAAGATTATTTACATTTATTTGACTCTTTGATTTGATTTGTAGAGCTGACACACTAACCTCGCTAGTCCTCTCACTGTTTCTTCATTTGGTATATCGAGTTTGGCAAGGCATGTAAAAGCTTGTAACATTTCATCATCACATCACATAAAAACTTTAAAACAGAACTCTTTGCTTCTTCAAGAAAACTTTCCAGACATATCAGACCCTGTAAATGAATGGAATACTAGTAGAAATTCTGATTTTTAATGACCAAGTTTATGATACACATCTTTGATTGCAATAGATCTTTGTTTGATCCCTTGCCCGGTGAGAAATACTATTTGACTGGGAAGTTGAGGATGCCAGTATATCAAAAGCAGGAAAACATCAGTGTCTGGAGATTGTAGAATAACATTGATCCTCCACATTGTGAAGTTGGGTAACTTTCTCTCACATTGATTCTCTTAACTGGAAGGTGTTTTACTTTCTCCATAAGAATAACATATTACATCAGATTTTTTGTAGGGAAATAGCATGTGATATGAGCAGCGTATCGGCTTCTTCATGATTATTCGATCCTCGGGTATGCTTGCATTTCCTTTTGTATGCGTTCCAAATGTCCCATAGAATCCTTTAAGGCGATTCCCAGTACTAGTACTGTGATGTAGTAGCTTTAAAGCGAGGTATTCAATTAGTTCCGATATTGTTCTGATATCAGCTAGCAAATCTTTCAAAGAAACATTGTGAATTACAGTGTCATCTGTGATGTGATAGAATGTAGAATTTACGTTTGTTCTTCTAGTTCTGATTTGTTGTTTTAGACTGTCCTGCAAATATCTGTCAAATACCAGCTTAATGTCATCATAAGATTAGGAAAGATTGGCAATTCTCTTCAAGAAAACTTCTGCAAAGTCTTTACATGTTTTAATTTTATGAGTTTTTATTGTTGAATTAACAAGATCTATTCAATCTAATATTACAAAATTTGCACTGCTACAATTAAACAACACAGAAAGATGTGCCCCTTCCATATCATATGTTTTTCCCAGATCTTCTATCTGGCTTAGAACCTTAGCTTTATCATGTGCCAATAAAATTGTTCCATCTACAGCAAATAAAGATCGTGGAATGATCCCAAACTCATATTTACGCATATAATCTTGTAAATTAAGCTCTGGTCGACTTCTATTTATGATAACAAACCGTTGCAAAAGTTTTCTTTCTTCTTGATCGTTGACTAGCTTGTCGTTGTCGTTAGTCAAAACTTTTGCTTTCAAGTTTGTGTGTTTGAATATTGTAATGATATTGATTCAGATCAATCTAAAATATATTTGACCGTAGTTGACACTTTCTTCCACATCCTGCTTCTTTTTATCGGTATTTATTTTGCATTTTATTAAACATGGAAAATGTTATTTCATGTCAAAAGCTCTGGTGGCTATAGGGTCATTGCTACTAACTATGGTACTGAGTCTTACACAAAGTACATCATTCTTAGCTTTTTTTTCCGACTGGAATTAATTGTAAACCGTTATTTGCAGAGAAAACCTCATGTGAATCCGCCCCACCATCTTCTTGACACAAGGCACACTATTTGTTTGTTTTCGAAATTTGTTTCTCTTAGTGAACGCTGTGAACCTGAAGTAGAAGGTAAAGTTGCATAAAGGTGGCCCTTTGGATTATGTCATACATCTGTCACATTTCTGGAAAACATACACTTTTCAAAGCGTAATTTAGCTCTTTCAGTGTTTCTAACATTAGTAGCATTACTGTAACAATTTTTATGATATGACACACCTTTATTTCTATATTCATTGTCAGAGAGACCGGCGACTCTTATTTCTAAATTCAAATACGTCACTGACACCATAATTTTGTAAAGTTTACGTACATGCGAGTAATCTTTCAATAGACTCGGGTTTTGGCTTAGATACATAGTTGTATAGTTTACGGGCTCACTCCCACCTTGGCATACGATGGATGCATGCATTTTAATGACCTTTCCTGAGTGAATTGTGTCCATGCTTAGCTCAAACCTTTACAACGTTCTAGAAACTTTGAACAATCATACCTGAAACAGTAAATCATTACTGTAATATTGCATTTTAAAAATTCAAACAGGTAGGAACAATTAAAATATAAGAAAAAGATAAAATAAGAAAAAATAATATACATAATTTAGAGTTTAAATGCACACTTATATGTCTTAGAGTGCCCAAATGATGGGCTATGGCCACCATATTGTATTGTAGGCTAGCAGCCATATTGGATTAGTGTAAAAATGACAACCTAATTTTTGTTAATAATAGACCACGTAAATTCAAAATACGGTGAAATCTCACTTTTAACATCCAATCTGCACGAACAATACCTGATCAACATAAAGAGCCCACACTGTGTGGACAGACCTTTCTACTGAAGGTTTAAATACTATTTTTTAAACTATAAACTTACCAAAACTAAATATTTTATGCAAAACTAGTTTGATAAAGTTAAGACGTTTAACAAACACAGATACTCTCTAACTTGTTGGTTGTAGGTGTCGTTGATTTATAACTATAATCATATCGATTTTAATGTTCAAAAGTAATTTCAGCAACGTATTTCCATTCCACTACAAACGATGCACGTTCTTAGTAATCAACGCATACCAAGGAAAAACTTATCTAAACACTGCAGATGTCATCGTCTTACCCCCACCCCCGCTCTATGTCTTACCACTCTTCCGTGCTATCTGCACATATTCACCTAGGGAGCAAGGGTGAGGAAGGTCGAATATTAGAGTAAGCGCACTCACGGTTTTGTGGAATGAGAGTTGAAAACTACTCAGGAAAAAACAAACTTTATTACATATAGCTGGGAATTCGAATCCCATCCTCCCCGTCCCACCTGCAAACAAAATAAAATGAAACTGACGCCTTTGTATTGTGTGATCACCGGTGCGGGTGACATTGGCGATAAATAATACGCTATGCTCCAATGATTTGAATATTACGTTACTTTTTTTGTTTGTTGTAAATACATTAATCTAGGGACAATGTTCCACTCACTGAACCTTTTGAACAAATTTTTAAAATAGATGAATGATAAGTTCTCTTTTTGAGCTGTAGAGCCATGGCTTTTTTTGTTACACTACCAATGGATTGCATATTTTGTATTATATTACTACAATGATCATATTTACAACATGAAACATGATTACATAACCTTTTTTTATTTCATTGATGGTATAAATTTTTTGCCTGACTTAATAAAGTCTGCTGTAAATAGTGGTTTAATGCATTAGTACATATTTTTTAATTCATCGTATATTTTGAAAATGTAGGTTAGAATAAATTATAAAAGAATGAAACAATAGTAAGGCAAGCTTATAAAATAATTTGTTTATTTGAACTAAAGCAATTAAAAATATACATATATATGTATATATATTATATATATATAAGCTGTCGTCCAAAAACTGAGTTATAAAAACTAAGAAGGCCTATGTTAACTCGCCTATGTCTCATCTTTTTCAAATTGAAGATTGAAAAAGAATTTTTTTGTCATTATATATATACATACATACATACATACATACATACATACATACATACACACATACACACACATACACACACATACATACATACATACACACATACACACACATACACACACACATACATACATACATACATACACACATACATACATACACACATACATACATACATACACACATACATACATACATACATACATACATACATACATACACACATACATACATACACACATACATACATACATACATACACACACATACATACATACATACATACATACATACATACATACATACATACATACATACATACATACATACATACATACATACATACATACCTATACACCCACGTCGGTGAACACGTGAACAAAGATGTTAGTCTCGCCTTGTTCAGTCTAACGATCATAGGAAGTTCAGAGTTCTAATTTCAGCTGGATGTAGGGCCTACTGCATACATCGATATAAACATGCATCGACCTTTTGATATCTGATATATCGATAAACTTATCGATGTATTGTATATATCAGACTACTCTTTAACGCATGTTAATTAAAATAAAATGAATAGCTTTTTTTTCTCTATTTTTAGTAACCGAGTCAATTATTTCCTATTTTATTTCAAATTGCCTGTTATTTGAGATATCTAAATAATAAACATTATAAAGTGAAAATTGGTGAAGAATAGCATTACAGAATAGCAGCTAACTTAATACCAGCTTGCCTGTTTTCCCAGAACAATGAAACTCAATGTATCGGAAACAACCAATAAATTGGTATGGTTTAATCATATTATTGCAGATTTTTTATATATAGGCCTATCCTACGATGTATCAAATGAAAAAATTATCAACATATTAAGAAAAATTGCCATCGTACGTTGGAATGTAATTATGTTATCCATTTATTTTAACTGATTCATATTTTAACAATAATATTAGTTATTTTATCTGTGACTTTTTTTTAGTCTGTAATGTACATAGGCAAGGTCGCGTCTAGGGGGAAGGGTAAAGGGGGCGATAGCCCTGGGCCTCACATTCCAGGGGGCCACACTCCCCCAAAAATGATTAAATAAATTACAGCTATTATTCTAAATTTCGCATCAAATAGTATACATATAATTAACACCAATGAGTATTAGTGATAGGGTTCGAATCCAGAATCCTGAAAACCCTAACTATGAAATTTAAGATTTATGTTATTCGAGTAATGTGTTGCAGTACAGTAGAATACGCCACCATTGTGTTACCGCTGTCGGTCCACAGGAAACTAACAGTGCAATGGTGCAAGAGAGGAATTTACTTTTGTTAACTTAATTGGGTTGATGGCTTGCATTTAATAATATACAGTCATTTATTGGGTTGATCAATATTCCATCAAACATGAGGAATTATTAAGTAACGTAAGTACCGAGTACGTATCAGAACGGCTTAGTGCTAAAAGTGAAAAACTTCCGTACAAAAAGGGGAGGGGGGGAGGGGCTCCGATTTTTCTGCCCCATGCTTCAAATTTTCTTAAAAAAAAGGACCTGTACATAAGGCTTATTTCTGACTTTCCTCGTCTTAGTCTAGACTGGCCGGCATCTTCAACAGGCCTTTGAAATATTAAATATAGACATGTTAACCGTAGAACATTCTAGAAGAATGGATAACAAATAATTGTGGGCCAGGATGAGTCCTAAGTGACGCTGCCTCACCTCAAGCCTCTCTGAAACATCACAGTGCCAGGACGTGTCACTGAGTGGATTGTGAATTGGATTTAAAAAAGAGTGTCACCTTTTGTTTTTCAAAACATCTTATTTTATGACTTGTAAAACGCGCTCAAGAGAGTAACATTAGTTCAACTTAATGTGTATCTACTGTTAAGGTCTTTGTGAGCGGATATTTAAAATCAGTGTTATCTGACAGTAACGTGAGTAATATCCGGCGTCGTTGGCATCAATAAGTCACATCGCTTGTTTAGTTAGCGGATGCCTGATGCGCTTCTGTATGAACCGCTATTTCAGCAGCTTTGCGCCGCTGTGGTATGACACAAATGCCCCGGATTGGTCACTTAGACAAAAATTTGAGTAAACTCGAAGATGGCGTTAATTGAATTCTAGACATCCAGAGAAGAACTCTAGACAGTTACCTAGAGTGCCGTTAAAGATGGTGCGTTTTTATTGTGTGTCACGAACGCCATGAGTGCTAGTGGTGGTGACAGTTGGTTGTTGACAGTTGTCATTGAATCTCTTGAGTTATGAGTGTTTTTAATGATGGTATCTAGTAGAAACGTATCAAGGACTTATAAGATGAGTGTGCTGATCGTAGACATTTGTTCTTGGGTAGTTGCCACGTGTGTATAAAAAGTTGTGCTTTGTCTGTGCCATGAGTGTTATTAGCGGAGGATAGAATTGACCCAGTGGGATATCACCCAGGACTCCGATGCAAGGAGTAGTTAGCGCCAAACGTAACAGACTGACACCCTCTCAGACATCCGACGACAACGACCTAAATCTCAATCATATGTCGGCAAGATGTCCCATTGTACAGTTAGACTTATTACTAATAAAGCCCATACTAGCAACCAATCAGCCTTACAATCAGCGATCAGGTGACCTCCTTCAATTTCCCTTATACTAGATATCCTGACACACATGAGATAAGGAGGGGCGTTCACATCTGACTGTCAGAAGTAAGGAGGGTTGGTTACAAACTTATCATTGCGTGGTTCGAAATTGTATTGTTATTTTTAACTAAAATACCTCTTCGCCGGTCAAATGCGAGTGGGCTACAAGAAAAAAAAATATTATGTAAAACGACTTTGTCAGACTATTTGGATAACCAAACTATTATAAAACTGTCACTCCAGGGGTACAACTGAAGTGCTACCGTAAGATTGAAACTCATGATTTGGGGCAAGTGTCAGCAACTTTTTTGATTTCATGGACTGTATTGGTTTTAAACAAATAGTTAGTGGGCTCATTTGAAAAAATATCGAGCAAAACTTTCAATTTTATATTTCTCATATAGTAATTAGCTATTAGTTTATTTTTATTAATACAATTATTGTTTGGTTGCTAAATCTTTTGTGGGCCAAATAAAATCAGTTGGTGGGCCGGTGGCCCATGGGTCGTAGGTTACTGTACCGGTGACCTAGAGGATGCCTTTAGTGTAAGAATGTAGGGAAGAGAGTAAAGGTAAGTGTTTTTGCAGCTTTTATATCAAGCCCTATTTTAGTCTAAATAAATCAAATATTGTCTCGGTACAAACATAGAGTTTAATTTTCTGTACATTGTGACCTCAACAGTTATTGAATATCTATTAAGGTGCCCTGTAATTTAATGACAACCTTTTATCTGCATTTAAAAAGTTTGTCATCCAATACCGCTATACTCATGACGGATATTAAAAAACTGTTGCTATTGCCTTGTGAAGAAAATTAAACTCTATATGTTTGTACCGAGACAATATTTTATAATTTTAGCAAAAAAAAAAAAAAGGTGTTGCTATAAAAACTGCAGTAACCCTTACCTTTCCTCGCGTTCCTTCAATCCCACCTTAAACGTGGGCAGTTTGGACGGGAAGTAAGAAGTGGTTGATAAAATAATTATCTTTATATTTAACAATGACGGTGCGTGATATTTATCTTTGGTAGGGCCCGCTCAAAGTTTACCGGTAATGATTTTTTCTCATCACATGTTACCCTAATAAACTAAATTCATTTAAGTTTCTTAGTTTAAAAAAAAATCACTAAACAAATCTACAAACAGAAAGAATAAAATTACAGGTTTTGAATTAAACCTACCAAGTGATGACATTACTTGTACAAACCAAATAATAAACAATAAAAACAAAAAAAAGCTTTATTTTTATTCACTCATATTTAACCATTATTATTGTTTATCAATCCCAGCATTGGAAAACATTTTTTACATTGACATCCACCTGCATAAAATGTAATGTCACTAGGCTAATGTGATCATAACCATTTCATTTCAAGATTTTCTTTCAGTTTTAGTGAAAAAAAATTGAAATTTTAGTAAATAATTACTCTATTAATTTTAATTAACAACTTTCACTCGCCACCTAACATATTAGGTCTTTAACACATATTAAATACAGGCTAAAACAAAATAGAGACCGCCCTTATCGAATCGCTGGCTCACTAAGACTGGCCCGACAAACTGCTGTGTAGCTGGCAGTAGAATGACCTTGAACGATATCTCCACTGGATGACGGGGCTTATCTGAGAGGGGCTGGCCCATGTTAGCTTCTTCATTATGAGTAATTGGAGCTCCGAGTGCTAGTACAGTGCGTGAAGATTGCAGCGAGTAATCCATCCTCTTGGGTATGAAATACTGTGTTTAACGAATCGATTAATGCATTGTGTGTAGAGAATGGTGTTCCACTTCATATTAATGTTTTATACAAAATACTTTATAAAATAATCAGAAAAAAAAAGATTTATGTTCAAAAATTGTTGGTGGGTCCAGGCCCCTGTGGACCCTGGTATTTATACCTATAAATTATGACTATTTCAAAACAATGTGCGGTAAGAGTCATATGTGACTCATACGAGTGAGTGCGTGGACCAGTTTGTGATGTCCCCGCGCACACCCTGATGACGTAGTGTCTGTGTTTTGAGAATCGTCCCCCAGAGACTGGTAGAAACCCCCATTCTATGTCGGGAGATGATCGTTTATGCTTGTCATCAACCCTCCCCCCGCCTCTCTCTCGTTCCTTTTCATACAGTCATAGTGACACATCTTCAGGAGGAGTGAAGGCTTGCGAGAATAAGGGCGCTTTCTCGTTGAAGTCTCAGATTGTTTCAGAGCTTCACCCCAGACGTTTTTTGGAAATACAAACTCGTCCCTAACCAGATGGATACTGCATTTATCTTGAACATCAAGCACGCAACATATTGAACTGCTCGTGATGGATAGAGGTTCGAATATTTACCTGGTGCGCTGGTTGTGGTTCCCACAAGTGGCTCAATACTGAGTTTTTTTCCATCCTCTTTTCACGCCTATGTGGGTGCACTTCTACTAAACTACTTTCTTTATCCACAACCCTTGGATTAATAGTCTTAGTATTCAATGTAATGAAAAAATCTCCTTTCTAGTGTAGATTTTTCGCTTCTGAATTAACATTTTTCTGACGTGTGTATAAAATCCAACTATAATAATATAACTAGCCATCGTACCCAGTTGAAATATCATCCAAGTCAACTTTTTTGATTGTTCAAATCACAATGTTTGTAATGAATATCAGAGACAATAGATTTTGTTTTGATATTTTCCTATGGTGACCTGGTTGTCTAGGGGTAAGGTTAGACTTCTCTGCTGGGGCCTAGGGTTCAACCCTTGATCCTGGCACAGATTTATCTGATTGCCAAACCCTTCCTTCACCTCTGACAAGACGTGTATTAACCATAACTTGTGAATGTGTGGAATGCCAGGCCTCCGCCGTGGTTCGGATTCCACGTTAAACTGTAGGTCCTTCATTTCATCTCACAATCACCCTACCATTACACAATAGCGTAAGTGCGTATAATCCGGACGGGTAGTAAGACGCGATGCTAATAATAATAATAATAATAATAATAATATAATAATAATAATGATGATATTTGTCTATAAATATACAGTTAAATATATATTTTTAGAAACCTCAATCACTTTTTTTTACATTGGAAATATTGTCATAGTAGCATCCATGATTTCATCGATGAAAGTAAGGTTTATATATAAATATTATATTTGTCAAAATGTATACTATCCGTTAAAAGTGTGAAACATTAGATTTTTAAATTAAACTTTTTGAATCAACACACGATTTACAAACTAACGAACCCTGACCTCTTTGTCACTGGCAAACGCAACAAGAAGGAATGGTCACTGGTACGTTTTTTTTATTGTTATGTATTCTAAAAGCATTTGACGACAAACCTGGTCTAGTTGTGACTTTTGGTTTATCCTGTATTGTCCTATCTTCCTTGAGGCTGGAGCCACACCGTGGGGGGTAGTCTTCCAGCTAGCTACACCCAGTCAGAGCGAGATACAATATTAGTCTTCTAGTCTGTCTAGGAACCTAACTATACTCTACCCGTCCTTTATTGAACCTATCAGAATAAATGACTGTGTTAAGAAACTACTTGTGGCGTTGTGGCAAGTAAAGATAGGATTTCCCATATTAATGTATTTACGTTCTATTTGACGAGTTTTAAAGGCATAACATTGAAAGTAAAGCCACAAATTCTTTAATAATTATAAAAATAGTATTACATTGTCACAACTTTATTTGTTTTTATCTTAAGGTGGGAATGCAGGAGACGAGAGACAATGTAAGAGTTTTTGCAGTTTTTATAGCAAAACATTTTTTGGGAAAAATAAATCAAATATTTAGTTTAATTTTCTTCACATGGTGATATCAACAGTTGTTGAATATCCGTCATGAGCATAGTGGTACTATCTAATGAACTTTTTAAATGAAGGGGAAAAAAAGTTCTCATGAAATTTCAGGACACCCTTGACCAATATTCAAGAACTGTGTATATCACCATGTGAAGAAAATTATACTCTGTATTTTTTAGTGAAGCAATATTCGATTTATTTTGACAAAAAACTGCAAAAACACCTACCTTTTCTCAAGTTCTCTACATCTCCATTTTAAGCAGATTTTATTAACATATTGCAAAATAGGTCCGTTAAGAAAGTAGACAATAAACTGCATAGTGTTATAAGAATATCGATAATACTTCGAAAAATTTGAGTTGCCCATTTGTAGTAGGATTCTGGTAGGAAGAACGGTATGTGGTAATTACAAAATCTAGTTAAACTACTCTCATATCTTCATACATCAAGCCATCTGCTACTTTTCCTTTATAAAGTAAAATTATATCAATTGTTACTAGAAAAGTTTATAGTTTTACACTTTTCGCCTACAAGAATCCTACAATAAGTATAAGCCCTATTTACAGTCAAATATTTCACAGGAAGACAGCGAGAAAAATGACTAGACCTATTTTCACGTATTCATACGTAGAGTCACGTGATCTAGAAATGTCAGAATGGAATGATATAATATATATAGAATACCAATAATGTATTAAAACGTTATCGATATTGACCACAAAAATGAAGTTTGTGTTTTGTTAACTGTTCTTCCTATGACAATTTGTTGTAACTACTCTTTGAAGAGAATAGACACTGACCGCTACCCGTTCGATTGATTTTAATCTCTCCTCCAATTTACTGTACCACAGGTTTGATCCGTCACTCCAACGAAGCATCCTTTACCGAACCATTCATACATCCTCGCGTGCTTATTTCTATTCCGCAACTATCGTCCTTCTTTAAAAATAAAAAAATCCCATTTATTTTCATTTCTCTTGATCAGAGTCTTGTGGTTTGAAGGGGGGGGGGGGGGTTACCTCCCTTCTCCCTCCCACACTTCCCTCCCTCCCTTAAAGAAAAATACTTAATGGTTTATATTTGGAAACATGACGGGGGATATTTATGTTTCCTATGTTAGTAAGGGCAGCGAGGCTGGTTGGCTTTGCCACAGGGGAGTCTGGAGGGAGGAGGTTGAAGACGGCGGGTATCCACCAGAAACAAGCGCGTAACTCGCATAATTGTGAGCGTACGAGTCAACATTTACAACATGCTATTAAGTGTTGTTCGGAAAATGACTTCATCGTTTATATTTAAATGTACTAAATAATACTTAGCACCGCGTCTTACTAAAATGTACTAAAGGATTGCACTAGGTTAACAGTAGTTTCACATTTCTTGTTTCATTAACTATCACGCTTCGGTGAACGCGTGGTCTAAGGCGTCACTCTCGCAATATACTAAAATGCCAATGATGGGGAAATTAGGGAAAGTGTAAAAAAAAACTATTTATTTTAATATAGCAACCAAATTTCATGAAAAAAGTTCCACAGTTTTCAAATTTTCTATTAAAATATATTTTACATATTCGAACTCTATAGTATTTCCAATATGAATATTTGTAATATTATACTGTTTGAATTTTAATGTTTTTTTGACTAATCTAAAAACTGTGGAAAATCAATAGATCTCAGTTGATATAATGTAGTGTAAATAAGTATACTCATATTTCTTTTCAAAATGAAGGTGCCCTTCAAATACTAATTGTACTATGTTCGTATCAAGGCACGGGTTGTATGTCACTTATTCGATATTTTCTAAATACACAATGAGAAACAAGGAGACGCGCTTTCCTCATTACTTTTAAATCTATCCTTAGAGTATGCTATTAAGGTAATGTAATAGAGTATGGAAGGCTTTACATTAATCATTACAATGCAGCTATTAGGATACGAAGATGATTAAGCTTTGTTAGGTAATAGTAAGGAAGCTGTTGCAAGAAATGCATCAATTTTATTAGAGGCTGGTAAGGAAATAGGTATAGAAGTAATGTTGAAAAGACTTAAAGTATATGATCCCCCAAAGATCACAGATAGGATGATAATTTTGAGAATACTTCGAGCAACATATCATTTGGCAGGGTTAATTAATTAAAATATACAGGAACAATTTTAAATAGCAATAACGGTATTAGATTTTAAATTAGGAAAATAGTATAGTCTGGAAATGCATACTATTACTCGGTCAGTAAGTTGTTGACATCTCGCCTTCTTTCAAGGATTGTAAAACTCAGAATGTACAAAACATTTATTTTACCGGTTGCTCTTATGGCTGTGAAATGTGGTCTCTTATCTTACATGAAGAAAACAAACTTAAGAGTGTTCGAAAACAAGGTGCTTAGGAAGATGTTTGGTCCAAAAATGGATGAGGCTACTTGGGAGTGGAGGAGGTTACATAATAATGGGTTACATACCTTGTACTCATCACATGACATTTTAGAATAATCAAGTCTCATAGATTACGGTGGGTAGGACATGCAATGCGAATGGGAGATTCTAGAACCTTGTTAAAGATATTGACTGGCAAACCCAATGGGAAGATACCATTGGGATACTGGACGAAGATGGGAGGATAACATTAGAATTGACCTGAAATAAATAGGGTGTAATGAGGTGGACTGTATAGAACTAACGCAAGTTAGGGGTAGGTGTCATAGTTTTTTAAGTGTGGCAATGAACTTTCAAGTTCCTAATCCATAAGACTAAGTAAGTAACTAAGTTTGTGTTTAGCATGCACAGCTCTAATGTAATTAGTAATTCATGGGTGACATCAATTGGAGTAGAAAGAGGAATATTGGTTTACACTCCAAATATTTGTTTTAATAAAATTGTATACATTCATGTTCAGTAATCTACACTTCCATTTCTCCCCCTCTAAAAATATATATTAAAAAATATTTGGAAGAGGGTTTGCACCAAAATTTTCTACCCATCTTGGCTATCTGAACATTTACATTAATTAAGCAGGTTTTCTGAGGGCATAATTTATAGAAGCTTTTGCTTGTAAAGAGTGGGGCAAATCATTTAGAAAAAAAAACTCACTTCACCAGGCCAAGGTTCAAACTCCATCAGATTCCATAACCTGCAAATCAGACAATATAAAACCAATACCTATGTCCAAGTGTTCACCGATACTTTTGAACGTCATATTACACCAAATAAATTTGGTTCAATTCTTTGTGGATTAAGGCGGCTGCCTCGTTTAGCGAGAAATTATCAATCGGTGTCAGGCCATCCGGCTTAAAATACAATGGGCTGTATCGTTTTCTGTCAACCACTCTTTGTAATGTCAATAAACAAGAGAAGGGGGGGGGGGACTAATAAACTTCTTATCTCAAAGTAGAAAGAAAATCTTGCTGCTAGTTCTAAAATATTCTAAAATTTTACGTTGTGAGTCTATCAACAAATTACTGTATTTAGTATTTATTTAAAGAAGGTTAAATCTATAGACCGTTTGCATCAAGCCTAGTCTCACAACTCCGTAAATATGCTTAAAATTTCTTTTAAAATGAGTTAAGGTCAAATTTTTTACACATTTCTTAGTAATAATATGACTCAAGGGTTGTTAAGGGAAAAGTGCCCTGTTGGAATTTTCCTACTTTATTTTGTCTAGAACCATATTTTGAAATAACGCATAGTATAATTAAATATTACTTTAGAGATGAACGTCTATTGCCAATTTCTCACTTTGGCCCTACCTAGGTGGCCTCCTTAAGATCCAAACGTGGTATAGCTCGTGTTATGTGAAAGGTTGAGCAACCCTGGCCGAAAATCTTGAACTAAAATAAACAATAATGATGATGCTAATAATTATTTTTATTAAAAAGTGGTCTACGTGCATATCAAGTCTATTTTATCATGTTTCCAGAGACAAATTATGTTTGTGTAAGACTGTCTTGTTAGAGGTGGTCCATCAACGAGCCAATTGGAAGCGACGTGTTCTGCGGTGTCTATTGTCAATACTAGTGACGTGCAGGGTTATCGGAGACCTGTCAGGGGGTCGAAACGCGGAACTCGCTGTCTCATTACCGACCGCAACATGTGGTTAACATGTGACCGACCCGCATCACTGAGTGAATGGTATATTCTGAAGAGGCGTCACTCTTGCAATAGATTGGAATGCCCGTAACGGGTAGAGAGGAATTTGAATCCCTGGCCAATGTATTGAGAGGGTATTTTACTAAAATGATTTCCCACTCTCCCTTCACGCAAACACATGTACATTTCCAATAGTTATACTTTTTTCATCCCTACTCCATTAGCGCAATATTAAAATACGTGTAGCACTAATGGGTAGTAAGACAAGGGGCAAAAGAGAGTTGGAAAGAAATCAAAGATAATTTCATTCATGGAGCTGTTGAATAGAGAAAAACCTACGTCAGTGTTCACGCAGTATAAGGAGTCTGGCTTGCAATAGACCGAATATCTAGTTTTGGAAGGTTGAGTTTCAAATCTTGATTAGATGCACTCTTAATTGCTCGTTTTCTCTCATGTGATAGCCCCTGTGGTTTTTCCATCCCCCATTCACGCTAATTTGGGTGAATTTGTTCTTTAGTTATCTCCTAACAATTCTTAAACCTTAAAATAAGCCTTTAATAACCTTTCTTCGGAATGTGATAGTAAAAAAACTAGAAAGAATAAGCGATAATTTAAAATGTCAGAAAAAATCAAATAGCCATCTAACTTGCGTCAGTCAGATTGCTGGTTTAAAACCATCTCCCGGCTTGTATCCAAACCTTGACCCTCTCTTAACGGTCTCTTGCTGTTATCATATATGAAGTAGGCCTATTTATTCGACACATTACACTACACACGGAGTAACAACACGCAACTTACAACCCAACTTAACCTAGGACAAAACCATTAGCCTATCGCATCGATATTTACTAAACCCGTAAGCCAATAATTAAAATCTTCATCAGCACAACCCGGAATCGAACTGGGCCTCTTCCAACCGAGTCATAATGATATATGGTAATGAGTTTAATTTACTGTTAACTAGTAACGTCACCCGTTAGGTGGTCAAGTGGTGTCACTTTGGAAACAGGCTGAATTGCTGATGGTGGGGAGATTGGGGATCGAGTCCCGGTAGAGTGTTCTAAGAGTAGTTTTCCCTAAACAGTTTCCCACTTTTCCTTCACACGAAGATGAGTACACTTCCTATGAATGATACCTTACTCATCCCCAACTCATTAGTGTAAATATCCACTTCGGTGGCCTCATGATCTAAGACGCTACTCTCGCAATTGACTAGACTGTCGATGACGGAGAGAGCGTGGTTTGGTCCCGGTCGGGTGTACTGAGGCTGGATTTTCCTAAATAGTTTCCCTACTATATTCACGCAAATTGGATACATTTAATCTAAATTCAACCTTGATAATCACCCACCAACCTGTTAACCATAGCCGTCCAGGCCATATGAGCTGTGTGGGAGGGACACAATCCCCCCCCCCCCCACCATATTAGAATTGCGCCATATTTTGGGATCATATAGACAGAAAAACCATTATTTTACCGCCATAATTTTGTTTTGAAGAACCTCAAGGGGTTGGAAAAAATTATTATTTATATCACTTTTATTTATGTTTATCATATGTTTGTAAATAGAGTTTAAGAAGAAAAATAAAGTACTGATTAAAGAAAACCTTGATAATCCCTAACTGAACAGCCCCACTAGCGTAATAATACCTAAGCGTATAACCCGGATTGGTAGTCAGACGTGGTGCGCATAAAAAACTAGTTTTGTTTGTAGTTTGTTATGAATAATAGTTAACTACTTGAGAGAGTATTTTTTTAAAGCTAGTTTGTGGTGGTTAAGCGGTTGCTGTCCGGACCGTCTGGTTCACCTGGATGTCTCAATATTTACGAACCTTGAAGGGGGAACGTGAACACAGTATATCCTGGGACTAATTTGGGGCCCAGTCACCACGCGGGTAGCCTACCCTGCCAGACCCCACCAACCCCCCACTTGCTAGGAGCTTTCCCTTGATACACTACAATATATTGGCCAGGGAACTTAAAAGCGCTGACGTTGACTTGGGTAGTTGTTCAGGCCCGTATGCAAGAACGTTAGTGAATTCTTAGTGGAGCGATAGTTTCGTCTCGAGCACACTATCGCTCATCCTTTTAATCTACCTATGATGAGTGTGATGACGCAAGCAAGCCCATGCTAGTGTCAACAAAGCATCCACTTAGTCAAGTTCTTACATACGGCCATAAGTGTTATTATTTCTAAAATATAATTATAAGATTAAAGAAAAAAAACTATTTTAATACCGTGCTTTGTTTTTCCATTGTATCTTACAACCCGTCCTGATTATCATTTCAACCAGCCTAATTGAGTATACGTTAGAATTAAGAGGAAATGCTTCCATGTTTGTGTGGAGGGTGGGTAGGAAACTATTAAGTAAATATCACCCTCAATAAACATACCTGGAATTCTAACCCTGATTTCAACTAAACGCTTCATATGAAGTGGGTATACTAAAGGTAGAACTTTTCAGAATATCTAAAAATAAATATAAGTGGCCAACATTTACAACGTTTTATCCTTAAATGTTAAAACCATCTTTCTAAAGTATATACATTATATGTTTTAGCGTATGAATGCATGAAATTATTGCTAGTCACATTTTTAAATGCCAGACAAGATTTTTACAGTAATGTTCTTACTAAATAAAACGTAAAATGAAGTACACTACAATTTTGTTACTCGTTAGTTTGACACCAACGATTAGGGATACTCAGAAAAAAAAGGCGCCTGCAATAATGTGGAAAACCACCTTGAAAATCAAATTTGATAAAATCAACCTCAATGCATCCAGCCAAGATTTGAACCTTTAATCCCATCGTCATCGGCAATCCAGTCTATTGTGATCCTGACGTCAAAGATCTTTTAACCTCTGTTTCCGATGAGGTTACACTAACATCTCACTAAAAGTGTCACTTTCTGAAAATTATCTTAAATATTTACAGCGACAGTCATTTGTCCATTTTAGCTCATGACTTTTTTTTTTCATTCGAACTTGAATTTAAAAGTTTAGTATTTATTATTTTTAATTTATTGAAGGTATTAAACGTGCACTTTCTGAACCGACTGATTACACCAGTCAGCCATGCCAGAAATCGAGCCCGGGATCTTTAGCTCGGTGGACAGACACGTTACCGACTGAGCAAAGTAGTAAGACTTGAAATTATTGATTTTGTTTGTTTGTTTATAATAAATGCGACGCTAAAAACTCGTAGCAACAAACAAAGGAATTACCTTTCTTCAGGCCCGCATTGGAATAAGTGCCAAACTTAGCTGCTCTAGTTTTCCGGTGATTGGTGAGGTCGGAAACGCAATTCTCGCATCCCTTCTTATTATACGTTTTTTTTTTTCCTAAATCGTTTTCCCTTGACCCTCCAAGCGAATGCAGATATTTTTTAAATTCTACCTTATTCCTCTATAGTCCATTTTAATTAAAATTCGGAAAGCCCAGAAGTAAAGTAAGACGCGGTAGGAAAGAATTAAAAAACACATTTCCAGACCAGTAAACAAAGAGTTTTTGCAGATCATAATAACCATTTCTAGCCATAAAAATTTTTGTAAAAGTGTCATCTTTTATTGTGTGTTTTTGTACTCTAAACTGAAAATAAATTCAACGCTCGATAGAACAGAAACCTTTTCATTTCCATAATGGAGTGCTTCGTCTTTTTCTTTTTTTTTCACATACTCTGTCCACTTCCCAAGTTTGTTGAGACGATTCATCAAAAGAAGAAGAAAAATGAAAGTTTTTGTCTCCAAGTAACTTACAGAATATGTAAGATGTCGTCCGGAATTGGTTCTCTTGACTTGTTTAGTATCCCCGTCAGGTCCTACCGGAGAGCTGTGGCGCGTTGCAGGCGTCCAGTAATCCGGTGTTAAATTAATAACATGGTTCACGCCAAAATAGAGCTCAACGGTATCAACGTGTATCTTTAGGGTTAAATACTTTACATTTTAGGTTAAATAATATAAAAATGATCATAGAGATGTCAAATTAGCTCATATTCCCGGGAGTTTCGCGCATAATATCTCAGCTCTGAGCATTAAATGGCTGTAAACATTAAATCTAGCCTTTTTCAAACACGCACGCATTTAGTCAAATATATTTATAAGCATTGATTATACCTTTTATAGTAAGGAAAGATGGATGTAAGCATATAAAAGGAGACAAATACAATATTTATTTTACAATGAAAAGAATAACACAGTTCACACTTAAGCTCAGGATAGTCTTATCTTTTTTTTTTCTCAAGGGTGGGTGGATCTCAATGTAATAATCTCTGCTGAATGTACAAAGGTAGGACTTTTAAATAGATTGTTTCACGCGACACTCTCAGACCTACACAAGTGGGTACGCGGGCAAAAACGACAGGATTGTCTTGTTTGGGGTTTTTTTTTTTTTCGTGGGGGAGTTCAATATTGGAATCTCTGCTGAGTGTACAAAGGTTAGATTCTTAAATGTTTTTCTTGCGTGAAACTCTCAGACTTGTATAATTGAGACACGCGAGCAAATACGTCAGTATAATCTTGTTTTTTTTTTTTTCTGGGGAGAGTTAAATATTAAAATCTCTACTGAGTGTACAGATGTTGGAATTTTAAACGTATTTTTTCACGTGATACCCTCATATCTGTACAATTGGTCACGCAAGCAAAACATCAAGAGAGTTTTTGTTTTTTATTTCCAGGGGTGGAGCTCAATTTAAAGATCTCTAATGAAGGTATTAAATATTCTAAAAGACGAATTATCAGGAATTATTTTAACCTAACGATGTAGCATAATACTTTACATCGAAATTGCCGTTGCTTTTTCATGCTTCGAGTTTACTACCTATCCTAGATATACTCTTAGGGTTTTACTTTCTATCAACACCTCAGAGAGAAAGTATTGTGATCGTAAAAAAAACTCGTGGTTTTGATAAATGTCGACGTTTCATGACCAAAAAAGATGCTTTCGCAATTCCGTATGTCTGTCGGTACCTTGCGCTAAACCCGAAACTTGGTATCCCCAGGGTTTACGGGATTAGATGTCTAACACTAGGTGACCTTGTGATCTAGGTTTTATGTAACAGACTTCTGTGCTGGGTATCCGGGGTTCAATCCTTGGTCCCGGCACAGGTTTATCTGATTGCCAAACCCTTCCTCCACCTCTGACAAGACGTGTATTAATCACAATTTGTGAATGTGTGGAATGCCAGGCCTCCACCATGGTTCGGATTCCACGCTAAACTGTAGGTCCTCCATTTCATCTCACAATCACACTACCATTACACATTAGCGTAAGTGCGTATAACCCGAACGGGTAGTAAGACGCGGTACTAATAATAATAATAATAATAATAATAATAATAATAACACTAATCAAACACTAAATTTAAGAGTAGTTTACTGAAGGAAAAAATGATAAAAAATCGATTTTCTCAAAATTAGCTCTAACAATTTTGATTAAATTGTAAATCTAGACACTGTGTATCATTATAAACAAGATGTCGATTCTTATTTTCTTATAAAAATGACTCTGAGAGTAATTTACATAGAAGAAATTTTCAACATTTCATAATTTTTACGCAACTATTTGAGATAAGAAATAACTTATTGTAAAGTTTTAGTACTATTAAAGATACAAATCATTTATTTGAAATATATTTTTATAAAACCAATAGTTTTTGGGCCATAAGCAACTATATATACTTTTTAATTCAATTCAGGTCTTTGAAAATGATTTTGAGTTGTATGCTCTATATTATAGAGAAATTTAATATGGATACGTTGACATAAATTAGGTCTCTGTAAGACTAACGGTTCTCGAGATATTTAATTTTAAGTGAAACCTTACAATTGCATTTTTCTTCCAATATGGCGGATTTTCCCGTAATGGGAAACTTGTGAATGTTCAGTGAATTTAGAGGGACATATACTGAATACATTCCAATAAGTTTAATTTTGTTATTAATTTTGTCCAATATTTTTAATTTTCTTATTAATTTTGTCAAAGTTCAGGCTTTTTTTTTTTTTTTTTCACTAACTGCCCTGTACTATTGTGGTACGGCCAGACTGAGCGAGCGACTAAAAAATAAATGATACGGAACTCCGCACGGACTTTCTCGCTCTCTTGTTTATAAATGAAGATATTTACTCAAATTCGTAATATAATATACACTAGCAAACCCGTGAACAAGTTGCGCTAGACATACGTAAAACACTTTTCATTCGTGGTTTTAAAATTAATAATTTTATTTAAAAAGAATAAAGGTCTTCATTTGTATATTTGGATCAATAAAAAATATCGATATTGGGTCCCCGAGGGCCAACATTTCGTATTAAAATTTTGATTTCTTGTTAAAATTCTCATCATTTTACTTGGGGATGCACATATTATGGTTATCGCATAGCTATTAAATTTCTCTTTTATACATTTTGACCAATAAAATAGGTAATTATTGACTATTGAGTCTAAAATGAGAGAGATAGAATCGTTATAGCCGACTTTGAGAAAATTGAATTTTACTCTTTTCATCCTCTAGTAAACTGCTATTAATTTTTGGGTTGGACAGACGACGTTTCAAAAACCATTTTTTAAGGTTTGGGGGGTCATGAAACGTCGCCATCCATCAAAATCTCAAGTTAAATTTTGTTTGACGATCACAATACTTGCTCTACCTGTAAGGTAGCGAGAAAGTAAAAATATTGATATTGGGTCCCAATAGTCAACACATCGTATTAAAATGTCAACTTCCAGTAAAAAAAAAATCGGCATTTTACCAGGGATTGCATCTTATGGTTATTGCATTGCTATTAACTTCCTCACTTATAAATTTTGACCAATAAAATAGGTAAATATTGACTATTTAATCTAAAATTAATCTAAAATGATAGAGATAGATTATTGTGTACAAAAATCTATCCTAAGAGGTTGAAAGAAAGAGAACATACACTTTATGAGGGATTTACTCATTTCTTACTCTATGGTATTAGAGAATTATTGCGTTAAAACTTAAGTAGTATCTCTTTACAACTAAAGCTCAAAAAATTGTATTAATATATTTGCCCATATCTTAGAAACTGTTGATTTTATAAAAAAAAATCATATAAAGTTTTTTATTTTTAATAGTACTACAATTTTGCAATGATAAGTTATTTAGAATCTTTAATAATTGCGGAGATACGGAAATTTCCGCTTCTGTAAAATACCCTATAAGTCATTTTCATGGGAAAATGTAAATGTCAATTTTATTTATAATCTTAATCAACGGTTAAATACGAATTTTATTCAAAATCGTTAGAGCTGATTTTGAGAAAATGATTTTTTTTCTCTTTTCGCTTTTTATTAAACTACTTTTAATTTTAGGGTTAAAAAGACACACAGACAGCATTGCAAAAACCACTTTTTAGGGTTCAGGGGGTCATGAGACTCGACATTCATAGAAACTTCAGGTTAGATTTTTTTTACGGTCACTATACTTTACCTTTAGTGTTCGAAAAGTTAAAAATCATATATTTGCGTATAGCTTGAAAGTTATTGGTTTTATAAAAATATGTTGCGGAAAAAATATTTGTATTATGAATAGATCTACATATTTGCCATGATAAGTAATTTAATATCTTAAATAGTTTCGGAGATATGATATAAAATGAGAATTTACGCATCAGACCGGAGCCCTTAAAGTCATTTTGTCGAAATATTCAGAGTAACCATTTTATTTATAATATTTATAAATGCTTATAAATGAAATTTAATCAAAATATTTAATCCAATTATGAGCAAATCAACTTTTTTCTTTTACCCTCCAGTAAACTACCCTTAATTTTAGGGTTAGATATCCAATTCCATAAACCCCTCGGGCCAACCCTATAAAAACCTTAGATACCGAGGTTCAGCCCGATCGGTAAAATAATTTAGGCTCTAGTTGGAGGTATAGACAGACAGACAGACAGACAGACAGACAGAATGACAGAAATTCAAAAATCACTTTTTCGGAATCGGAGGATTATGAAACGTCGAGATTCATCAAATTCTCGAATTTGATTTTTTTGACGATCACAATACTTTCTCTAACTCTAAGATAGCAAGAAAGTAATAAAAATTAACACATTGGTTGTAATGAGATGTAATGAGTAATGAGCGAGCGAGTGAGTGACCGAGCGCGCGTGCTTGAAAGATAGAACTGGATCTATTTTTCAAGTACGCGCACTCGACCCCGTACAGTCTAATTTACAGGCGCTAGCAATATTATTGTATGTTGTTTCATTGAGTGCTAGGAAAACTTCTCATTTTGACATTTTTATTACTATCGATAAACTTAACAATATTTTATCTCACAAAAGTAGGCTAACAACTTTAACCACTGGGTTATGAGCGCAAACCACAGCTGCCAAAGATCAGTATCTTATTGACAAATAAAGATGTACCACACTCTTGCTAGAGAATACATAATATAAACCTGTGCTCTTATCGAGCATAAAAGGGATAACTGATGAATACGTTTGCTAGAGAATTCAGACGTGTTTCAATCGTTCGAAAACTCCCCTACAATCGTGTTTCATCATGTTGAAGACTCCCGCAATGACTGGTTTCAGAAGAGTATTTATATTTTCGGAGTTTACAGGATTACTCAATAACAGGCAGGATTACAATATTCTGGTGACGTCACCTATTGTCAATGATCTTTGTTGAAAGAATGGAGGGAAATTGAGGAAAGGAGGATTTTGTTAAACTTTGTATCTCTTTTTAATTGAACACACACCTCTTATGCTCAATTCAGTACCAATTTTCGTCAAGACCAACCCATTTTGCTCAAACCTGTAACCTTTTTAACTGAACATGAACCTATTTTACTCAATTCTGTACCCCTTTTTGGAGATTTGCACCCATTTTTGCTCACCTATATACCTCTTTTTGTAGATACATAGCCTGTTTGATCATAGATATACCCTTCTCTCCAGGTGACAGCATGATTTTTTAAATAATAATAATAATAATAAAAATAATTTAAAAAGGGTGGTGGAGTAAAAAAGTCGAGAGAGGTTATATCAGAGAGCTATACTTAATGGTGAAAGTTCTACCAGGTACAATATTCCTATTCCCTAAGAGTTGAGTGAGGGACCACGTCACAGCGGAAAACTCAACTTTGCATAGTACCTAACGGTGAAATAGAAAAATTTAAAAAGAGGACACATTTAATAAATACAGAAAGTAGATCAAGGTCAATGGCCTGAGTGAC
Organism: Timema cristinae; assembly: GCA_039000515.1. Lineage (NCBI taxonomy): Eukaryota > Metazoa > Arthropoda > Insecta > Phasmatodea > Timematidae > Timema > Timema cristinae. The sequence continues at coordinate 66,328,694 of JBCFYV010000012.1, read as the reverse complement.
CTAAGAGTAGATCATGTGGTCAAAGGGGCAGGTTGCCCATCCCCATTACCTTCATCTGCTATCATTTATATTTAGGATAATGGTAGTCTTGGTTCGTCGCATGTGTAAATGTTATACACTATAAAGTATTTGAGACAGGACTGTTTTACATGAACTAAAAGTAAAATAAAAATGCTTACAGAAAGTCACATCTCCCCATTTGCATCGGCCAACTGTGGTGTGGAAAGTTAACGGAAACGGGATATGTATTATATTTAACTGTACAGCTAAATAGTTACATGTAAAAATATAGGTGCTAAGAAATAAACGAGTAGTAAGACGCGGTGCTAAATAAATAAAATCTAAGAAATACATTTTCAACAAATTAATTACCAAACAATTTCTTGAAAAAATTACATAATGTTATTACTGGCTCTTCAAATCTTAGAAACTTTAAATTATTTTTATGACCATGTTGACCACGTACGGGGCGTGCAACTTAAAAAAACAACATAAAACAACAAATTTAGCACTATATTCCCAAGCCCTATCTGGGTACCAAAACAAAACTCACACAAAAGTTTGATATTATTTTATGCTCACCATCAGAGATCAAACCAGGATCTGCCAGATTTGTATTCGATCTCCCTTACCACTGAACTACCGGAATGGAGAACCCATTTTCACTACCCATAAATTATCTCTCAGCTATTGTGATACAGTTAGCATAAAAAAAACATGGTATGATTTACTGCGATTTATTTAGGTTCGTATAATCACGTTGTTAAAAGATAAACTGTGAGATAGTAAAAAATTTTTTTTAAAGCTACAGAAAGATTTATTTGCAACATGAACAGTATTTCTTTGTTTAAACATTTTTTGTTTTGTTTTCAATTTCGTAAAGTCAGCGTTAGAAGCCCATCTTTATATTTTTCTACTCCCTACATCATTTTACTGCTTGTCATCGAATACACACACGGCTCACTCACTCTCACACACTTTGCACCGAAGGATCCATTTTACAAAAGCGTATAAAGGATGCTGCTTTCCCTACTATCACAGCAAGCGCAATACATATACGTATCTCTTCTGCTAGGGCCCTCGCTAAAAGATGTGCAGGCGGCTTCTTAGTGCTGAGACTATTTCCATAAAGAGAAAAGATGTCTCGGAAACTGAATGTTTCATGCTATTTTCTTCTTTTTTTATCCTTTCAAATAAACCCAGCCGGAGAGATTTCTGTGTCTCAGGACGACATACATACACACACACATACACACACACATACACATACATACACACACGTGTGCGCTGAGAAACTCGAACAGAGAGAGAGAAAGAAAGAAATGTCAGGCGCCTCTCATACCCTATCATAAGACCTGATTTTTTTCTCGCACTTCTTCAAAATTGATGTTTCTTTGTTCAGCAGCCGGGAAGATGGTTTGGAAGTTAAAAAAAAGTGGGTGTAAAAAATGCCGGAAACAGAAAATAAATTTGCAGTTGTGGCAAACTCTGGAAACAGCTGAATGGGGGGAAAAAGGGGATAAATAATATAAAAGTCAGCACTTTATGATAGTTCTTACAACTTTCCACGTGTTTATTTTTTTCATTTTAACATATATATTTTCTATTTCATACAACTTTCCTTTCACAGATTCGCATGGTATCAGTCACTTCTTCACCATCCCTCTCCCTCTTTCTCTACCCTCTTCCACAATCTTCCAGACCATATATCTTTTGTCATCATGCGAAGAGATGAATTTGTACCACGTGAAGAAGCTGAGTCCTATGAAGAAGAGACACGGATGGAAATGTTATTAAGCCAGTAATGTCTACATGATGTTACATGGGGGAGAGGGTGTGTACATCATAGTTTTATGTAAAGTAGTGGTTCTTAACCTTTTATAACTCGCGGCCCCCTAAATATCATAATATACTTTCGTGGCCCATAGTTTTTACTAACATATTAATCTTTTTGAAAAACATTTGAAGTTCTTGGTAAGGAACGTTTAATATTTATAAATAAAATTCAATTTTTAGTGAAATTAGGTTGTACAGGTTGTATTAAATTAACATGAAAGACATAAATGTGTAATATAATATATATGCACAATATTTGATTAATATTTGAAAGAAATCGGTAATATAAATTACAAGTTATGATACTTTATAGTTATGAATGTCTTGGAATTATAACAAACATCTAAAAATTCTTCATTTGAGCCAAAGTTATACTTAGAACTATATTCTTAAAAACATAGTTCTAAGTATAACTTTGACTCAAATGTATACAATTTTAATAGGTACTGAATTTTTAGATATTTGTTATAGTTTTGTAACGGGCTAAACTGGCTTAGCCCCTTTAAACCTCGGGATATCAATAATATTTACTCCAAGCAAGTCATTAGGAACTTAATTATAGCATACTGTTTCTACATACAATACTCGTAGCACATGTTTATTCTTTTCACATACCAACTTCCCGGACTTTTCCTCGAAAACACCTGCCCCATCAGAAGAGGCGCCGCTTGAATGGGGACGGACCTCGCCTCTAAATAATGTTGCACCGCACTCACCAAAGTTCCGAGTTAACTGAAGGCGGCCCGCGGATTGTACGCTCGGCGACTCTACCTTCTAGAGCTCAACCAAAGCATCCCCCACTCTTCACTTGTGGACGACCCACAAGGCCTTGCGAATCTTACTATATATGCTGCAGCAGGCTTGCAATGAGGATAACAACGAGCACATTGGTGATTACAACACTACAAGGACTACGGCTACAACTATCACCAATAATCCGTATTACGGACGTCCTGCACTGAGAGAAGAAAGTACTCGACGATGATCACGTTGGTTGCTATGTCGGATCCACTGGATCTGAGGAGGTAACTAGGGCCTCTACATAATCATGAGACCACAAGGAGTAGTCTATATCTTGGCAAGGCGTACTGATTAGCACTATGATTAGTTATTTAGGAATATTAGTTAAGTTAGCTATGCTTAGGGTTTAGAGTTCTATTATAATTAAATCTAATAGTTCTCACGCTTCACGCGTTTCTTCTGCTGAGTCCTTGAACCAGTAGCCTAAAGGGAATGTTTCCCGCGTCTCACCCAGTGTGAACATTTTTTTTTATCCCGGAGGTAGCTGGCTGGGATAGGGATGGTTCGAGTTATTCAAGGACCTGGGAATGATACCTAGTTAGGTACATAAGTCTATATGCAACTCCGGTTTAGGAGTTCAAACTGTGGGACACCTCTGCCCATCTGGCTTGGCTCATGGACTAGAGTCACCAATGTTGTGTTTTTTACTCCCCTTTGGGGGTGTTGTGCTTGTGGTCCGCGTCTGCCTCTCGGGCACGGCTCGTGTTACTATTTATTCACTTGTATGGAAGTATCTCGTTGAACTCCATTTGGGGGCTCAACTTGTGGGGCTTAACTGCCATTTAGGCATGGCCCGTGGTATTTGTAATTTCAATATTAATCACAACTTGCCCACTATGAGAGGGCTTCACTTAGTTCCTTTATCACAGGTGCTCTATATAACCGAATTAGAACTCGCCCAATATTTCAGCCTACTTAAGGTATTTTGTCAACATGTAATGTTGTTGGATGGTGTCTGGCTTTCAGGTATGTTATTGTACATCCATTGGGCGCTTCACGCCCCTAGTTGACATATGTATATATTGCTGGCTACCTAGTATTTATCAAATACCTATAGACTATGCTCATTGAGATGGTGTCCTAATCACACTTTTCAGTGGCGTCGCGTCAGGGCAAGCAAGGCAAGCACGGCTTGCCTCTGATTGAAGATATGTTATTGTTTTATTTAAGGTTTGCAAAAATATTCTCCTGGTCATCATTTAAATGTAATTCAAGCATCAGTGGGTTTGAAAAAAAACAACCATACATGGCAGTGACCGTAACATGCATGCAAGGCGTGCGCTAGTCCATCTAAAGGTGGTTAAAAGTCGGTATTTGTCCGACTTTCTTCCCATTGCTCTAGCTAGTGTGGTTCTTATTTGTGACGTAATATATTTCAGAGGGGAGAGAAGGGAAAGAGCTGTGGATGTCAGGTAAAAATGCCAGCAGCCGAGCTACAACTTCTCTTGGCCAAAAGGTGACGACTAGAACCGAAATCATTACCCCTCTCTACCTCTTTCAAAACATATCGGGATGGTATGGCATGAAAGGGGAAATTATTATTGGCAAGGTACTGACCCTGTGCCTACACATCTTTAAACCCGGTACATATGACACAACTTATTTTACATAAAGTTGTACAAGAAGTTACAGCCTGAATATGGTGTCGTGCGAACACACAAAACTTGTACAAGATCTGCCTTGCACAACTTATTGTATTCAATTTCAGGAACTAGAACGCGTTTTCTTGCACAGCTTTTGAGTTGTAAACACGAAAAATTCTTTGCTAGACAGTTAATTAAAAAAAAAAATTGTAAGAAAACAGCTAAATGCTTGAAAACAAACAAATAATTATAAATGAAGGAGGCTAAACCCCAAATATAAAGCTTTTCAAATGTTTTTTAAATAAAAAAATCATAAAATTTAGGAATGATTAAGACTTTTTTACATTAAATACCAATATTTTTCAAATCATTCAATTATTATTTTTCTATAAAAAGGGGCAAAACGCCATTTTTTTTTTTCAAATATTGTATGCAATCACAAATGCAGTGTGAACAGTCACTGACTAAAATTTGTATGCAATCTATATGACCAAGATAATGTACAATTTCTTGCACAACTTTTGTACAAAAAGCTGTGACGTGTGTACTGGGCCTTAGAGTTTTGTAGAGTTAATTGTAGTAGGTGCTTTTGTTTTGATGTGTGTATCATTGAAAGCTAACAAACTAAAGTTTATAAGTATGTCTATAATAAGTAATAACACAATAATGTAAATCACAGAATAGAAGGACGCCAAATACCACAACTATAATAAATAAAACCCTCCAAATAGCTTCTTGAAGCATAACATTTTTTTTTTAATCCGTGACATACCCTGTTAAGCTTGGGGGCACCCCTTCCAAGCTTGCCTAAGAATGTTGGTCACGAGATGCTACTGACACTTTTGTATGTTGTTTAATTAAATTATATTGTTCTCACTTATCCCTTGTTCTCATTACTAATTAACATGTTTGTTTGTGCGCCGTCCTCTCTATTAGATTTAATATTTAAACACCCAACCACTTTATATATCAATGAAGAGTAGGTAGCGGCGCAATTTCAAGACATAACTATAAAGTATCATAACTTGTAATTGATATTACCAATTTCTTTCAAATAGCAATCAAATATTATGCATATATATATTATATGTTATTACACATTTATGTCATTCGTATTAATTTAATACAACTTGTACTACCTAATTTCACTAAAAATGGAATTTTATTTATAAATAACATATTAATAATTAAGATTTATTCTAAAATAGGGACTTTATTTACCGATTATAACAACAAAGGAATACAAAAACAGAATTCAACCTACCTTAATACATTTAATGAGACCTCTGCTGTAGAACACTTTCAACTAAATTGTCTATTCTGTTTTCGAAAGTAAAACCATCAGGCTCGTGTCAATTGTGGCATTTAAAAGATCCTTGAAAATTATATGAAAATACCTTTCTGGCAAAATTGGTAGCCCCTTTCACGCTCGCTCATAAACAAACAGTGTGGAAGGCAACGAGGAACCACCACACTTCCTATACACACCCATTATCGTTGCTGAGGTAAAGGCAGATCTTGTGAAGAAAAACTTTATCTTCGCTTTCTCTCGATTAACCGTTGCCAAATCTCCTCTCTTTCAGTTATGTTGGGAGGTAATGTGCTGGGGTAAGAAGGAGCTACTGGCAACCTCGACTAGATAGCTTTCCGAAACTTGTCTTATATTTTAGGAGAAATTGATCACACACTAACCAGAAAATGACAATGCTTTTTCCCAATAGTAACCATGCAGTTCCTTCAGCGATGATATACAGTGTAGTATAAATGATTTATACCAGATGTTCAATCCTCGGTCCCGGCACAAATTTATCTGATTACCAAACCCTTCCTTCACCTCTGACAAGACATCTTGTGAATGTGGGGAATGCCAGGCCTCCACCGTGGTTCGGATTCCACGTTAAATTGTAGGTCCTCCATTTCATCTCACAATCACCCTATCATTACACATTAGCGTAAGTGCGTATAACCCGAACGGGTAGTAAGACGCGGTGCTAATAATAATAATAATATACCAGATGGTGCAGGCAGCACTAACCAGTGTAGCGTGTCAATCATGTAAAGTTGACACCTACACAGTTAGGCTACGTAAAAATATGAAATTATAATAATTATATTGGCAAAATCCAAAGAAGAGAATTATATTTGAAATATTTAATAATAATATCCTTCAAAACCTATTGTTAACGACTGGATGGACTCGGATATGTTCCACGTGGTCTCAATAGAAAATACTACAAGTCATTTTAATAATACAAATCTGCTTAAAAATACTAAACTTGCAATAGTGGAATCCAAAGAAGATAATTAAAGCTAATACATTCAGGAATAATATGCTTTAAAACTTACCGTGGCTGGATGGGATCGGATAACGCCAACATGCCTTCTAGCATAATATTGAACACGAATGGTGATAAGAGTGCTTGCTAACACATCCACTTACTATGCTTGCTAACACATCCACTTACTACTCCTTCAGTCGTAGAAAAGAACTAAACCTATGTTAGGTTCGCTCCCACGACCCTCGAGCGCCTATTGGCTGAGTATTAGTCTTGTATTTATATTAGTATTGTACCCCAGGGAGTGGGTCAGTAAATACATGTACTATTGAATGCTCTGGCAGTACCACTAGGGAAAGGACCGGCCATAGTACTATTGTGTGTAGACAACTGTATGTTAGCCATCTACCAATGCAATCAACTAACCTTTATATTGCTATTCATTATGTCTCTTAAAGAATTTTCTTAAGTCCCAATCAAGCAAGCTAGTTTAAATTATAAATGTGGTAACAATATTATATGTATATAATTTCCAGTTAACGTTTGTTTATAATTACCTCACTGTTTTTCTTTTAGAATCAACTGACCATAGCCTGGCGTCAGTCCAAATGTTTTGTAATTGAGCATTGCTCTTCAAGTCTACTGCATTTGATCTTGCCCGTGTTGCGACAAGACAGTATTAATCTGGAAATTCTATCTTATGTTTTTTGTATATTTATTGTAATAAATCATATCTTTTATTTTTCTGTTATAATAAATCTATTTTTGTTATTCTAATAATTTTATATATCTGGTTTAAATAATCCCTTTGAATACCCGGTAGAAAAGTATGGTTAACCAGCTGAAAGGCTGAGGGCATTCCCAGATCCGGGCGAATAAAAATAAGTTTAGACCAACTTTCAGTTTGTTTACTCAAGTAGCAGAATAACACGATAATCACTCAGATTAATAAATACATTTTCTAGGGGACCAGGTATGTAAAGTTTAACTTTGGAAAAAGTGTACCCACACTTACGTGGAGAGGAAATTAGAAAACCACCGTTATGAATCAAATATATTGAAAATTATCACCACCAAGTGCACCTAACCACGATTCCAACTCCCAGCATAATTATTCAATCCAGTCTAATTCAAGCTTGCTCCCCAGACCACGTGAGCACTGCTGCGTATATCAGATCCTGGATTGATATGTATTTATAATAAAACACAATATAAGCCCGGTTTTGGTAAATTCATCTTTAAGAACCCCCAAGAATAATAGTAATACATTTTTAGCACCGCGTCTTACTATTTACATTCAGGCTATATGCTTAATATAAATAGGGAAATAATAAACAACGGTCATCCTCTATGCCAAGTTATTAGAATCTGGCGTTGATATGATTCTTCTATTCGAACAGCCATTGACTGGACTCGTAAGGGGACCGCCTAACGGAGCGTTATAACGGGCTAGAGGCACCCTGAAGTCCCCCGTTATTTAAGAGGTTTTTTTTTACTTTAAAATATGGTTCACTCACAAATAGAGGCCAAGGTACCAACATATCAACATGTCCTTGTGGAACTAAAAACATTTTCTTTCCAGTGTTATAGCTTTATTTTTTAATAAGAAAAGGGGAAATTATTTATTTTTCAATAAATAGGGGTGTATCAATGCGGATACCGATGAATAGTTACCGGACGCTTATTAGTGCATCGGCAATTAATCGTAATTGGCCATTATCATGTCAATTAATCCTTTTCTTAATTTAAATAAATATTTTCTAGGTAGGAGTTTAGTGAATAAAATCGTGACAAAAAAAAACTCACTTAGATACACATTGCATCTTGCTTGTGGGCTATGAAAAGATTACATAACCAGATAAAGAAATATAAATTCATACCGTTGATAAAACAAACAATCTAGTTCCAACTTTCACCGGTTGCATAAAATGTATTTGTGTATGCATAGAATCTTTTTGAATTAACTACATTAACTGTTATCATTCTCTTAAGCATATTTATCAATAGCTATTAGTAAATAATCGATAGTTGGGATTAATCGATGTAAATAATCTCGGATGACCAACTAATTTAAACAATCGGTAATAGGTTTTATTGAATCGGTACACTTCTACCAATAAAGTAATTTTTTTAAGTGTCACAAAAGGATAATTGAGGATTGTTCCAGTGATCTGATGCATCCGAACTACCATCTCCATAAGAAACAGTATGAAGAAGTGGTAGTAGATATTTTCTTATAAGTAGATGGATGGGAGAGCTTGTCCCCCTTTCCCGTGTTTGAAGTGCAACGGAGGGGTTATATCCCCCGGGGACTGGTTGACAAGACTACTCTGTGCATCTTACCCTCTTTTCTACACGTCACGAAAGGTCGTGTCTAGCCTAAGGGAGGGTCACACCCAGTTCCACTCAACAGTCACCAACATTATTGCATAGAGACTGACTGCTACAGGAACAAGTTTATCAGACACCTTGGAATGCTACTAACTATTGTTATTGTGGGTTACTTTGTTTTTTAATATATTCTAAGACAGCCTTGCAAATAAGCACAGAATATTTAGAGGTCCATTAAAAATATATACAGGCCCACTTTTCTTCAAAGACGGCCCAAATATGGTGCATTCATACTAGTAGTAATCTAAATTGTTTGTTGTTTAAAATATTAGCATGCTTCTATTATTTGATTCTACATTGAGCTTATCACTTCTTTGTTTTTACATGACAGCTATCAGAAGCTAGCAGATGATATCAGTAATGCCAGCATTGTCTAAAATTAACTTTTGTCAACATATTTGTAAATAATAATTATTTACTAATTACTATTATTTTCAATAAAAATATTATCAATCACTTTTAACAATACTTCCCCAAAGATTACAGTATAATTTTATTTTCCATAATCAAATTTTAAAAAAAAGTCTAGTAAATTCATTCTAGTTTTTCTTTTAACTATTGTGGCAATTACAGGTTAAATAGAGCGTGACTTTCTACAGTTAATGAAATTGTATTCAGTTATTACTATTTTTATAACTGCCCTTGAATATCTTTAACAAAATAAATGGTTTGTGATAGTAAAGAGGGAAAAACATACAAGATGTTTGTGAAATAATATAAAGTTTAAATTTTGTAAACATGAGTATTAATACAACCCGCCATCCAAGCTGCAACAAGTTCCTCTACGTCATCAACTGGAAGCATAGCTTCTATCCCGTTGCCATATTTGCTTTCAGCATATAAGTACACTTTTAACGTCCTCTTGCTTTTAATAATTAATTTGAATTAAACAGTAAAATAAAACTTCAATACTAAACAACAACCAAACGGTTATTCACATAACCAAAATTTAATAATTTTAAATATACATTATAACAGTGAATTATCGTATAAAATACAGTTAATAAAACCACGTGCGTGAGTCAAATGGTTGAAGAACAAAGTATTTTATAGTTGAGTACTATTGATTTTTTTAGGCGTGTCTATGCTACCCTTAATAAGTTTATTACAAATTTGAATAATACAGTGTCTTTTTTTAATATTAATTCGGCTACTTAGTAATCTATGTGTTCTTTTGTGAATATTATTTCGGTGTGTGAGCATGTTATACTTGGAAAATAAACGTTTTTTTAGTGATCTTTGAATAATTATTTATCTAATATAACATTAAAACTTGCGATAAAATAAAATAGCGAGTGTTTCTCAGTGATCGATACACATTATTCGAGAATTTAAGTGTATCAAGACTATTAAATAAATCTTTTAACCCCAAGATTGTGTTGTGTTGCCCTCGAAGCTAAACCTCGAGTTTATCTGTGAAGTGTAATAAAAAATACTTGCGAGTCTTTCTCCAGTGTTGATTAAATAAATACCAGGCTAAGACTTCAAGTTATAAGTTATTGTAGTTTTATTAGATACTTTGTTATAACAGTTTAAGAGTAGGCCTAGTGAATCTAAACCCACAGAGACGTTGGTAAGTTTGTTTGTTTATTAATTTTATTTTACAAATTCATTAATATAACAGTAATTTATTAAGACTTTCGTACAACATAATTCTCAAATTTTCTTCTGGTTCTTTAATTTCATTTTACGTTGTCCATGATTATGGTATTTTTATACCGAAACATGTCGGAAGAATATAGATCAGCATCATTCTAATGACTAATTATCACAAGGAGTAATGGGACTGAACCAAGATAAGGCTTAGATTTTATACATAGCCTTAAAATAAAAATTATTATATTCTTCAAAAACGTTGTAACAAGAAAATTTTCATTGCTTTATTAAAATTCATTCGGAGATGCTAACCCACTAATTAAATTGTATTACTTAATTTACAACACTGTTGATCTTTAAACTTGGTTTTTGTCCTTAATTTGTTGTATCTAAGTTTTGTAACTAAATTTTAATATGCTATATGTGTATTTTAGACTTGTCATCAACCCATGTTTTAATTCAATGTTATATCAATTTATTGAATTTTTTTATATTTGACATTTTATTTAATTTTTTTATGACTTACTACACATTCAGATTTTTCACATTTATAATGTTATTAATAATACTATTAACAAATAATTATTTGTAAAATAATAAAAAAATAATATTAAAATTATTAATTTATAATAATAAAAACTAATATGGGATTAAATGCTATTTTTTTTAATGTTAATATTGTGGAAAAAAGTAATAATTAATACTAGGCCTGACATCAACATATCAAGGTCAACAATAAATAACAAATTAATAAAACAGTCAAATATGTTTATTTTATAGAAATTATATTTTGACTGTCTGAAGTGACAGCTGCTAAACAAATGCTTTTGCAGATCATATGGTTCGGCGTAGGGATACATAATTTGGTCTAGTAACTTTTCAAAGCTGTCAGCTGTGAGCTGTCAGTCAGCACCAAAGAAGTCTTGGGGGAACTGTATTCGATCTATACAACTGAAATCACGTTCACACGCAGCTGTAGACACTAGCACTGTTACAACAATTGACAACAACACACTAAAAAACTTGAAAATAGGCCAAGTCCGAGCTAATACGTAAGTGTTATTGGAATCTTAGGTGCCCGCGGAAATAATTTAAAAGCTCGGGGCGTGTGGGTGTCTGCTAATTTGCATTCCTGTTCTAAGAGTTTATTTCTGTGACAATCCGACTCTAACAAAATCTGTGAAATGCGTATAACCTGAACAAGACGTTATACGTGGTACTAAAAAAACAAAGTGGTAAATACCATACAAATGTTGTGCTTCAGATGGCTTCAAAATCTCCCTCCCTCATTTTCCTCTCCTGAAAGATACTGGTTCCAATCCTTGCTGGGCTTATAATATACTTATTTGAAGTTCACTAAAATGTAAGTCCCGGTGCTTGTAAAGGTGGGCGCTAATCCTCGGTCAAACCAATAATAATAATTAACTGAACCCTTTAGATTTAAAATTTTCATTTATTAGAGTAAATTTTACTCATATATTGTTGAACACGCAAGGTTGTCTTTCTCATTCTACAATAAACAATCTATCAAGCATATGTACTCACACTATTGGTCACGAGGACAAAGGCATCAATCTTGTATCGTATTGTTTTACAATTGTGGGAAGTTTAGGATTCGAATACTATATGAATGCACTGAGGGCTATTTTTCTCCTTAATGGTTTCCCATACTTCCTCCACGAAAATTCAGATACACTTCTTTGAAATGTTTTCGTGCTACACTATAAATGTAGTTATCAGCACATCCCGAACGGGTAGTAAACCATTGAGAATGGAGGAAGGGTAGTTGGGAGGCAATGACCTGGTCACCTGACATTATTATCTCTGTGGCATTACCCTATGGTAGCTGTTGCCCCTTATTAGATGTGTGACATGACCTCACAGTCCTCGTAAGAGACCTCAAGAGCCCCTAGCTGACGGAATGTCACCATACAGGTCAACGTGATTTGTAATATACGCCAGTGGTTCTTAACCTTTGATTACTCGCGGCCCCCTAAATATCTTAAAATATTTTCCTGGCCCCATAGCTTATACTAACATACTATTCATTAAAATGTATTAGAAAATAATGGCTTTGTTTATTGATTATAATAACAAACAAATAAAAAACAAAAATTAACTTACCTAAATGTATTTAATGGGACCTCTGATGTTGAACACTTTCCATTAATTTGTCTATTCTTGTTTTAGTTGTATTACCTAATGCTATTCGCATGCAGGAGTCAATTTGGTGTCAATTTCACTGCTTCGTTTTAATATTTACCATTGTGGAAAATCGCTTTTCAAATAAATAATTAGAAACAAAGGGCAGCTAATTTTAAATGGCGATGGTAAACAGATGAGGATTATTTCTAATATTCGTGCTTCCCCTCCCCTACACTATTCCGTAAAGTCAAAATTCTACTTTAATTGAATTCTTACGATCATCGAATTCTTTCTACCAAAAGGTAAAATTTAAGATAATTGACGTCAGTAAAAAGCCAATAACATTTTAAATGATTCTTTCAAGGCTCCTCAAAAGACCTTTCGTGGCCCCCAGGGCCGCGGCCTCCCGGTTAATAATCGTTGATATACGCTAGAGGGATTTAAGGCAGGCAGGCAGGAGCGACACTTGACAAGGTAGGGGCTTATTGGGGCTTCACCATCACCCCCGCCCTCTCCAGCTACACGTGTGTTGTTTGTGTCCTCAACATACCAGGGGGCGTTGTTCAAGAGGGGAGGGGAACTCACCAGTCTTGATGGGACAAGGCAGCACGCTCGCTCACTTTTATAACACAGGGTGCGCTAGAGAAGGCATAGTCCTTAGAGTATTTCAAAGGCAACAAATTTCACTCAAGTTTAATTGATTTCCTAACCCCTCCACTCTCTTATTGATAGTTTCGGTTTAGTTTGAGGGAAAATTACATCAGAGAAGGGATAGTCAGATGATTACATCTATTTATCTGACTCTAGACACCCAAAATTTGATACTAGATGTTTATTCAGACTTTTGTCTAGGGATAACACAACATTCGTAACCCAGACGGCCAATTTAACCTTTGGTGACAGAGGAAAAGAAAAGTTTTCAAAGCTATTTATTGTATCTATCCGGAAACGAACCTGAGATTCCTAGATCACTAGGTAAGCTCGCCACAGATTAAGTTCAGTTGCCAATGGTGTAACTTTCTAGAATGTTCTCTTTTATTCAATATTTTAATTCGCTCATAGCACTACAAAGAAATAAAACGAATTCGTTATTTAATTGGTCATGAGTCTAGAATCTGTAGTTGGAGTGCTATAAGAAGAATCTTATCTAACAGAAACAACATATAACAAATATTTACCTTTTTCGGTGGTCACATGGCTTATGGCGTCACTCTCGCAATAGACTGGACTGCCGATGACTATGGATTTGAAAAAAGTATCGATACTTCACTAATATAGTTTTTTTTCCTTTCGATACTAGTTTTTTTCCTCGATATTTTACTTATATTAGTACTCACACTTCGGTATCGAAAGAGCCACTGCTATCTTCACTCATGTTGGGATTATATTTTTACTAGAGTGGACTGTGGAAGAAGAACAAATTACACTATTTCAATTCTCACTCATTTTCTGTATGGCATGCAAGAAGTAAGCATTCAATCTTTTTAAGCTTATCATAATTCAAAGCGGTTATTCCATCTTTGTTTATCAATACATCCTGACAGAGCGATGGGGTGAGTGGCTACCAGTCTACTACACCTTTATCAATGAGCACGGTCATCACAAAATAAACAAAAAAATAACTTTTGTAGAACTCAATGAACACAGTGAAATAAATGGTGCCCAAAGCAGACGAAGCAGAAAAGTTTATATACGTTGATTAAGTAGATGAAGCAGGGCAATACGTTCATTCTTTTAATGTTTGTCAATAGTTAATAACCTATCTTGATAGCGTATGTAAACGACGAATGTGGTTAAAAATAGCATTTCCCAGAAGTGAAATATGAAATAAAAGAAGTTTTATAGCGAAAAATCAACTTGTAAAATTTGTTTTAGATTATTAAAAACAATGATAATTTTCAGTGTTTAAATAAATATGATTATGATGCATTATGATGCACAAGTTAATATTATTATTACTAGATAAGAAAAAATATTTTTCCAGATGAAAATCTCTATGCCGATACATACTGTTATTGATACTTTTCTTTCAATACTAGTACGGTATCAATATTTTCTTCCAATACTTTTATTGGATACAGTATCGATACATTTCTTTCGATACTATATCCCTACCGATGACAGGTAGCTTTGGGGAGGGGGGGGGGTCAAATGAGGTTTGCTTTCTTGAATGGTTTGCCACTCTTACTACACGCAAATGTGAACACAATTGGTCTAAATTCAATCTTCCTCATTCCTAGCACATTAGCGTAATTAGTACATGTGCGTATAACATGAAAAGGTAGTAAGATGCGATGCTAAGAAATTTACTAAATATATATATTCATAGATTCATACGTCCATCCATGTGTTCTGTAGCTGTCGGCTTTAAGAGGTAGCGTCAATTTGTACATCTCTTATAAACATATTGATAACCTTTTGTATATTTGGGAACTTTACATTTATTTGTATATGCACCAAAAGGGTTGTTTGAGACTAAGAGTGTATGGAGATAGTTGAGATCTGTTGGAATACATAGATAACATTATATATTATCAAATAAATGGTACGATATAATCACACATACTTTCTTATGTAGTCTATTATAGTTTGTGATGAAAAAATTAATCATCAAACTAGCCCCAATATTTATTTTTAAAAAAAACGAACATAGATTCTTACCAACTATGCAAAACCCTCCACATTTTAAATAAAATCACCAAGGGCAATTTTCGAAAAATTTAGAATTTTCAAAAATTAGTAATTGCTAAGCTACCCTTAAACGAATTTTCCCTGTAAAGAAAGTATACAATTTTGTTGTCATATTATACACATTAAACAAAATTGTAATTGATAGGCCTATTATCGAGAAATTTTTTATTTAAAAAATCGCTCATCTTTAAATTACCATTAAATTGTAGATCATAATAAAAAAACATACCTTGAACCATTACCATAGAAAATCTAAATATCAAGTTTGAAAAAAAAATCCATCAAACCATTTTGGATGTAGGCCTAGAGATAGACAAACAAACAAAATGGTAAAAGATCTTCTCACCTTGGTACAAAAGTTCAAGCGACTCACTTAAGCCAAAGTTTACTGAAAAACATTTTTATTGTTCTCATTTGTGACCATGAAGACTAAATGTCAGGTGCATCTAGTTAGATTAGCTGGTTGCGAGTGAGCAGGCTGGGGTTCAAACCTTGGCTGGGTGTACTGCGATATTTTTCCTAAGTGTTTTAACACTCACTTCCCCCACGAAAATGCCGATACATCTCTTAACATTTTACCTTCAAAATCTACACCCGACTAGCGTAAATAAAATGCGTATAGCACATTTGGCTAAGGAGAAGCGGGGGAGGGGGCTGATTATTTTTATCTCCCTCAAATGAATCTCAAAATAATCCGTTTTCACTCTCTTTCAAGTGGCACTTTCAGCACTTAATTTAAACTACGGCCTTCTCTCCCAATCAATATAAAATTGTTTGGGCGATATAAATTGAAGGTGGGAGGGTTAGGATAGACAAATTTCTGAGAAATGTGTGCCGCAAAGTAAATTTGTAAAGATCGCAACCAAATAAGGAATTCGAACTCCCCGCAAAACACTATAACAACAACAAAAGAGCCCTTCCCTTCATCCATTGAAATGTAAAACACTCCTCAGCAGAGAAAAAATAGCAAATAAAAAAAAATCAACCCCCTCTTCCTACAAGTTTTCCTTAAAGAAAATCCTCCACTTCCCCTCTCCTGCCCTTCCCATTTTTTTTACTCTATTCTATTCCTTTTTTTCTTCCATGAATGAAGAACGAATTTGAATACGAAAGAATAGAGATAATAATCTTGAAGAAGAGGAAGACGACGAAAAAGTAAAACTTTATAAAAAAAATAGAAAATAGAAAGGAAAAAAATAGAAAAATGTAGGAGGTTGGACCAAGTGCGGATAAGGGAAAATTGGACTTGAAAAGTAGTAATTTTGTGGCTATAAGGGGGGTTGGGTAAAGGATGTTAAGGGCAGGGTGGGGGTAGTATAAGGACGTAAATCTGATTAGAGCTACCGCTTCTTTCTAGGTTGTTCTTCTTTCCCTTTGTGCGGGGAATTGAGCATAAATAACTTCTGGTGTTCAACACGGTAGGCCGCGCATAGAGGAGGGTAGTAAGAGAACATCCCGTAGCAGCGCTGCTAACAAGATTAGTGTCGCCTTGAACCCGCCGGCGGTTTACTGGAATGAGAGCGACTGAAATCTTTATTTTTCTATAGCCTTTTATTTCACAAGTGTTTATTTATGTGATTATTATTTGTAATAAAGTAGTACTTTCTAAAACGCATCTATATATCAGGAAACAACTTACAAACTAATTTAACAGTGTGTTGGTTATAAAATGAGTGCGCTATTCTGTCTGCAGCTAAAGCCACATTTTTTTTATCTCCTTCCTTCAACTCATGTACCCTGAGCGCTCCCTCACCTCGCTATAATTGTAATGAATAGTTCATCCTGCTAGGCTGCTTATTTACCATCTTCTAACACTTCCATTCCTCCAATTCTTGTGCCCTGAGCACTTCTTAACCTCACTACATACACACATAGCTTACACTCGCATCCACATCTTGTTTCTACACAACATTGATCTAAAATAAAAACATGCACAGAACATGTCTAGTTTTCTATTATTCGTAGACCAAATTAATAGCTTCACTGTATTTCTTATGCCTTGACACTAACATAAAAATCCGAAACATTCCCCCAAGTAGTGCGAGCTGTTAACAATACAAAATATATGTTACGGTACATAGCACAAACATTCTCGCTCATTTACCTAACAATGGAGATTTTTTTTTTAAATCATTAGATATGTGAAATAAAATAATATAATTTTTTTTAGATTCGCGTTTAACTTCCCATTCAAGGTTATGTACTAATTACTTTAACGGGTTTGGGATGAGGAAGATTGAATTTAAAGGAAGTGTACCCACATTTGCTTGGAGAGAGTGTGAAACTATTTAGGAAAAACCACACTCATTACACCCGACCGGGATTGAACCACGATCTCCCTGTCAACGGAAGTCTAGTATAGTTTACTGCGAAAGTAGCGCTTTAGGACATGCGGCCAACGAAGTGGGTATTGGAGATTGTTGCAGAAACTTAATTGAAAAAAGAAAACGAACTTCTACCAAAACGGATCAGGGAAATAGTATACACTGTTACAGAAATACTTAGAAAAGAGGAGCGTCTTTGTTCACCAAAGAGCATAACTATCAACTCCTCATTTCCCAGACATCTATTAAAAAATAAAAAGATGGTTTGTTTATATCTCAGAAACTCTTGGTTTTATAAAAAGTAATTAAAGTTTATTGTTTTTAATAGTCCCACAGCTTTGCAATGATAACTTTATTTCGTATCTCAATGAGCTTTGGATAAATGAATCAAGGGGTTGATTGTAAAAACCGGACTAGTCCAAAAATTCATAAATTGAGATGGCATCAATGGATTGTATTCCTTATAGGTAAAGCTACATCTGGGTGAATAATATTCTGCCAAAAATTGGACAAGTCGCTTTGAAAATTAACTGTGAAAATACGATGTTTCTGCAAAAACTGGACTAATCCACCATCTTTCCAGCAAAAACCAGAATAGTCCAACTTCCCTCCAACAAAAACTGTACTAGTCCAGCTGTTTCTGGAAAGGATCACCAGTAGCGCTAGAGTAGACAAGCCATTTTGTTGTCAGCTGTATCAGGTGAGTGCTCTTTGTTTACCTACAATGGAAGAAGAACCGACCAATCGGTTAAAAAAGGGTTAAAAAATAAAGAAAACAAGATACTGTTACAAATAAAAAAGTAAGAGGTGAAGAACATATAAACCATGTTGGGGAAAACTGTTCTAAAACGAAGTACAGGAGAAGATTGCATGTATGTAAACATAGCCTTTATTTAATGTGATAATTAGGCCTACTTATTTTTCATCGTGTTTTTGGTATATAGATGGCTGCTGGCCACTGTAAATAACAATATTTATGACTATTCAATATTATAACAAAAAGTAAAGGGAATGGTACGCAGGGAGAGGTGGAATTTTTTTTTTGCTGTGCTAAATTATGATAAATTTAATGTTTTATAGCATTAAACACACCACAATAGAGAAAAATTCTGATTATAACAAAACAAATTTTGTGAACAAATTCTTAATTTTAATGGCTATGCTTGGTGTACACATTGATTATAATAAGCCTTTAAGTGACTGGTTTAGAGTATTATGAAGTAGGTCTAATTCCATGGGTATTTCTTTCGTTTTATTCATGACCCAATGAAAGCAAATTGCTAACGCGTTTGGTTATTATTCCAGATGCTCAAGATTTAAATGTTATGACAAGACATCTGAAGCTGAGAGAAATAAAAATATGGGATCACTTCAATAGCATGGCAAATAAAAATGAACAAGACTCTCACTTGTATGGATTGATAGCCATACGATTAATAGCATGTAGGTGACCAAGAAAAGTCGAAGATGAAAGTATAAAATATCATTATGAAGCATACTCCTACAACATTAGAGTATCAGGTGAGGAAGTGCTAGTTTGTCTTAAAGCCTTCATTAATACCCATGGAGTTACAAAGCACTGAATATCAAGAATTCAACACAATTTAATAACATCAGGCAATCACCCAGTGATAAATGAGGCAAACATTGTAACTGGCCACAGAAGACCTCCCGAGAAATGATTACACTTATTGAGCACCGTACTAACTCATTTCAGCCTCGTAAATAACACTATTCCATACGAGACAACCAAGGCCAGAAGTATTTGCCTGAGGATTTACCTGTTGCATCATTGCACAAGCTTTTTCTTTAAAAGTTCTGTATAAATATTCCATATAAAACTCACTGGAATGTCTTTAATACATTCAATATAGGTTTTGGATATCCTAGGTCTGACACGTGTTCATTTTGTGATTCAATGGGGGGAAAAAAACAATCTTCTTAGGGAGAAGAAAGGAATAAACTATTTATAGAAAAGATGCTACACCTCTAAAAAGCAGAGGATTTTAGAGATGAAAAAATAAAGTTCGAGCAAATAGCTAAGCAAGATGAATTATTATGCATATCATTCGATTTCATGCAAAACTTACCACTCCCATACATTCAAACTAGTGTTGTATTCTACGCTAGACAACTGTGGTATAATGTATTTGGTATTAACAATTTGGTTGATGATGTCATCTATATATATATTGAACAAGAGGGTAAAAAGGTATCTAATGAAGTGACAACCATGATTCTAGACTATCTTGTTAATTTATCACTTGAAGTGTATCCAGATGAGCTAGTGTTGATAAGTGATGGCTGCCCAAGCCAAAATAAAAACAAAACTATGGTACAATTTTTATTTTGTTTAGTCCATGTGTTCAATAAAGTTATATACTTGTTTACAATCAGAGGACAGAGCTATCTACCAAACGATTAGGATTTTTCTTTTGTTGGAATTAAAAAGAGAAAAATAGCATGTGCAGAACTACCTGAAGCTTGGACAGAATGATCACCTAGGCTCGTAAGAATCCAACACCTTTCACCCTGATAAATATGAGCTCTCGTGATATTAAATATATTAGGACAGGTGTTGAACCCCTCTTCTTGTAAACATCAAAACCACCACTACAACTCAAGGCAATCAGAATTTTACAAATCAACGAAGGAAACAGCTTTGTAAGTATAAGAACTTCCTATTATGGTCCATGGAGTACGGTATGGTTAGGAATAAGACACCTCTCCCAAGGGAACTAAACCTCCCTCAACTTTACTTGGGAAATATTGAAATAGCAATAGCTAAACAAAAGGATTTTGGGAGCCTTTTGGTGTACACAAGTTCATCAGTTAATCGATTGCTCTGCAATAACATTCTTGGCAATAACACACATACATCCGAAGAAAGTGAAGTAAATAACATTTATTTAGAAAGTGACGACAACAGCAGTGGCTGTGACTAACTGTAACATTGTAAGAAACCTGTATGTTTGTATAATATTCCATGGTTATTTATCAGTTTGAAATAAAATAATTATTTTTCCAGAAAAAACAAAACACGTCCATACTTTTTCTGCAAAAACTAGACAAGTCCATTAGTTTTTCTGCAAAAACCAGACAAGTCCATTAGTTTTTTTTTAAATTTATTACAAAATAATAAGATTATATTAATATATACAAATTAAAACAAAAGGGTTGGGTGACATTATGTCAAATAACTTACATTAAGCTGATGCACTCAAACTGTACTGGACAGTTTTTCTTTGATTCCTGAAAAATTAGCAAACTGGACTAGTCCGGTTTTTGCAATCACTACAGTTAAAATAATTTTAAATTGGCCCTCAAAATTGGAGCTATCCGCTTATGTCAAATGACCTTTAAGTAATTTTGCATGAAAAATGAGACGTGACATTTGGTCTGTGCCTAAATACGACTTTTAATCAAAATAGTTCTAGCCAATTTCAAGAATTTTTTTTTCTCTTTTCACTCATAAGTGAACTACTTTTAATCTTAGGGCTAAATATCTAATTCCAAAATATCCTCTGAGAAATCTTATAAAACCCTAAATACCAAGTTTTAGTCCGATCGTTAAACTAGTTTCAGCTCGACTGAGATACAGACACACAGGCAAACAGCATCGAAAAAATTACCTTTTAGGGTTCATTGGGTCATGAAAGGTAAATATTCTTAAAAATTTCGAATTAATTTTTTTTTTTTATGATTTCAATACTTTCTCTACTCGAGGGATCGTAAGAAAATAAAAATTAAGAAAATCGAAAGCTTGATCAACTTTAAATATGTCTACTCGCATCAAAACCTACATTAAAGATGAATAATGTTCTTCGGTCTTTTACATCTTGAGGGGAGAAAACAGTAATAAAAAACTCTAAAGAAAAAAAAGTATGTTTGTGGTCATTACAACTGCGGAGTCATGCCCATAAATTGTCCAATTTACTTTTCCTTACGACCCGTAAAATTCACCATTCATTCTTTGTTGCGGGCGCCTGATTTTCTTCTGTTTTCCGGTGATTTACGTTTTACCTTGAAAGATACGGACAATATATCCGGGCATTAAGGAACTGCGTAAATCTTTAAGATTTCTTACATTTTTAAATAAAAAGAAGTATAAACCTGCGGCTTTTTTTCTTCAACCACAAAGAAATAAATAAAAAGATGAATTAGTTTTTTTTTATTTGAAACAAGATTTATTATTTGATTAAATCCTTTCTCGTTACATAACCGGAGAATATTAATATACATTATTTCTATTCCTTTGGTTCTTTATTAAGGATGGTAAAAAGTTTGTATCAAGATTAGTTTAGGCTAAAGGCTAATATGCTTGGCTCTGAGTCGTGTGAATTGGGTTTGAATTCCGGTCAATCTCAACGGGGGTTTTAGATTCCGCATGGAAGTTTCCTAGCTTCTGTCTAAGGTATACAGATGGGTTGACACGTTAAAGTGGGCCCTTGTCCCCTTGAGTAAAACAGATTTAAGTTTTATTTTAGCACCGCGTCTTACTTATTACCCGTTTGGGCTATACGCCTATGTACTAACTACACCAATGTGTTAGGGTTAGAAATGTTTACTTCAGAGTGAAGTGTATCCACATATACGTGGAAGGAGAACGGAAAACAGTTTAGAGAAACCCACCCTCACCGCACCCGACTGGAATCGAACCCTGATATTCTCGTCTTCAGCAGTCCAGCCCATCACGAGATTAGCGTGTTAGACCGTGCGGCCACAGAAGTTGATTTAAAGTAATTGAAAGGAGTAGTACTACTAAATTGAGTAATCTAAAAACTCTGTTCATGGAAGGAAGGAATATCTTACAGCTCTTTTTTACTGCTACGATCCTACTATATAGTAGAATTTTACTAGAGAATAAGGCCTTTCAGTCCACCCTTCCTATCATAAATGGTTTTTTTTAGTTGTAGCTATGTGGCTTAAGGTGTTAGGCTTGAAGTGAACTTTTTTATTTTTTATTATTTAGCACCGCGTCTTACTACCCGTTCGGGTTATACGCTTTTAAGTACTAATTACGCTAATGGATTGGGAATTGGGAAGGTTGGATTAGATGAAGTGAACCCACATTTGCGTGGAGGGAGAGTGGAAAACCATTTAGGAAAAACCACCCCCAGTTCACCCGACCGAGATTCGAACCTCGATCTTCCCGTCCTCGGCGGTCGAGCTCAACACGACTAGCGCGTTAGCTAACTACGCCACCGAGGCGGGTTTGAAGTGAACTTAATTCCTGGTAACTGTAAGGCCAGAGTTGGAATTCCAGCCAGGTGTTCTTCACCAAATGGTTTCTAACTATCTCTACACTTACATGTCGGTAAAATTCCTTTAAATTTTACCTTTTAGTTACTAACCCATTAATTTAACTATTAAAGGTGAATACTGGATATCCTGTACGAGTATTAATAGGTGGTATAAAAACGATCAATGGCTGTTTAGTTCTTGGATCCATGATTACTGATAGAGCAACAGTAACTCGAGGTGTAGAATGTTTGAATCCTTGACCACGGCTGTCCATGGGTACCAAGGGTAGGGTGCAGTGACGAACAATTATGGCCCACCCCAGCTTCCTCAGCCACGGATCTGAAACGGTTTCCATGTTTTGCCGGAGAGCTGCCTTCAGGCTTACACACGCTCTGTTGACCACAGTCGAGTTGTCCTGGAGGGAAGATGACATTCAACAATGGAGCATTGAAGAGAAATGGGACAAGTTCTGTCTTGTAACCCAAGTGAAAAGATTGATTTTTTCTAGCACCGCGTCTTACTACCTATTCGGGTTTTACACTTATATAGTACTAATTACGCTACTGGGCTATGGATGATGAAGGTTGGATTTAGAGCAAGTGTACCCGCATTTTCATGGAAAGAGAGAGAGAGAATGGGAAACCATTTTGAAAAAAAAAACACTCAATACACCCGACCAGGATCGAACCACGGTCTCCCCATCATCGGCAGTCTAGTCTATTGCGAGAGTAGCGCCTTAGACCACGCAACCATCAAAGCAGGTGAGATTAATTTGAAACGTGGCATGCGGACGAAGAATAATGACACCCGTTACCCCTATCGGTGTGAACGTGTCAAGCTCATCTAGTCTGGAGTTCTGGGCTTGAGCTCCGACTATGTAAACTAAGGGTGTTTTTACTCCTAAAGTGTCTCACATTCTCCCTTTACGCAAATGCAGGTACATTTCCTCTAAATGTTACCTTATTCATCCTTAACCAATAATTGTAAATGCACTCTTTCAGTCCAGAAGAATAGTAAGACGCTGTTCAAAAATATCAACAACAACGGTTTACCTCATTTGTGTCCGGAAGTCATGCTTTATAACTTTAATAAAATGTATAATGAGAAATACTAGAATTTACCGAGTTACTATAGAATTGTACAACTTTTTAAAGGCAAAGCTGCGTTATAAAATTATTCAAATACTAGTGGGCCAATACACCGACCTTTATTTTTTTGTATGTTGGATCAAAAATAGTTTTAAATTAAAAGCTAACTTAGAAGATATTTTCTATATCAAGTCTAACTACCAATCAGAGATATCCTAGTTTGATTACTCTATTTAAGTAGAGATAAGAAGGGTAGAGTTAGATAATTTATAACCACATTTTCATGGAGAGATATCAATAAATAATTTAAGGAAAAAAACTTCAGTACACATGGCCGGGATTCGAAACCCAATATATTTGGCCCTACCAAAACAAATCCGTTGAGACTGGCGCCCTGGTTGACGTGCCACCTGGCACGGCTAAAAACTAGAATCAACGTGATTAAATGACATGCGTGTGTTTGATATATTTAGGCCTACTACGTAGACTTGTCCTGTTGCAGAGGATGAAATCAGCCATACCTGTACGATTTATTATTATTAAATTTGTCCTAAGAACTAAGAATGACCTTAAATGAAATGTCCTCACACCGCAGTATTGATTTATGTTCATGGCTCAGACTATGAAGACCTACAAAGATATAAAAAATTACCTATAAAATAACCTAAAAGTCATTAAAAATGATTTTATGTTTACAAAAAAAAACTAAAAATAAACGAAAACTCATTTGAATGCTCACGACAAAATCAAACACGCCTTTTACCAATGAAAACTAAAACATATACCTGCAATGAAAATCCTTTAACTACTAAACTCTCGCATCATGCTGAATATAATATTAATCTATGAGATGAACGTTTACTTCAGAAATAATAATTACCCCCTCCCAATGCGACCTTCCCAAGTTTAGTTGCATTGTCTCACCAGGAATGTGTATTTTACAACCATACAAGCAAAGATGATACAAAGTTTGTTGTCTATATTTATAGTATATTCTTATTTTGACAAGTGTTTGTTGAAAACATTAATTATATTGAGTATTTATATATTTATAGAATATTCATAGTATTTAAAAATTTACTAATTTAAGGTAAATGCCTAAAAATTATTTTAAAAATTATAAATAAAAGTAGCTAAAAAATTACTCAAACCAAGAAATACGACCCGAAAATCTAAAAATTACATTTAAAAAAAGACCGAAGAATGGCATATAAAAAGACGTTTCTACAACCGAGGAACCATGAATAGAATTTGTGTACATATGTGATGTTCAAATAATAATAATAAAAAAAGACATTACATCAAAATCCGAGTCCTGGACCCCTATTCCTGAGATCTCTCGTTTTGAGCTCAAATCTAGCCTTATAGAACTCTGAGAAAATATTTTTGTAATCCTGAACTAAAATCGTTCGTATTCGAGATGAGTGGTCGAGAAGACAACCGTTCGAATTCGCTTTATGTTGTGTACATAGATATACACTAATTTCTCATACAATCGATTAATTTCCGGTGAGATCAATCAATCCCAGCACAGGATACACGTTAAATATTTTCCAATGCGGACAATATTTATCTCTGTACATAACCACTTTTCTCACTATTGTAAATAAATTTATTATAATACTTTTATTAGGTCAAAAAAAAAGTTCTCAGCAAAAACATATTCTTACGGAATTTATTGAAGGTCTAATCTTAAAAGTGTGATAAACTAAAAATTTGTTTTATTACAAAAATTTAGTATTATTCTTAAGAATAGCTAACTTTGTAAAAACAGATAATTCAGACGTTCAGGATTGTCCCTCCATCATGTATTCTAATGTGTCAATTAAATAACCTGCAATTCACTAATGACATTGCATTATCCATATAGTTACAGATTTGAAATGGCCTATTCAATTCAAGTTTACGTTCTTATAATTATTGGATTGCAAGCAAAGCCATCTTTATTCACCAATATTGCTAAACCCTTCTAAATGTTATATTTCGAGTGGATAGACCTCTTAGAGAACTAGCGCTATAGATCAGTTCGAATCGTTTGTCTCTCGAATGGTCTCAAATGATTGAGAAATATCAAATGTGAAACTCAAAAAGGAAAATTCCTCGAGATCCTCAAAAGCACACTCGGGAATACGGTTCCTGCTTATGAATATGGTAGCTCTCTGACACTTCATAAACAATAAACATTCCTCAACTAACTTTGTTGTAGCCCTATTATTTTCAATATTATTTTTTTCGTTGCTTAGTATCACTTGTTCGGTCTATACGCATACACAATAACTACGATAACGTGGTGGAAGGTGGAGTTTGAAAGAAATGTACTCATATTTTCGTCCGTAAACCAACTAGGAAATACCACTCTGAGTACACCTGGTTGGGACTCAAACCCCGACCTCTCTGTCAACGGAAAATCAAACCAAATGAGAATTAAATTAAGACCACGTGCTCACTGACGTGGGGGTGATATTATTAAAAGTGATTTAATTTGTTAAGGGAAGGCTATATCTATTTTCCTGTGTGCTTCACACCATGATATAGAGACTGTTTGTATGTTTCATCTTAATTTTGGGGTAAACCATCTTTTGAAATAACAAACCATTATGTATACACGGCGAGACAACTGAGCGTCTATAATGTGTACCTACCAACGCTCCAGAAGGCGTCCCTCTGATCTTGATTGTAAGAGGGAGGGGGACAAAACAATGAATGACGTATGAATAACTATACCCCTTATTGAAAGGAAACGTGCTGTAAATATTTCATCCTCCCGCCTGTAACTAAATCTAAGACTCTTAGGCTAATTAGGGCAGACGTTATACTGACGTATCTAAGGTGTCGGGTCTGTGATCTATAGAAGCCAACCGTCTCTCCAATTAAAAGTGGGTAAACTGTAACATCCACCCCTTGATTGACGACGACGCTTCTTCGGCCGCGGCGGCTGTCTCGAGATCGGTTCAACGACCACCCTGCAGAGCATGGTAGTGGTTAGGGGGGTAAGGGTGAGAAGGGCTACTCTCAACTCACCTTGCTCCAAACTGGAGAGGAGAAGCAACATCCATGTCAAAAGAGGAATCGTTTATCACTTCCTGATTGGGGGGGATGTTGGATGTTCCGTAGGGAGGGAGCAGGTTGTTAACACGGTGCAGTGAGGAGAGGAGGCTAATCTTGCTGAGCTCCACTGACTTACAAACACCCGTAGACCGTCAGCGCCGAGTTAACGTCCATTTTCTTGTAACGACTTATTGTAATAACGTCCCTTTTAACGACCCTTCTACAGGAATAAAAGCTGATGTTACGACTTTGAAAAAGGGAACATTTAGTAACAAAGCAAACAAAAGTTCACGGCATTATTTTACTGTCAGAAGATTAACATTCCATTTACGGGGAAAGCCTTACCTTGATGGACTCCACCATGACTCTATAATATAATCTGAACCATAGTAAAGTAAGCTTGTTATCTTTCAGGGTTAACCAAGTCCACACTCCATTTATCATTATAGGTAGCAATCTTCCTCGTCAGATTACACCATGATTCTGTATTATAAGCTTGACCATAGTGGAACATTGTAAGGTAAAGCTCACTACCGTTAAGGGTAAACGTGGTGTACATCCAAGGCTGCAAGTATTTTTTCATGACGACTTATCTTCCAATAGTATTTTCAGCGATATTTCTCACTCCTCCGATCCACCCCGTCTATTAGTGTACATGCGCATCGTGGATCGGGAACTATAGAGAGGTTAAGATGTAAACTTCATTTACATACTCAATATTCATAAGGTCCATAGTGCGTAAGAAGATTTCACAGTAACAGATTGAACTGTACACAAAGTTCCGTTCTATAAGCATTGCTAGTTGTTTCATACTACATACTAATAATACTAATAATATACTAATAATAATAATAGTTGTTTTGTTCACACACGTCACCCAAGCAAGAAAACTGCTCAAGTTGGTTCAATCACACTATACACTCAGAACCATGGCAGGAAGGCTGGTTAAAAAAGTTACTGAACCATCTTTAAAATAAAACCCTCCAACGTTCTAGATCTTGTTACCTGTCAACCCTCTCCTCTAAGCTTATTGCGTGGGTCTCTACACCCTTCTCCCTTCTCCACCCTGTTGTGGGTTTCGGTTTATTGAATATTTTATCCTCGTGTTTTTCCAAAGCAAGCCAAGGCGTTTTGACTTCTTTTCTTTATTGATTGGCGCCCTTGTCGAGGCTAGCTCTCTTGAGAATACGAAGGCGACGAGTGACTGAGCAGTAGTTGCAGTGAGTCTCGTCACAACGCTAGCGTCGCGCACATAGTTGGTTGGGCCGATCTTATAAAAATGTGCTTTTATTCACTGTTGTAATTCTGGTGACGTGTATAGACACTATACATATGACTTGAAATCTATAGTCATTTCCACGGGCGAATTCAAGACTATGAAATAATAAAAATAAAACGGGCTGGGTATTTATTTGACAACGATGTAGTCTTAAAAAAGATATATGGGAGGTTGGATCATAGTGATAGAAGACTATAAGGGGCGAGTTCCTTTCCTACCTCCCAAGCGCCTGACGTATGGAAGTCTTAGGAGTACTCCAGTTTATTTTTGAATGTGATTATTTAAAGGGGGTTTCCATGGTAAAATACAAATACCAAATTCAAAATGGCGCTAATAATATTACAGCCAACTTCACCCTTTTCATCAAATGGCATCACTGTGAGGGAAAGGTAAACAATGGTCAGCTAAGGCAAATGATGGATTTTCTTAAAACATAATATTTTGTTTTCATAAAAGACAAGTATAGCAGGGACGAGTAAATTTAATATAATTTGTATTATATATAATACAGTGTGCGTACATACAATGTAATATAGGCCAAATAGAATATTATCAATATAATTTATAGCTAAATGTCTATTTTAAACGATCACTTAAGGTGTGCGTAGGCTTACTCAAGTCCAAGGTTTGATTCCCGGAATTGTGAAAATAAACTCTCACCGTTGCAATCGGGGTTTCCATGAATTATTGATGGCCAGGAGGCTGGGAATTGTGTATGTTCTAGAATTTAGTTAAATCACGTGCTGAAATAATCATTAGGTTCACTGAATGCACTTTAAATAGGGCTAATCTTTTTTTTAATTTGTTTAATAAATACCATTTGCTAATTTATTGGTTTTTAATGTCAATACAGTTTAATTTATTTTTAGAAAACTGTATTTTCGTCATGAAGGGAATTATCATTTTGTAAAAGTTTAGAAATTATCGAATCTGAAACTACGTTTAAAATATAGGCTAATTTATTATAGTCTAGTAGTCATTGTAGAGAAACACCATGATTTTAAGCGTTTCTCTTTGATTTGTGTTATTTCTTTATCAAACCATGCATAAAAAATATCCCTGGCATTTCATTTATAAATTAAAATTAAAGAGCAATGCTTGATTTACAGGAAGATTCAGGAGCTATAGCCCAGGCGGGCAAAACCAGAGGGACGGCAAATTTTACATATAAAAAACAATTCATATTGAAAAAGTTAACATTATCCATATCTTTGTTATTCTAAAAACAAAACTTTTTTTTATATATAAACACGTACTCCACCTCCCAAGATGGATGTGTAAAACCCTTTGTATAAAAACTATTGGGCGTTTGTGTCCCGACACGTCAAGGGGATAGATAGGCTACATGCAGGGTTTTATTATATCGTAAGTCCCTTATCACCACCGTTCATATACGACTTCTCTGTATGGTGTTTAGTCTATAGCTTACGCAGAACGGGACTGAGGGGAGGGGGGAGGAGGGAGAGGCCTGAGGGTGGAGTTGAACTAAGGGATTTCTGGGCTAGTGGGGGATTGC
This sequence comes from Timema cristinae, assembly GCA_039000515.1. NCBI lineage: Eukaryota > Metazoa > Arthropoda > Insecta > Phasmatodea > Timematidae > Timema > Timema cristinae. Next base: position 66,298,876 of record JBCFYV010000012.1, on the reverse strand, counting down.
AGTAGGCAATATCCGCGTACCCCTACGCGGCAAACATATAAATCCGCCACTGGTAAAGAGGGTTGTAGATTAAAAAGATAAGGGGGTTGTAAACATTAGCCGTGGATGAAACGTTTACGTAGACTCAAACCCTATAATAATCACGCTAAATAATGGTCATGTTTGGTTAAAGTAAACAATACGGTACACTTCAGGGGTGAGGCGTGACCTCTTGAAAGTTCTACCAGAAACATTCACCGTATAAAAATATATTTCTTCTGTTGAAGAAATAGTTTAATTGATCTCGGTCATTCATCAAGCCAACTCCTGGATAATTTAGACAAAAACTAAATTGGTGACATAGTGCTTTAGTCTCACAATCCTCATTGGGCGTTGCCAAGTGTCGCAAATGCGCAGCCCAGAGTTTAAATAAGTTTTGTATAAGTCGCGTTTGTGGAAACGCTTGAGATTACGAGCTAGACCTGTATTTAGAGATTGACAAGAGTGAGTCTATAGTATATTACCATAGTACGAATTATCTGTCTTATGCGTTTACTTTCTCTTGACACCCCGGAGAGAGAAATATTGTGATCGTCAAAAAAACTCTAGATTTTGATAAATGTAGACGTTTCATTACCCTCCGGAAACAACAAAGTGTTTTTCACGATGCCGTCATATATATTTGTCTTTATGTATGCGTCTTGGCCTACGGCAGACATCGTTTTATTGATCGAGCTAAAATTTGGTATTTACCGTTTTTTATAAGGTCCGCCAAAGATTTTTAAAAAAAATTAGTTATCTAAATCGAAATTAGGGTATTTTACCGAATGACAAAAATATATAAAATGTATTTTTTTCAAAATCCGTTTTAAAGATTTTATTAAATCTAGTATATAGAGACACACTTTAACAAAACAAACCAAAAGGAAATTCATATTTTCCAATATAAATTATTTTGAGAATACTTTATATAAGCAGATATTTCCAGTTTTAATCATATCTCCACAATTATTTTAGATGTGAAATAACTTATAATTTTAAAAATTGTAGTACTATCAAAATTAAATACTTTTATTTGAAATAAATTTGTATAAAACCCATAATTTCCAAGATATAAGCATATATATATATATATATATATATATTGAGGTATTTGAAATGGGGAATTGATTGTATGCTCTTTGGTGGACTTGTATGTTACTACTATTATTATTATTATTATTATTATTAGCACCGCGTCTTACTACCCGTTCGGGTTATACGCACTTACGCTAATGTGTAATGGTAGGGTGATTGTGAGATGAAATGAAGGACCTACAGTTTAACGTGGAATCTGAACCACGGTGGAGACCTGGTATTCCTCACATTCTTGTATGTTACTCATCTTTCAATGTTTCTATAAAAAGTATATTATTTAATTTATACTCTTTGGTGGAGTGTGATGCTCTATTTTCCCATAATGTTTCTGCAACATTGTATATTATTTTGTTTCACAAATCTTACTAGTTTGAAGTAAATATATCTTCATGTTTCGACAAAGAAGATAATTATAAAGTCGGTGTGTTGCGCCATACCATCCAGTTATTGAAGTAATATTTACTCTATTATTTAAGGGTTACTAGTAGTAGCACTGAATATTGGACACACATGCTTATTGAGAAATCTTAGTGCTTTTATATTGAGTGGAGTCATTAGAATTCGATTATAGAGGGTCTAAGGATTTGGGGCTTTCAAATATCTTAAAGTAAAGTTATTAGTTTCATCACACACACTAAAATATTATAACACCCATTATTACTAGCTTGGGTTGATTAATATACTCCCACCCCAAGCCTTCATTAGGGGTGATTGAATTGATAATACCCTCGTAGGCGAGCATACGGGCTAAGCTTCAAACTCATCTGGTCTCGTTTGATGGAGAGGTCGGGTTTTGAGTCCCAGCCGGTTGCACTGAGGGTGCTATTATCTAAATAATATCCCGCTCACCCTCTACGTCAGTGAGGGTACTTTTCCTATAGCTTTACCTACCTCGTTTCAACCCCCATTAGTGTGATTAATTACGTATAGCCTGGTTGGGTAGTAATACACTGTATAAGACTTAGCGACGCCACTGTTAATATCAGAGTGCCTTGAAATTATCCACTTTGATCTGCATTGCTCCATTCCTCCACCCTAACTCTCACAGATGGAGATTCCCGCCGTAATCGAGCGCCTTTATTCAAACGCCGTGGTAGGATATAAAACTGCTTACGCCGTAGAGTATCGCGTTATCGTTTTATCCGATTCTGTTTATTCTAACCGCCATCTTTCTGGCTCTATGAATTTCACGCTCGCAGACTTTGGGAAACGAACTTTGCCTATTTAGCTGAGAATCCCTTTCACTAGAAGGATGAGAAGGGGGTCATGTAATATCGGAATCTGTTCTGGTTCAGATGGTTTCATCTCAGCGGAGATGTGGGTCTGTGGGCACGGAGTGGCGGGTAGGGATTGTTTTTTGGGGGAGTGAGAGGGGTGGTTCTGCAGTCTAACTTCCTTCCTCCACCCAGCCCCCATATCGTTTCCCTTTTGATATGATTCCTCGAGAAAGCCTCCCTTGTGTTTATATCCACCCCTTGTAAATAACTGAGGATGCAGGTTTGTAAGCACTGTGTTTGTGGTTTAGTTGACGGCTATGTATGTGTATATTCACGAATAATGGCGACGCCTATAGCACGTACAGTTTTGGATGGCGCTCAATGTGTGAGCTCATTATTTTATTTTTACTTGGATTTAAAGGTGCTTCGATACAAAGGTGGCCATTAGCATCATAACCACAATTATTAAATTAAGAATTTTAAATAGTTAAAAAAGTATATCCTTATGATAAATCTAGCAAATAAATTGTTTTAAGGGATTAAGCTACTATGTTTACGAGTATATAATGTAATAGTAAGTTAAACATCAAGATTATCTGCTTAATCCAGGGGATAAGAATGGAGAGTGTAGTTTTAGAGTAAGTGCACCAACATTAGCGTGGATAGGTGATAGTAAAAATAAAAGTGATAGCTCACATATTAGACCCACCCCCTGTATGCCTAACTGATAATCGATTATTAACTGCCCCACTCTCCGACAATCCAATTAATTACAAGCCTGTCGTCTTAGACCCCTTTACCGATAGTGTGGCTTAGAACTATAGTAAGCCCAGCATAACGCTGTTAACATTTGTGACTGTACGACCTATAGTAAGTAACAACAGTAGCTGCCCCTCTTACCCCTTTATACCGCTTAATCCTTACGATACTGAGGCATATTTGAAGTATTTGGGTTTCCCCACTTAAAACAAAAGGTGGAAAGGGGTAAGGGAGGTTGAGTTCAATACTAAGAGAGAAAAAGGAGCATCAGATTTCGTTAAACTAATTCCAGGTATGTTCCAGAATATCCCAACATTTTTATAAATCCGACCTCATGGCCATCTTAAAGTAGGTTTACGTGGTTTCATTAAACACCAATTTGGAGGAATATCGCTTTTCTTTAATACGGCCGTTTGTTATATTCACTACGAATATTTCTTTTTATTGAACCGACGGAGAGAAAAATAGAGATTTTTCATATAAAGTATTTTTGCTGCGTTTTAAACTATTTTTAAGGGGGATGAGAAGGGGAAGGGATTTGAGATAGGGGGTTTAAAGGCGCGGTAGAGTATAAGCTGTGGGCTGATCTGGTATTTGCGCGGTACTATAAAAGGAAAGGAGAACGAGGACGGACAAGGAAGAAAAGTGTTCGCGATTTAAAAACGGTATGCAAATACTGTAGGGAAAAGAGAGACCAAAATAAAATTCCCCCCCTTTTTCTCTCTCTATATAGGAGAGTTTATAGTTGAATGGACCTTTGTTATTCTTCCTCCATTTAGGAAGTAAATATAGAGAGGATTTTCAATAAGAATTTCTTTGTGTAGAGACAAATCCAAAGCCAATTACAGGGAAACTTAAAACGCGTGGAAGTTTTCGTTTTACAATCAATTTGCGAGTTAAGAGAAAATATTCTTAATATCTTAGGTTTCAATAAAGGGTAGGCCTACTATTTATTTTTAGGTTTTCTTAATATATTTTGAATTTAAAATAAATAGACAAATATATGTCTTATTTGGTTATCTTGCTTCTAAAACTACGTAAAATTAGGAAAATAAACACTGTCTTTCAGTCTGTAGCGCGTGTCCCCTTCGATCTGTGTGTGTCGCGAATTAATAAATTCCGTTCACGATAGGTTTTTACCTGGATGACAGTTCGAAAATCATATGTTTAGGTTTTGGGTTGCCAACTCTTGTAAAAGATCACAGTTTTGTTATAAATGTAAAGATCTTTAATTACCTGTTATATATTACATTTAAAATAACGTAAACTTAATTTTTCTCATACGCTTTCATTTTTTTAAATAATTTCTTTTAATCCAACTCGAAACAATATTTTAAACATAATTAAAAGTACTTATTTTTCGTTTTGGAACGTTACTGATTTTGTGTTATATAGTGAACACATCAATATCTTTTAATACAGGCATCGTATTAATTGGAAAAAAGAAAATTGTTGTCATTTTTTTACAAACAATAAATTAGTTTGATTATTTTATCGTATTTTGAAATTTTTAACTGAATAAAATATTTTCATCAACTGCGTGTCTGCATCATTGTAAAAAACTTGTTTACCGCTATGTCCAATCATATGGTTTAGATTCATCAGCTGCCATTTTGAAGCTATGTTCGTTAGAAGTTTTTGTGAAAGTGGTGTGAATATATTTTTAAGGGGAGTAAAACTATAAATAAACTTTGTGTCCGACCTCAAATAAATATATAAATAATATTGGCCTAAATTACTGTGGTTAACTATCACATTAATATATTACCATCTGTTTTCATTACAGTCATCCAAAGTGATAGATGTCAGCTGTTGGCGTAGTGATATTAGGGATTACTTCTAGTAACATTTCGAGCTGTCATCCAGGTAAACTTAGCTCGTGAATGCCTTATACCTCGACCGGGCTGTAAATCTCTCTTTTGGAAAACAGGACTGTTTTCAGTACATTGGCAAGTTAAGGCGGTGACTGTCTTGAACCGAGCTTTTTTAATGTAGTACTCGATACAAGCATTACATTACAAAGCTCGGCTCAAAGTTCCTGATTGGGCGTGGTGAATGCTCACTTTGAATGCTCGTCTCGACAGTGCTCCGATTTTCTCCATTTCTAGCTGAACTGTCGGACCCACAAGTCGTAAATACAGTGGATTTTTTATTGGTATGTTGACGTTTGGAAAAAAAAATCATAAAAGACAGAAATGGTGGTGGCAGCAGATGAACTTAGAGAAACGTGGGCTAATGGTGGATCGACATTAGTGGGTATTTTGAAAAACCTAGAAATTGGTGGTCATTGTAAAAATTTCATGTGAATGTCTTATACAGATGTGGAATATTCTGACATTTGCTGCAAAATGGCAATAGCACAAAATAGGCCTGCGTCTTTTCTCCAGTATTCCCTTTAATGACTGGATCCCTGTGCTCGACGCGAACACCTGCACAGGCACTGACTTGTGATGAAACAATCAAAGGGATTCGTGGAAAGCCCGGCAATCGAGTGGAGCACGTTTGCATCGAGCATTGAGCGACTCCGCTCGTTGCTCGCTATACCGCATTAATCAGCGTGTTACATTACACTGTTCTTTTACAAGTCAGTCGCCGCCATTTAATGGCATGAAGTCTAGTCGTTGTGTATATCTGCAACTTTAAGTCACTAATAACCAACATGGCAATGAAAAGTACAGTCCCAAACACACACTAGGACCAGATTCTTTTGTCTGGATCTCATTGTAATCCAATTGCTTTTTGAGATCGGACTGTACACCCAAGGTTTCTCGATTTTTTACATTACACGTCTTCCTGCCTGCCCATCCAAGCTATTCAAATATTTACACTAATGAAGTATAGACAATAAGGTATAATTGAGAGAGAATAATAAACTTGCAATCACGTGAAAGAAGAGTGGAAATCAATTTAGGAAAGACTAACTCACTAAGCCCGGTTACGTTTCGAACCCAGACCTCCCCGTCACACCAGTTTTACAGGTGCGTTTCAATTCTCCTCCTTGATCTAGTAGATCCTGTAGAGTGAGTGACGCTGATTCATCTCTCTGATATGTCGGCTGCCTGTGTTGGCCACTCGGCCACTTCAACAGCACTCACTTGTTTTAACAAAGCCAGCCGGATAATTGCCTGCCGAGCCATCGAGACCTCCACTCTGCAAAGTCCTCGTACTCTACCACTGTCTCAAGCAACGAGCAACGAAGACATGAGTGGCAGCAACGCCAACACGTATGCTCATGGGGACACAGCACCTAGTTAATATTTGAGGCAAAGATGTAGACCCGCACTAGTGGGCACATGGTCAAAATCGTCAGTATCGTCTTGTCTTGGTTTGCCAGAAGAACATAACTTAATGCAAACTATTAGTTTGATTTCCAATTCACGTGCTTTTGCGAAGAGAATTGTGATATACTGTATTTGTCTTAAAGTATTATGGTTTCAAGAATTTAATACAAACAATCTAAAATAACTATATGATTTTTATTTAAAACATTGCTTATAAAATTCTGTGGAAAAACACTTTTTTTTTGTTTGGGAAACCTAGAAAAGTCAAGGAATGTCTAAACTCATCAAGAAAGTGTTCCGACCTCAATAGACTCAACATTTTTGCAATGTGTTTGAATCAGATTCCTCACAAATAATCAGAAAGAACGCTAAGACCTATTTGCTTTATTGATAGATATATGCCGTACTTTGGTTTTTCTCCCCAAAACAATAAGTTATTTTTAAAGCTTTTGTTCTACAAAGGAGTTTTAGGGGGGGGGGGCATGCGTCAACCTCATCTAATCTAGTTCGCCGGTGGGGGAGAGGTCATGGTTTGAATCCCGGCCAGGTGTACTGAGGGTGTTTTTTTTTCCTCGATAGTTTCCCACTGTTATCCACGCAAATGTGGCTCGTGGTTACATTTCCCCTAATTTCTATCATCCTCATTCTTACCTCGTTCATGATTAAATGTGAATAGCCTGGCTGGGTGGTTAGACACAATTCGGAACAATATTAAGGCAAATAAATTGCTATTCAAGTAACTTTGATATTAAAATTAAGTTTTGAGTGTCCTTCATCCATTGCAAAGGAACTATAGTTTTATGTAAGATTCCAACTTTTTTTTAAAATGCACTATACTATACTAGTAGTATTTACCTGTGGCATCACTCACATTAAGCAATACATCTACATATTCGACAACCGGATCCGTGACCTAGTGGTCATTTAAAAACGATTACAAATAAATTGACAACTTTAAATGTTAGAAAAGAATGAAACTTAAAGAGCAATGTTTTTATCTTCAAGATTGAAAAAGAAACATCAACTTGCCTCCTTTCCCTATTCCTCCACACTCTAGCTCGTGTCACTTGCCATCTTATGTATCCGCAATACCAGACGCGACGAACGTTCACTACTTACACCAGATTTTTTTTTTCGACCCAACTTCGTTTGCTAATTATGGTATAGGCTATTATATTAACTTGATTCTCTGAAAAATAAATACAACAAAAAAGTTCCCGTCTCAACCCGATGAATATTTCTTGAATTTAATGGACGGAACCAAATGGACAGACAGACAAACATACTAAAAATTTAATATTTGGTGTTCTTAATAGTTTATACCACCCTGAAGAAAAGGAAAACACCTAAAAAATTCGAATGCCCAGAAAACCCTAGATGGTGTAACCGTCCTTCACACGGATAATCTATAAAGTAACTTTGTTCTTTTATAGTACAGTATAGAGTTAATCGGAGGTCAAAGTAACCAAATCTTAAATTAAGTGTAAATATTAGTCCTTTATTATATTAAATTGTGTTACAAAACGTGAAAAGTAGGTTTACTAAAATATAGAATCAAAATAACTAAACATGTGTTAAAAGCTGAAAATTAAGCTCTAACGTCTCTGAACACAATATTTGTACTCTCGATTGTTGGTGCTAATTACGAAAAAAAAAAAAAGAAGAGTAACGTGGGCAAAAATAATTGGTTGTTAAGGAGTTATTCGTTTTCAATATTATTGGCCTAATTCGATCACAATTTTGAATCCTCCATATTGAATATTCGATTTTAGGACTCTTATAGAAAATATTATCTAAAGATATATTGTAATGCCCAATTTTAGATTTTTAGGATGTTTAAAAGTGTTTGAATAATTCATGAAAACAAATATCAAAACTTGATTGAATTATGATGTTTATCATCCGGCTGCATTATACATATAATTTAATATCAAAAAACAGCATTATCTCAACCAATCAATTTTAAAAACAGTAATATATTTTAAAAACTATCTTTGAAATGACACATTAATCATAAACCATAAACTGAGCTCACAAACGAACGCAATCCATAGAACTAAATATTTTCATAAGAGTGATCGTAAGATATGTAAAGGTAAATTATAATCATTGTTACAAAACATTTAGGAAATAAGAGCATCAGCATACAATCATGTTCAGACTCTCACGGTTTCTTAAGTTTGTCCCTCTACAAATACAGTATTTAAATATTTCAATTTTCTCCCTGACATGAAATGTTTTATTCTATTATTTTTGGAATTATTTGGGGAAGACCACTTTCTCCCTTTTCCGGTAATAAATTCTGAAATTAAAAGTGTTTTCAGAATGTATGCGGTGGCTCTTATACCTGCCTGACATATTTAAATTTAAAAGTGAAACGTACTTTTTATTTTATCACCGTGTCTTGCTACTTGTTCAGGTTATACGCATATTATATACTAATTGCGCTATTCAGATAGTTACGAGGAGGGTTGAATTTATAAGTGCACCGCATTTGTATGGAGGTAGAGGGGATAACTATATAAGAAAAAATCTCCTCAGTAGTACACCCGACCGAGATTCGAACCCCAATCTCCCTGTCATTAGCAGTCTGGTGTATTGTGAGAGTGATGTCTTAGACCATGTGGTCACCAAAGCAGGTTCAGTGAGAAATAATGTCTTACATAGGTTCTGAAAATTTCTAAATCCCCCATTTCACCTAATTCCACTTAGAAATCTTAAATATTTAGGGATTGTTGGAGTATTTGGTGTAATCCCACTACATTCCTGGCGTTTTTAAAATGTTCTATGCATCCTAAAAGCATACGGTGGTTTGTGAATTTTTGAGCAACAAATGGACAAACAACATTTCATTTTTATAAATTAGTGTGAGTTAAGCTTTTTGTGTCTCTTGGTCTTGGAGTTAAAACATCTACACACTTACATACAAACATACAAACACACAGACATACAATGAGTTAAAGCTTTGTAAAGGCTAAATATTAGTGTTCCATACCCACCACATTTTTTTTCCAAGATGGCTGTAGTATCTAATATAATTATATCTAGGGAACGTTTAAAAGTTGATCCAATGAAAATCCAATTATCGTAAGCTGAGAAAATATAGCAAAAATAAGTGCTTTGTAGTCACCATCTTGAAACAAAAAGGCGGGCATAATTTGTAATTAGCTTATATGTTAATCAGATTTCCAAGCTATATTCATGTGAAATTTCAGCAGAAGAATTGGTATAGTGGTTTGGACGTGATTGAGCAACAAAAACACACATTTCATTCTGATATAGAAAAAAAAAAGCTAAGGTTCAAATAGTTTCCTTAAATAATAATCATACAACGTTTAAGATTTTCATATCTCCTCGTCTGGCATCCTCCTGCAGCAATCATGCCATTTCAGGCTCACAAAATGTATCGCAACTAAAACTTAGGTTTCCCAAAGAAAGTGGTTAGTACCAAGTTTTCTCTTTCTATGTTTCTTTGTGACCTGGTGGTCTAGGGGTAAGGTGTCGGACTTCTGTGCTGGGGGTCCGGGGTTCAATCCTCGATCCCAGCACAGATTAACTACTTGTCAAACCCTTCCTTCACCTCTGACAAGACATATTGTGAATATAGGGAATGCCAGGCCTCCACCGTAGTTCGGATTCCACGTTAAACTGTAGGTCCTTCATTTCATCTCACAATCACCCTACCATTACACATTAGCGTAAGTGCGTATAACCCGAACGGGTAGTAAGACGCGGTGCTAATAATAATAATAATAATAATAATAATAATAATAATAATAATAACATATCTAATAGGGTTTAAGTATTAGCCAAGACTACATATAAATAAACTAATTTATGCATCATTTATAATACTTCATTTTGACTAATTATAAATTTCACCATTATATTTTAGTTCTTGTATTTACATAATTTAATACAAGCTCCCGACACCTTAGATCAGTCGAAAGCATGTATTTCTAATAAGCTAAGTGTCTCGGGTTCGATTCCTGGCATGGCTGAAGTATTTATCATTGGCGAAATTTGTGTTTACCCTTTCCCATTGATGGATTAACGGCTGGGGGCTGGATGTTGTGTCTGTTCTAGATTTAAGTTAGTTTATAAGTCGTGTACTGATATAATCAGTTGGTTCAACAAGAGCATGTTAAATACCTCAAATAAATAAAAACACACCATTTTCTCTTGTCCTCCAATACACTATTTTGTGGCTTATGTATGTATGTATGTATGTATGTATGTATGTATGTATGTATGTAGGAGGCTCTCTTATAAGTACCCAATGCCCCAAACCAGCAGCTTTGCCAACTTAGTAGTCTGCAAGCCACAGCTGTTGAAATTTTACTTTTTTTATCTGTAATTTGGGTTGCCGGAAACTGGGAGCTCGGATTCAAATCTTCCCCGGATCTACTGAGGGTAGTTTTCTGTCAATAGTTTTTCATTCTTCCACCACGAAAATGTGTATATATTTCCCCTAGAATATTTATTTCCAATTCTTACTTAATCAGTGTAACTAAACGGGAATGCTCGAACGGGCATTAAAACACGACGTGAGGAAAATCTACTATACAGTGTGGCGACAAATTATGTACTAAAAAAACTATAGGATGAAATGCTATTTTTATTAAACAAATTTAAGTAAACATAGTGGTTTTTAAAGCCCTCAATGCAAAAATACACAATGTTTTCAGTTTGGTTCATCAACAAACAGAGGGGGCATGGTCATCAAATAAACTAGTTGTTATGAGTAGGTAGTGAACGTTTACTTTTGGCATGAAGTGTGCATACAGATAAGTGAAATCTCTTCCAAAGCAGGCAATTTCTCAAACCTGTGTAGGAAGATCAGTACATACTTGAAACATTCCTAACAATACAAGCAAGTATAGCTATAGGTGTGGCCGACGAGTACCATCAGATATATGCTTGTTTTGATAGAAAGTGTTGTGGCTGACACCAAGATGATCGTGACCTTAGGTGTAGAGACTTTAAGGTCAACACATGCATTGGGTGGTCGTGAACTTAGGTCTAGACAATAGGGTTGAGACATGTAATGGGCAGTCGTGAACCTAGGTCTAGAGACAATAAGGTTTAGACATGTAGTGGGCAGTCGTGAACCTAGGTCTAGAGACAATAGGGTTGAGACATGTAATGGGCAGTCGTGAACCTAGGTCTAGAGACAATAAGGTTTAGACATGTAATGGGCAGTCGTCAACCTAGGTCTAGAGACAATAGGGTTGAGACATGTAATGGGCAGTCGTGAACCTAGGTCTAAATACATTAAGGTTGAGACATGTAGTGGGCAGTCGTGAACCTAGGTCTAGAGACAATAGGGTTGAGACATGTAATGGGCAGTCGTGAACCTAGGTCTAGAGACAATAAGGTTTAGACATGTAATGGGCAGTCGTGAACCTAGGTCTAGAGACAATAGGGTTGAGACATATAATGGGCAGTCGTGAACCTAGGTCTAGAGACAATAGGGTTGAGACATATAATGGGCAGTCGTGAACCTAGGTCTAGAGACAATAGGGTTGAGACATGTAATGGGCAGTCGTGAACCTAGGTCTAGAGACAATAAGGTTGAGCCATGTAGTAGGCAGTTGAGACCCTTGTCTAGACCCCACTCTTTAGAGTCACTACGTAGACAGCTATGAACCCTTATATAGAGACCATAAAATTGATTCGTTACATAGATAGCTATGAAGCAAGGACTAGAGACCACACTCATGAATCATTAGGTAGACAGTTATGAGCCTATGTCTAGAATCTAGAAAGTTGAATTTCTTTAAGTAAAGAAACAGAAGTTTTGAGATTATGATAATGAGTAGGTGATATAAAGCTATGAATCTAAGTGAGAGATAAAAATGTGTTTTTAAATTCTCAATCTGGAAGTATTAGATTAAAGGGGAAGGAGATTTATTATTATTATTATTATCACCACCGCGTCTTACTACCCTCTCGGGCTATACGCACTTACGTTAATGTGTAATGTTAGGGTGATTGTGAGATGAAATGGAGGGCCTACAGTTTAACGTGACATCCGAACCACGGTGGAGGCCTCGTATTCCATACATTCACAAGTTGTGATTAATACACGTCTTGTCAGAGGTGACGGAAGTGTTTGGCAATCAGATAAATCTGTGCTGGGACTGAGGATTGAACCCTGGACTCGGGAAGGAGATTTATTCGTAAAGTTCTTGATTAAAGTACTAACGTATCTTGTGTACATACATTTTCTATTTCGTATATATAAGCTAGGTACAGAGACTAAATGGTCGAGTCATGTTACACGGATAGTTGAGAGACAAAGCAGGTCTATAGCGGCTGTAATGTTGATTCATACCATAAACAATCGCGAAGCAAGATGTGGGAACAAAAAGGTGTACTATTACCTAAAGCAATAGCGAGCTGAGGTATATGGAATACAAGGTTTAGTCATGTCATTGTGGACGTGAGGCCCCTATATTAGAAGTCTCTAAGCCTTGGCTGCAGCAGCTGGTAAAAAGACTACCACAGTGACAGTCACTGTAATGGCGTGGGAGGTGCCCGGGTATTGTGATGGTAATACTGCGGGTAACCAACCACCCAGATTTTGTTCGGGTCAGAAGTCAGCTGACGTGCAAGCTAGGAGCCTCCCGTCATTGTGACCCCCATCACGACGAGCAACTTATACTTGTCCATACTTATCACGTTTAGTAGGTTAGTGGTCAGAGAGGCCAACCACAAGTCATAACGGCGTTAGTATCCTAATATAGCCAGCCGTATGCCTTCATCCTGTTAGCCAAATATTTAAGTTTCTGTTAGCCACGATTGTGTGTTTATTTTGAGGTAAACTGCTTCTGTTCTAGGTTAAAATAGTGTATAAGTCGTGTGCTGAATTAACACCAAGTTTAAAGAGATTACATCTTGTGAATGTGTGGAATGCCAGGCCTCCACCGTGGTTCGGATTCCACGTTAAACTGTAGGTCCTTCATTTCATCTCACAATCACCCTACCATTACACATTAGCGTAAGTGCGTATAACCCGAATGGGTAGTAAGATGCGGTGCTAATAATAATAATAATAATAATAATAATAATAATAATAATAATAATAATAATACTTAAAGAGATTGGTACCAAAAAATATCAAATTAAATTCTACTTTTTTACTTCAAGCATTCTTGGGACAGTGCAGTCAAGAAAAAGATTTAAATTAAATGTTAATTTTTTGTATTTAAATAAGCCTATATTTTACCCACTTTGGTGGCAGTGTGGTCTAAGGTGTCACTCTCGTAGTAGATTAGATTGCTGATGACAGGAAGAACAAGGTTTGAATCTCAGTAATGTGTACTGAGGGTGGTTTTCTTAAATGGTTTTCCACTTTCCTTTTATGCAAATGTGGGTACACTCCCTCTAAAAGCCCTTACTCATCCTTTAAACCATTGGCGTAGTTAGCATATAAGCGTGTAACGTGAATTGCATAGTAAGACGTGCACACAGCGTGGATTGAACAATTGATTGATTTAAAAAAATTAAAGTATGTCTAGACTCAAGAGCATTATTTGGTTTATTAAGGGAAAACTCCGTTCAAAATATTTCCAGAAGTACCTTAATACATTCAGACGTCAATCCAAGCTTTATTCAACTGTCACACATGGCGTAAATATTTGACAGTTGTAAAAGATAAATGTAGTGAGTGACCTTTTGCCAATGTTGGCTACCTTGCATTAATAAAGTGTCTGTCTGTGTGTGTTTGTTTGTGTGCGATGCCCAGCCAAATTTACGGCACGCAGAGATCTGAGATTTTAAACATATGTGGACGGAAGGGTGTTCAAATGCACCTCGAAGCCGGATTTTTAAATTTTTAATTAACTTTTTAATTAGGTTTAGAATTACGTTTCAGAGATAACTGTGACACGGGCAATGCCATGCGGGGTTGCTTTTATTTTATATTTTATAAAAACAAATGTTTGTAAGGCACTCATACTATAGTAAAAGATTACTAGATTTATTGTTTTGATTTTGAAACTAATATTTCAGAACATTTGGTAATTTTTTTTTTTTACAAACCATATGATTGTGATGTTATTTAAAAATTAACTGTATGGTAACAATAATAATACACTCTACCCTATCACTCTCTGTCATCACAAACTCAAATCACTAAAGTTTTTGTCCTTCGTCTTTTCCCCTACGCCTTTCAAACCTCTTGTCAACACTCGAATGTTTCTCTCCTCGCATATGTTCGATTCTCTCTCGGATGAGGACATATCGTCCATTTACACTCGGACATGTGTGCAAATATAGCATTGGGTGAGACGGGGGAGGGGGAAGTGACAAATCGTGATTCGAACATTATCCCCTCCTCCCCCCTTTCGTACCCTGATCCTACATTCGATTGTTTGCTCAGCTTTAAGAGATGCAACACTACATAGTATATATACCCTTATCTCTCTACTCGTCAAACAGACATTTCCATTCAACCATGATGTTCAGCCCTCCCCCCTCCTCCTCTCTTCCCACCGTCTGCCTCCCATCCCCACCAATAACCCTCTCAAGCGAATGTACTTAACCATTTATACCACGCACTTGAGATGGTAGATACTACGAGGCTACACCCGTTAACGTCATTTTTGGTGGTAAAACGTTCCAACGTTCAGAATGAAAAGTTATTGTGTTTCGTTACTTTAGTAAAATGTTAACCCTAGTTTATTAACTACTAGCAGGAGTACAAGGCGTTTCCCGGGGTAACTACGCAATTCATTTCGTGGTTACCTCCTGGCAACCCCTTTCTTTAGTTCAAGCCGAAAAAAAGTCTTCATTTTAGTTCTTCCGACCCAGTTTTTGAATAATTATATTTAAAAAAATCAAAATTTTAAAATTACGGTTTTAAAGTGCGCATGTTCCTGCACAGGGATTACTAATTTTTAAATTTCAGACCTCTGCGTGAGATAGTTTAAAGGACATGGTTCAGAATGTTCTGAATGAATGCACCCACGAGAATTAAAGATTGTGTAATCAGATGGGGGAAATCACACTCAGTGTACTTAGTCGGGATTTTAACCCCAAGCTCTCAGTCAACGGTGACTAAGTGAGATACGAGGGAAAAGCCATAAACCTCTTGAAAGGCAACGGGGAACCACCACAATAATTACTGAATTCCCAAAGTACGTGGGGTATCTACCAGATGGTGTAAGCAGCACTAGCCAGCCCGAGGGCTGAGTGCATGTTCAGCTCCGGATAAATCAAATCAAACCGACCTTCGTGTTGTTGACTATATATAAAATAAACACCTTATATCTTATTTCCGAAGATCGCAAACATATTTTTTATTTGTGTATTTGACTTTCTGGACACAAATTATCTTAGCACACGACTTACAAACTGACTTAGCTTATGAAAACGTTTAATATTACACTCCCAGCCTTAGAACTAAGTTATTTACTATTGGATAGCAAGACTTAAAAACTAACCTAACCTGGGACAGAATCTCTAATACTGCATATCTAACCCTAGCACCTATATTTACTAAAATAGCAAGACTTATCAAATAGGACAATATGTCTAATACTTCAAACCCTACCCAAGTGCCTAGTTATTTACTAATTGGGTAGCAGGACTTACAAACACACCTAATCTAGGACTAAGTATAATACTACACCACCAACCTGGAACGTTTAACAAGAAGATCAAAGGAGTAACCAGTTTACTGCTATATTAAAGTAATTTCATGAGACCCCCTCCTGGGCTTTGAACAACTGTACCGTATATTGATGATCAACCAGCTTAACCACATAGCCTAGGAGGTTATAACAAACAGCACATCAAAATAAATATAATTCAACAAAAGAGTTATAGACAATATTATTTTGGTCTGACGGAAATGAACATGGCTCGTTTTACCATGGTTAGGTTTCGTACAGGGCTTTAAGCGCTTGTTTCCAAATCGTCTCCGACTCGCGTTTTAAACAAAACTCCTGTTGAAATTCTCACGATCTCTGTGTTTTCCCTTTCAAACCCTAAATCTCTTTATAGACACCCCATTCCCTTTTATTTTTTAACCCCTCAGCCACCAACATTATGTGTATAGGCGGCTACATTGTATATGCATCACACCTTTGATTTGAGGGAAGGGAGGGGGAGGGGAGTTAATTTGCTTGGAAACAAGAATTTTCTTTAAACCAATAGTAAGGTTTCTTATTTTTTTACTGTGGCTTTTAAAACAACGTTTTGTTTATATTATCAGCTCTATGAAATTAATGAACATTAAAACAGAAATTGATATCCTCCATGGTTGTGTAGCTAGAGTAGTTTACACAAATGTTTAAGAGACCCTGGTTCAATTCGGGGTGGAAGTCACCAATATATTTTCTATTTGTATACGGGTTTTCCCATTTTATCACCTCATCTTACTACTGGTTCAGGTTATACACATGTATGATAAATACTCTAACGGGTTTAGGAATGAGGAAGGAAGAGTTTTAGAATTAGTCTACCCGCATTATGTGGAAGGAGAGTGGGAAACTATTTAGGAGAAAGCCCCTCAGTAGACCCGACTGGTATTCGAGCCCGACCTAAGCAGGCCACTCAAACCCAAGAGTGACTCCATAGACCGTTCGACTACTGAAGTGGGTTTTACAGGTTTGTTCTTATATCCAATTACTAAACACATTGTTGCTAGGGATGGGTGTGTAGTATCAGACGTTCTGTCCTAGGTTAAATATAATATATACATATATGTATATACATATATAAATATATATATATATATACACACATATATATATATATATATATATATATAAAGTTCTGCTATCCAATTTATAACTAAATTGGCGATAAGAATGTGTGTTTGGATAGTACAGGATAACAACTCCAAACTAAAATAGACCTACCAAAATGAAAGCTGTGTTTTTTATGATGAAGTCTGTGAGGTGTTATCCATGCACAGGAGTTTTTAAACTATTAACAAATTGTGATCGTATATAGTGATTTCAAGGCCACACAATTGACTAAACGGGCGAAAGGGTATTGGGAGAAGGTTAAATGAATATTTCAAAAGAGAGGCTTAACAGGGGAAGGTTGTAGGATTATGTTATTGGACCAAGGGTGGTTTAGGACGTGGAATGGAAGATGCAGCTTGCTGCCTTGGATAGACGATATGTCGCTAATGGTATTACTAGTTTAAAAAAATATTCCGCATCGTAAAGTAACGCTTTCATATTTTAAAGTACACAGATCTAGTTTTAGAAAAGCAATTTAAAGCTTATAGAATTTTTTGTTTGTTTAGAGGGAGGGGGAGTTATTTAATTAGAGTAAATGTATATACTAACGAAGAGTATTCGATATTTTACTAAAAGAAACTTCAAGCCAAGAGATAAACCCAATAAAAATTAAAATATATATCCATATGCTCCATGTTTTACCACCGTACCGACCTATCCACATATTATTTACATTTATAGGATGATGAGGATAGTGTACTTTGAAGGAAATTTAATCTCATTTGCATGAGCTATCAGTGAGTGTTAAAAATGTCTCAATATGTAAAGACCTACATTGGTGGACAAATGGACTAAACATTGGGTCCATCT
>JBCFYV010000012.1:66228834-66280833 GCA_039000515.1 Timema cristinae | reverse complement strand
ATTCAACCTAGGACCTAGGGATCTGTAGCCTGTTCCATTAGGTTGAACCCGAGACATCTAGATCAGTAGCCTGTTCCATTAGGTTGAACCCGGGACTTCTAGATCAGTAGCCTGTTCCGTTAGGTTGTTTCCTGTGATCTAGGGATTCAACCTAGGACTGACTACTCAGATCCCCTCCGGTGGTCGCATCTAGGGTTCGAATCTAGGTCGGGTCTACTCAAGAGTGGTATTCTGTTTTTTGAAACTAAAAACCTCCGCGGTATTGAAGTTTTATGTAGAGGGACTTAACTTTGCTGTACTAAGGTAGCATACTACCCAGGATCCCAATCCATGATACGTTTTACTACCATTTCGAGAATAGAATACACCTACACATCGAGACCGTGAGACGACCCACATTTGCAGAGAGAGAGGGAGAGAAAACCCTGTCCTCCGTATGCTAGTCTCCCCTGCCCTCCCCCTCTCAGCCATCCCTAGCCCTCCGCGCGTGTCCTCTGCCCCTCCCCTCCCCCCAAGTCCTCCATCAACAATTATGCTAATGAGTCACAGAACCACGCACCAAAAAATATTTTTTGTCTCCCACTCCACCCAGGTGCTCCATCCCCCCCCCCCCCCTCCTCCATCCCCCTCCCTCCCTCTGCCACCATCATGTGCTACAACCCTTCCTATCACCCCATCCCCTGTCATCTCAGAATCCATAAAAAACAGGATTAATAGCTGTGCCGCTGAATAGCACAAACCCCCTTACTGTGCTATAGATCAGTTCGAATTGTTTGTCTCTCGAATGGTCTCAAATGATTGAGGAATATCAAATGTGAAACTCAAAAAGGAAAATTCCTCGAGATCCTCAAAAGCACACTCGGGAATACGGTTCCTGCTTATGAATATGGTAGCTCTCTGACACTTCATAAACAATAAACATTCCTCAACTAACTTTGTTGTAACCCTATTATTTTCAATATTATTTTTTTCGTTGCTTAGTATCACTTGTTCGGTCTATACGCATACACAATAACTACGATAACGTGGTGGAAGGTGGAATTTGAAAGAAATGTACTCATGTTTTCGTCCGTGAAGGTGTAAACCAACTATGAAATACCACTCTGAGTACACCTGGTTGGGACTCAAACCCCGACCTCTCTGTCAACGGAAAATCAAACTAAATGAGATTTAAATTAAGACCACGTGCTCACTGACGTGGGGGTGATATTATTAAAAGTGACTTAATTTGTTAAGGGAAGGCTATATCTATTTTCCTGTGTGCTTCACACCATGATATAGGGACTGTTTGTATGTTTCATCTTAATTTTGGGGTAAACCATCTTTTGAAATAACAAACCATTATGTATACACGGCGAGACAACTGAACGTCTATAATGTGTACCTACCAACGCTCCAGAAGGCGACCCTCTGATCTGGATTGTAAGAGGGGAGGGGGACAAAACAATGGATGACGTATGAATAACTATACCCCTTAATGAAGGAAACATGTGCTGTAAATATTTCATCCTCCCGCCTGTAACTAAATCTAAGACTCTTAGGCTAATTAGGGCAGACGTTATACTGACGTATCTAAGGTGTCGGGTCTGTGATCTATAGAAGCCAACCGTCTCTCCAATTAAAAGTGGGTAAACTGTAACATCCACCCCTTGATTGACGACGACGCTTCTTCGGCCGCGGCGGCTGTCTCGAGATCGGTTCAACGACCACCCTGCAGAGCATGGTAGTGGTTAGGGGGGTAAGGGTTAGAAGGGCTACTCTCAACTCACCTTGCTCCAAACTGGAGAGGAGAATCAACATCCATGTCAAAAGAGGAATCGTTTATCACTTCCTGATTGGGGGGGATGTTGGATGTTCCGTAGGGAGGGAGCAGGTTGTTAACACGGTGCAGTGAGGAGAGGAGGCTAATGGACGAGACGGCATATATCGCGCAGCCTTCATCGCTGCGTTATTTTGACGGACAAACGGACGGACAGCACGAGACAGTTAGAAGGTTGACTTCACTGTACGAGGATCAATTTGGCCCCCTTAGAGCTTAAGCAGGGATCGCGCCAACAGGGATTATCGAACCGCCTCAAAAGCGCTGCGATGGCCTCTTCAAGGCCCCAGCGAGTGTATTAGGTAAGTGTTTTCACCCAGTGCTACAGGGCTCTAAGCCCGACATTTGTGGTTATACCGTTTGATTTTTTCATAAACTTCATTGAAAATAAGTGTTAAAATCTTCGGCCCATTTAGGGCTAAAAACCTATTATAATTTTCGCGTGTGCGGCGAACGGCTAGTGAACGGTGTGCCGGCCGGTCGGACGCTTAAAGCGCGTGAAAGTTCATATATTATCAACCAATTTCGCAAAATGTCTTCAGAATCCGAAGTAGACGTGACCGAGGAGGAGGACGACGACACCATGTCAGAGGTGTCCCAAGATGGGAGCACTGACGCTCAACCCAGGAGACCAGGCACAATAGACTCCCAACAACCTGGCCACTCAGAGAATGATAAAGGTAACCAACAAAAAAAATCGCTAACCTTTGAACCAGTCTCTACGCTGAAACGTAAATACAGGATCAAACAAGGAGTTGACCTCCCGGCACCAAAGACAATAAAAGTGACTAACAAATTCACTCCAATAGCAAATGAGCAGGACACCACAGCCCAACAGATCACCGCTATGGAGCCGGAAGACCCCACCAATCAAGATGACACACAAAAGACAAAAAAGGTTAAGACTCCGCCGATAATAGTTCCGAAATCGGCGGAATATAACAACGTCATCAAACTTCTCAAGTCAAACATGAAGGCCGAATTCAAACTCTACTGCACGGCGCAGGGAATAAAAATAAATACAAGCTCCTTGGGGGACTACAATACACTCCAAAAACTCTTGAGGGAAGCGAACCTCGAGCACTTTACGTACATGCTCCAGAGAGATAGACCATACAAGGTAGTAATAAAGGGCCTTCACTCCACCATGCCCTGCGAGGCTATAACCTCTGAGCTAGTCGAAATGGGGTTTAAGCCCACGAATGTGAGGCAACTCTATGCAAAAACCACCCCACAATCAGTGGAACCGAGGCCACTCCCCATATTTGTGGTCACCCTGGTGAAATCACAGTCAACAACAGACATATACAAAGTCAGGGCCATTAACCACACGATTATAAAGATAGAGGAATACCGAAATTCCCCAAACATCATACTCCAGTGTCACCGCTGCCAGCGGTTCGGACACTCTAAAAACTATTGTGCACAATCGCCTAGATGCGTCAAGTGCCTCGGGGAGCACCTGACCACCGATTGCACGAAGAAGGACAGGACTACCCCGGCACGCTGCGTCAACTGTAAAGGGGAGCATGCGGCAAATTACAAGAACTGTCCCGCTCATCTTAGAGAGATAGAAAAACGTGACAAGCAGACATCAAACACTCCACAAGGGGGGAAAAAACCAGCGGTGGTAACTGCTCCACCTAGTCTGATCTCACAGAGACTTAGGACAACCACAGAAGCAACCACAACGCACTCTCCCGCGGTCAAGCAGAGGACATACGCGGCAACCGTAGTAAACCTCCCCAAGGAGCCCACCAAAACCGACACAAATCCAAACGATACTTCAGACCTAAGGACCCTCTTCCAAATTCTCAAAGAAATAAATTTCACTGGACTACTTGCACACCTCAAAAAATTCACCAGTAGGCTGAGGAATGCCCCGGACAAGACTACGAAGGCCCTAATTCTGTTAGAAGCCGTAACTGAATGCTACAGCGATGACAACTAACCATGCACGTCACCAAGACGACTACTTGAACTTGATGTACTGGAACGCAAACGGCATCCTCCAACAGGCGCACGAGCTGGAACAGCTGCTACAAACATATGGAGTTGATATAGCTCTCATTTGCGAGACCCTACTAACGCAAACTAAGCGCCTGAGCTTTCGAGGTTACGATACATACAGGACCGATAGGCCTACAGGAAGAGGCGGGGGGACGGCTGTAATAATCAAGAGTAACATAAACCATTACCACACTGTCGTACCAGGTACGGGGAACATAGAAACCACCGCAGTGATAGTTCCCGTACCACGGAGGGTAATAATGTTCAGCGCAGTATACAGGAGCCCTTCAGTCCCTTTTTCGGCCCAGGATCTAAACTCACTGACAGCAAGGAGAGAATTCTTCACCGCGGGTGACTTAAACTGTAAGCACACGAATTGGCACAGCCGCACATCAAACCAAGCTGGCCGCATCCTGGCAGAAAACTCGGACCATAATAACTACACGGTATTGGCGCCGGAGGAACCGACATACTACCCCTCCAACTATAGAAATCTCCCGGACGTGCTTGACGTCATTCTCACAGATCTCAACCAGCACCCAGAAGAGTTGCACACCCTTAACGAATTGGACTCGGATCATGTTCCGGTTTTCTGCAAGCTACCACTAAAAACCAACCACCGAAACTCCTTCCTTAAGAGGAATACCCCAATTACAGATTGGCCCAAATACCAGGCCACCTTAGAAAGAGATATACCTCAAGCTTGGAAGGTAGAGTCTACTGAAGAGGTGGACCACTCTATCACCCTCCTGACGTCGACTCTCCTGGAAACCCATCGAGCAACAACGAAGTACGAGGCGCCAATAATCCACCTCAAGAGGGAACACCCCGACCTCAACCTACTGATCGCCCAGAAGAGGGAAGCTAGACGTGACTGGCAAGCATATCGCTCTCCAAGACATCGGGCGATATACAACAGATTCAGGGCTCTAGTTCGCCGTAGAGCGAAACAACTCAAAATTAGCCACTGGAACGAGTACATCTCAGAAACAATCAACGGGGGGGACGATATATGGAAGGTCACGAAACAACTGAAAGGGGGCGCCAAAAAAATCAAAACACCAGCAATCCACGGACGACAGGGCATGACATACTTAGCCAAGGACAAGGCAGAAGCGATTGCGGAGTCGCTGGAGGACCAGTTTACACCAAACACCGAACCCCAGGACGATGACTTCTCGGCAACAGTCAAGGAAGAAGTGAAACAGTTTTTCGAAGACCCTTTCGAACTGCCACCACCCCCGGTGTCCAGACTGGAAGTGCTACAAGCAATCAAAAAGCTGAGGAAGAAGAAAGCTCCGGGAGCGGACAGGATCTCCAATGAAATGATATGCCACGCCCCCGCTGTAGTGATCACCATCTTAACGGCCATTTTTTCAGCCGCATTGAGGTGGGGATACTTTCCGGCATGTTGGAAACTGGCGGATGTGATTTCCATCCCGAAACCGGGAAAAGACGCCAAATTCCCGCAGAACCGAAGGCCAATCAGTCTCCTCAGCAGCCTCGGTAAGATCTATGAAAAGATCTTACTTGAGAGATTGAAACACTTCGCTCTCCAACAAAATGTACTCCCCGACACACAGTTTGGTTTCCGGAGTGGCCACTCCACGGTTCACCCTATAACAAGCCTCGTAGAAGAAACCACGGGGAATTTCAACAAGAAGGAATCGACACTTGCGGTCCTCATGGACGTAGAAAAGGCCTTTGACAAGGTTTGGCACTCCGGCCTCCTTCGGAAGTTGATAACTTTCAACTTCCCAAAACCTTACATACATGTAATAAAGAACTTCCTACGAGGACGCAGTTTTAGAGTCACAATGGAAGGCGAGAAATCGTCAACACACAACATCAAAGCAGGAGTCCCACAGGGGTCCGCAATCTCACCCTTCTTGTACAGCGTGTACGTCGCCGACGTCCCTACAGATCCGAAAGTTAGGGTAAGACTTTTTGCCGACGATACGCTGTTCTACACATCACACAAGAACATCAAATATGCATACAACCACATGCAGAGATATCTGGACCGGTTCGGTGACTGGCTAACGAAATGGAGGATAAAGGTAAATCCCGCCAAATCTACAGCCATCAACATCACAAAAAGGAGGTCTCAACCACAAGACCGTTTCAGGGTTCTGGGTGAGCCTATCCCCTACTCGAGGGAACTCATGTACTTGGGCGTCACTATCGACTCCCGCCTAAACTGGGAAGCCCACGTGAAGAAGACCAAGAAAAAGGCGACGGGGATCTATATCCGGAACTACTCGCTCTTCAAGTCCCAACACCTTAACATCCAAACAAAGCTGCTACTATACAGAGCCTTAGTCCTCCCAGTACTCGTGTATGCTTGCGAGGCGTGGAGCTACGCCTCACCCACCTTTATAAATCAGCTCCAAGTACTCCAGAACAGGGTTCTCCGCGGCATTCTTGGGGTGAACACCAGAACAAGCAATGCGCGCATCCACGCGGAGACGGGCTCCAAGACCCTAAGGGACATATTCCTGATACGAGACGCTAGTTTCTACGAAAAAAACCTCCTGCTGGAGAACCAGATAATAAGAAACCTAGGACAGTATAACCCCCGAGAACCTAGGCTTTACAAAAAACCTAGATTGCAGTAATCCCCCACCCAACAATCATCTCATAAATCCACATTCACTTATTCATCCCTCGCCCAGTGCATAAATTAATCTTGTTTACTTTCTCTTACAGCCCTTCTAGAATTTACACACACAATCCTACACATAGGGCCTGACTACGCTTGTGTTTTCCATCACAGTGTACTAGGGCTCTATATAGATACTCCACAACACAACACGCTTTTCACTCCACAAATCCTTATCCCAATTCATTTGCCCTCCACAACCACAAAAACTTTCACAAAAAGAGGTTATGGTCTGTGACTACAGATCGGTACTCTTAGGTATTAACAAGCCACCTACCTTCTCTCAGGGTCGATTCTGACACTCAGAGCTGGTAGACAGGCAAACAAGGGAGGTGAGGAGGCTAATCTTGCTGAGCTCCACTGACTTACAAACACCCGTAGACCGTCAGCGCCGAGTTAACGTCCATTTTCTTGTAACGACTTATTGTAATAACGTCCCTTTTAACGACCCTTCTACAGGAATAAAAGCTGATGTTACGACTTTGAAAAAGGGAACATTTAGTAACAAAGCAAACAAAAGTTCACGGCATTATTTTACTGTCTGAAGATTAACATTCCATTTACGGGGAAAGCCTTACCTTGATGGACTCCACCATGACTCTATAATATAATCTGAACCATAGTAAAGTAAGCTTGTTATCTTTCAGGGTTAACCAAGTCCACACTCCATTTATCATTATAGGTAGCAATCTTCCTCGTCAGATTACACCATGATTCTGTATTATAAGCTTGACCATAGTGGAACATTGTAAGGTAAAGCTCCCTACCGTTAAGGGCAAACGTGGTGTACATCCAAGGCTGCAAGTATTTTTTCATGACGACTTATCTTCCAATAGTATTTTCAGCGATATTTCTCACTCCTCCGATCCACCCCGTCTATTAGTGTACATGCGCATCGTGGATCGGGAACTATAGAGAGGTTAAGATGTAAACTTCATTTACATTCTCAATATTCATAAGGTCCGTAGTGCGTAAGAAGATTTCACAGTAACAGATTGAACTGTACACAAAGTTCCGTTCTATAAGCGTTGCTAGTTGTTTCATACTACATACTAATAATACTAATAATAAACTAATAATAATAATAGTTGTTTTGTTCACACACGTCACCCAAGCAAGAAAACTGCTCAAGTTGGTTCAATCACACTATACACTCAGAACCATGGCAGGAAGGCTGGTTAGAAAAGTTACTGAACCATCTTTAAAATAAAACCCTCCAACGTTCTAGATCTTGTTACCTGTCAACCCTCTCCTCTAAGCTTATTGCGTGGGTCTCTACACCCTTCTCCCTTCTCCTCCCTGTTGTGGGTTTCGGTTTATTGAATATTTTATCCTCGTGTTTTTCCAAAGCAAGCCAAGGCGTTTTGACTTCTTTTCTTTATTGATTGGCGCCTTGTCGAGGCTAGCTCTCTTGAGAATACGAAGGCGACGAGTGACTGAGCAGTAGTTGCAGTGAGTCTCGTCACAACGCTAGCGTCGCGCACATAGTTGGTTGGGCCGATCTTATAAAAATGTGCTTTTATTCACTGTTGTAATTCTGGTGGCGTGTATAGACACTATACATATGACTTGAAATCTATAGTCATTTCCACGGGCGAATTCAAGACTATGAAATAATAAAAATAAAACGGGCTGGGTATTTATTTGACAACGATGTAGTCTTAAAAAAGATATATGGGAGGTTGGATCATAGTGATAGAAGACTATAAGGGGCGAGTTCCTTTTCTACCTTCCAAGCGCCTGACGTATGGAAGTCTTAGGAGTACTCCAGTTTATTTTTGAATGTGATTATTTAAAGGGGGTTTCCATGGTAAAATACAAATACCAAATTCAAAATGGCGCTAATAATATTACAGCCAACTTCACCCTTTTCATCAAATGGCATCACTGTGAGGGAAAGGTAAACAATGGTCAGCTAAGGCAAATGATGGATTTTTTTAAAACATAATATTTTGTTTTCATAAAAGACAAGTATAGCAGGGACGAGTAAATTTAATATAATTTGTATTATATATAATACAGTGTGCGTACATACAATGTAATATAGGCCAAATAGAATATTATCAATATAATTTATAACTAAATGTCTATTTTAAACGATCACTTAAGGTGTGCGTAGGCTTACTCAAGTCCAAGGTTTGATTCCCGGAATTGTGAAAATAAACTCTCACCGTTGCAATTGGGGTTTCCATGAATTATTGATGGCCAGGAGGCTGGGAATTGTGTATGTTCTAGAATTTAGTTAAATCACGTGCTGAAATAATCATTAGGTTCACTGAATGCACTTTAAATAGGGCTAATCTTTTTTTTTTAATTTGTTTAATAAATACCATTTGCTAATTTATTGGTTTTTAATGTCAATACAGTTTAATTTATTTTTAGAAAACTGTATTTTCGTCATGAAGGGAATTATCATTTTGTAAAAGTTTAGAAATTATCGAATCTGAAACTACGTTTAAAATATAGACTAATTTATTATAGTCTAGTAGTCATTGTAGAGAAACACCATGATTTTAAGCGTTTCTCTTTGATTTGTGTTATTTCTTTATCAAACCATGCATAAAAAATATCCCTGGCATTTCATTTATAAATTAAAATTAAAGAGCAATGCTTGATTTACAGGAAGATTCAGGAGCTATAGCCCAGGCGGGCAAAACCAGAGGGACGGCAAATTTTACATATAAAAAAACAATTCATATTGAAAAAGTTAACATTATCCATATCTTTGTTATTCTAAAAACAAAACTTTTTTTTATATATAAACACGTACTCCACCTCCCAAGATGGACGTGTAAAACCCTTTGTATAAAAACTATTGGGCGTTTGTGTCCCGACACGTCAAGGGGATAGATAGGCTACATGCAGGGTTTTATTATATCGTAAGTCCCTTATCACCACCGTTCATATACGACTTCTCTGTATGGTGTTTAGTCTATAGCTTACGCAGAACGGGACTGAGGGGAGGGGGGAGGAGGGAGAGGCCTGAGGGTGGAGTTGAACTAAGGGATTTCTGGGCTAGTGGGGGATTGCAGTAGGCAATATCCGCGTACCCCTACGCGGCAAACATATAAATCCGCCACTGGTAAAGAGGGTTGTAGATTAAAAAGATAAGGGGGTTGTAAACATTAGCCGTGGATGAAACGTTTACGTAGACTCAAACCCTATAATAATCACGCTAAATAATGGTCATGTTTGGTTAAAGTAAACAATACGGTACACTTCAGGGGTGAGGCGTGACCTCTTGAAAGTTCTACCAGAAACATTCACCGTATAAAATATATTTCTTCTGTTGAAGAAATAGTTTAATTGATCTCGGTCATTCATCAAGCCAACTCCTGGATAATTTAGACAAAAACTAAATTGATGACATAGTGCTTTAGTCTCACAATCCTCATTGGGCGTTGCCAAGTGTCGCAAATGCGCAGCCCAGAGTTTAAATAAGTTTTGTATAAGTCGCGTTTGTGGAAACGCTTGAGATTACGAGCTAGACCTGTATTTAGAGATTGACAAGAGTGAGTCTATAGTATATTACCATAGTACGAATTATCTGTCTTATGCGTTTACTTTCTCTTGACACCCCGGGGAGAGAAATATTGTGATCGTCAAAAAAACTCTAGATTTTGATAAATGTAGACGTTTCATTACCCTCCGGAAACAACAAAGTGTTTTTCGCGATGCCGTCATATATATTTGTCTTTATGTATGCGTCTTGGCCTACGGCAGACATCATTTTATTGATCGAGCTAAAATTTGGTATTTACCGTCTTTTATAAGGTCCGCCAAAGATTTTAAAAAAAAATTAGTTATCTAAATCGAAATTAGGGTATTTTACCGAATGACAAAATTATATAAAATGTATTTTTTTCAAAATCCGTTTTAAAGATTTTATTAAATCTAGTATATAGAGACACACTTTAACAAAACAAACCAAAAGGAAATTCATATTTTACAATATAAATTATTTTGAGAATACTTTATGTAAGCAGATATTTCCAGTTTTAATCATATCTCCACAATTATTTTAGATGTGAAATAACTTATAATTTTAAAAATTGTAGTAATATAAAAATTAAATACTTTTATTTGAAATAAATTTGTATAAAACCAATAATTTCCAAGATATAAGCATATATATATATATATATATATATATATATATATATATATAAAAATTGAGGTATTTGAAATGGGGAATTGATTGTATGCTCTTTGGTGGACTTGTATGTTACTCATCTTTCAATGTTTCTATAAAAAGTATATTATTTAATTTATACTCTTTGGTGGAGTGTGATGCTCTATTTTCCCATAATGTTTCTGCAACATTGTATATTATTTTGTTTCACAAATCTTACTAGTTTGAAGTAAATATATCTTCATGTTTCGACAAAGAAGATAATTATAAAGTCGGTGTGTTGCGCCATACCATCCAGTTATTGAAGTAATATTTACTCTATTATTTAAGGGTTACTAGTAGTAGCACTGAATATTGGACACACATGCTTATTGAGAAATCTTAGTGCTTTTATATTGAGTGGAGTCATTAGAATTCGATTATAGAGGGTCTAAGGATTTGGGGCTTTCAAATATCTTAAAGTAAAGTTAGTAAAGTTAGTTTCATCACACACACTAAAATATTATAACACCCATTATTACTAGCTTGGGTTGATTAATATACTCCCACCCCAAGCCTTCATTAGGGGTGATTGAATTGATAATACCCTCGTAGGCGAGCATACGGGCTAAGCTTCAAACTCATCTGGTCTCGTTTGATGGAGAGGTCGGGTTTTGAGTCCCAGCCGGTTGCACTGAGGGTGCTATTATCTAAATAATATCCCGCTCACCCTCTACGTCAGTGAGGGTACTTTTCCTATAGCTTTACCTACCTCGTTTCAACCCCCATTAGTGTGATTAATTACGTATAGCCTGGTTGGGTAGTAATACACTGTATAAGACTTAGCGACGCCACTGTTAATATCAGAGGGCCTTGAAATTATCCACTTTGATCTGCATTGCTCCAATCCTCCACCCTAACTCTCACAGATGGAGATTCCCGCCGTAATCGAGCGCCTTTATTCAAACGCCGTGGTAGGATATAAAACTGCTTACGCCGTAGAGTATCGCGTTATCGTTTTATCCGATTCTGTTTATTCTAACCGCCATCTTTCTGGCTCTATGAATTTCACGCTCGCAGACTTTGGGAAACGAACTTTGCCTATTTAGCTGAGAATCCCTTTCACTAGAAGGATGAGAAGGGGGTCATGTAATATCGGAATCTGTTCTGGTTCAGATGGTTTCATCTCAGCGGAGATGTGGGTCTGTGGGCACGGAGTGGCGGGTAGGGATTGTTTTTTGGGGGAGTGAGAGGGGTGGTTCTGCAGTCTAACTTCCTTCCTCCACCCAGCCCCCATATCGTTTCCCTTTTGATATGATTCCTCGAGAAAGCCTCCCTTGTGTTTATATCCACCCCTTGTAAATAACTGAGGATGCAGGTTTGTAAACACTGTGTTTGTGGTTTAGTTGACGGCTATGTATGTGTATATTCACGAATAATGGCGACGCCTATAGCACCTACAGTTTTGGATGGCGCTCAATGTGTGAGCTCATTTATTTTATTTTTACTTGGATTTAAAGGTGCTTCGACACAAAGGTGGCCATTAGCATCATAACCACAATTATTAAATTAAGAATTTTAAATAATTAAAAAAATATCCTTATGATAAATCTAGCAAATAAATTGTTTTAAGGGATTAAGCTACTATGTTTACGAGTATATAATGTAATAGTAAGTTAAACATCAAGATTATCTGCTTAATCCAGAGGATAAGAATGGGGAGATGGTAGTTTTAGAGTAAGTTCACCAACATTAGCGTGGAGAGGTTATAGTAAAAATAAAAGTGATAGCTCACATATTAGACCCCACCCCCTGTATGCCTAGCTGATAATCGATTATTAACTGCCCCACTCTCCGACAGTCCAATTAATTACAAGCCTGTCGTCTTAGACCCCTTTACCAATAGTGTGGCTTAGAACTATAGTAAGCCCAGCATAACGCTGTTAACATTTGTGACTGTACGACCTATAGTAAGTAACAACAGTAGCTGCCCCTTTACCCCTTTATACCGCTTAATCCTTACGATACAGAGGCATATTTGAAGTATTTGGGTTTCCCCACTTAAAACAAAAGGTGGAAAGCGGTAAGGGAGGTTGAGTTCAATACTAAGAGAGAAAAAGGAGCATCAGATTTCGTTAAACTAATTCCAGGTATGTTCCAGAATATCCCAACATTTTTATAAATCCGACCTCATGGCCAACTTAAAGTAGGTTTACGTGGTTTCATAAAACACCAATTTGGAGGAATATCGCTTTTCTTTAATACGGCCGTTTGTTATATTCACTACGAATATTTCTTTTTATTGAACCGACAGAGAGAAAAATAGAGATTTTTCATATAAAGTATTTTTGCTGCGTTTTAAACTATTTTTAAGGGGGATGAGAAGGGGAAGGGATTTGAGATAGGGGGTTTAAAGGCGCGGTAGAGTATAAGCTGTGGGCTGATCTGGTATTTGCGCGGTACTATAAAAGGAAAGGAGAACGAGGACAGACAAGGAAGAAAAGTGTTCGCGATTTAAAAACGGTATGCAAATACTGTAGGGAAAAGAGAGACCAAAATAAAATTCCCCCCTTTTTCTCTTCTATATAGGAGAGTTTATAGTTGAATGGACCTTTGTTATTCTTCCTCCATTTAGGAAGTAAATATAGAGAGGATTTTCAATAAGAATTTCTTTGTGTAGAAACAAATCCAAAGCCAATTACAGGGAAACTTAAAACGCTTGGAAGTTTTCGTTTTACAATCAATTTGCGAGTTAAGAGAAAATATTCTTAATGTCTTAGGTTTCAATAAAGGGTAGGCCTACTATTTATTTTTAGGTTTTCTTAATATATTTTGAATTTAAAATAAATAGACAAATATATGTCTTATTTGGTTATCTTGCTTCTAAAACTACGTAAAATTAGGAAAAT
The DNA here is from genome assembly GCA_039000515.1 of Timema cristinae. Taxonomy (NCBI): domain Eukaryota; kingdom Metazoa; phylum Arthropoda; class Insecta; order Phasmatodea; family Timematidae; genus Timema; species Timema cristinae. The sequence continues at coordinate 66,267,322 of JBCFYV010000012.1, read as the reverse complement.
AAACACTGTCTTTCAGTCTGTAGCGCGTGTCCCCTTCGATCTGTGTGTGTCTCGAATTAATAAATTCCGTTCACGATAGGTTTTTACCTGGATGACAGTTCGAAAATCATATGTTTAGGTTTTGGGTTGCCAACACTTGTAAAAGATCACAGTTTTGTTATAAATGTAAAGATATTTAATTACCTGTTATATATTACATTAAAAATAACGTAAACTTAAGTTTTCTCATACTCTTTCATTTTTTTAAATAATTTCTTTTCATCCAACTCGAAACAATATTTTATACATAATTAAAAGTACTTATTTTTCGTTTTGGAACGTTACTGATTTTGTGTTATATAGTGAACACATCAATATATTTTAATACAGGCATCGTATTAATTGGAAAAAAGAAAATTGTTGTCATTTTTTTACAAACAATAAATGAGTTTGATTATTTTATCGTATTTTGAAATTTTTAACTGAATAAAATATTTTCATAAACTGCGTGTCTGCATCATTGTAAAAAACTTGTTTACCGCTATGTTCAATCATATGGTTTAGATTCATCAGCCGCCATTTTGAAGCTATGTTCGTTAGAAGTTTTTGTGAAAGTGGTGTGAATATATTTTTAAGGGGAGTAAAACTATAAATAAACTTTGTGTCCGACCTCAAATAAATATATAAATAATATTGGCCTAAATTACTGTGGTTAGCTATCACATTAATATATTACCATCTGTTTTCATTACAGTGATCCAAAGTGATAGATGTCAGCTGTTGGCGTAGTGATATTAGGGATTACTTCTAGTAACATTTCGAGCTGTCATCCAGGTAAACTTAGCTCGTGAATGCCTTATACCTCGACCGGGCTGTAAATCTCTCTTTTGGAAAACAGGACTGTTTTCAGTACATTGGCAAGTTAAGGTGGTGACTGTCTTGAACCGAGCTTTTTTAATGTAGTACTCGATACAAGCATTACATTACAAAGCTCGGCTCAAAGTCCCTGATTGGGCGTGGTGAATGCTCACTTTGAATGCTCGTCTCGACAGTGCTCCGATTTTCTCCCATTTCTATCTGAACTGTCGGACCCACAAGTCGTAAATACAGTGGATTTTTTATTGGTATGTTGACGTTTGGAAAAAAAAATCATAAAAGACAGAAATGGTGGTGGCAACAGATGAACTTAGAGAAACGTGGGCTAATGGTGGATCGACATTAGTGGGTATTTTGAAAAACCTAGAAATTGGTGGTCATTGTAAAAATTTCATGTGAATGTCTTATACAGATGTGGAATATTCTGACATTTGCTGCAAAATGGCAATAGCACAAAATAGGCCTGCGTCTTTCCTCTGGTATTCCCTTTAATGACTGGATCCCTGTGCTCGACGCGAACACCTGCACAGGCACTGACTTGTGATGAAACAATCAAAGGGATTCGTGGAAAGCCCGGCAATCGAGTGGAGGACGTTTGCATCGAGCATTGAGCGACTCCGCTCGTTGCTCGCTATATCGCATTAATCAGCGTGTTACATTACACTGTTCTTTTACAAGTCAGTCGCCGCCATTTAATGGCATGAAGTCTAGTCGTTGTGTATATCTGCAACTTTAAGTCACTAATAACCAACATGGCAATGAAAAGTACAGTCCCAAGCACACACTAGGACCAGATTCTTTTGTCTGGATCTCATTGTAATCCAATTGCTTTTTGAGATCGGACTGTACACCCAAGGTTTCTCGATTTTTTTTTTTACATTACACGTCTTACTGCCTGCCCATCCAAGCTATTCAAATATTTACACTAATGAAGTATAGACAATAAGGTATAATTGAGAGAGAATAATAAACTTGCAATCACGTGAAAGAAGAGTGGAAATCAATTTAGGAAAGACTACCTCACTAAGCCTGGTTACGTTTCGAACCCAGACCTCCCCGTCACACCAGTTTTACAGGTGCGTTTCAAATCTCCTCCTTGATCTAGTAGATCCTGTAGAGTGAGTGACGCTGATTAATCTCTCTGATATGTCGGCTGCCTGTGTTGGCCACTCGGCCACTTCAACAGCACTCACTTGTTTTAACAAAGCCAGCCGGATAATTGCCTGCCGAGCCATCGAGACCTCCACTCTGCAAAGTCCTCGCACTCTACCACTGTCTCAAGCAACGAGCAACGAAGACATGAGTGGCAGCAACGCCAACACGTATGCTCATGGGGACACAGCACCTAGTTAATATTTGAGGCAAAGATGTAGACCCGCACTAGTGGGCACATGGTCAAAATCGTCAGTATCGTCTTGTCTTGGTTTGCCAGAAGAACATAACTTAATGCAAATTATTAGTTTGATTTCCAATTCACGTGCTTTTGCGAAGAGAATTGTGATATACTGTATTTGTCTTAAAGTATAATGGTTTCAAGAATTTAATACAAACAATCTAAAATAACTATATGATTTTTATTTAAAACATTGCTTATAAAATTCTGTGGAAAAACACTTTTTTTTGTTTGGGAAACCTAGAAAAGTCAAGGAATGTCTAAACTCATCAAGAAAGTGTTCCGACCTCAATAGACTCAACATTTTTGCAATGTGTTTGAATCAGATTCCTCACAAATAATCAGAAAGAACGCTAAGACCTATTTGCTTTATTGATAGATATATGCCGTACTTTGGTTTTTCTCCCCAAAACAATAGTTATTTTTAAAGCTTTTGTTCTACAAAGGAGTTTTAGGGGGGGGGGCATGCGTCAACCTCATCTAATCTAGTTCGCCGGTGGGGGAGAGGTCATGGTTTGAATCCCGGCCAGGTGTACTGAGGGTGTTTTTTTTCCCTCGATAGTTTCCCACTGTTATCCACGCAAATGTGGCTAGTGGTTACATTTCCCCTAATTTCTATCATCCTCATTCTTACCTCGTTCATGATTAAATGTGAATAGCCTGGCTGGGTGGTTAGACACAATTCGGAACAATATTAAGGCAAATAAATTGCTATTCAAGTAACTTTGATATTAAAATTAAGTTTTGAGTGTCCTTCATCCATTGCAAAGGAACTATAGTTTTATGTAAGATTCCAATTTTTTTTTTTAATGCACTATACTATACTAGTAGTATTTACCTGTGGCATCACTCACATTAAGCAATACATCAACATATTCGACAACCGGATCCGTGACCTAGTGGTCATTTAAAAACGATTACAAATAAATTGACAACTTTAAATGTTAGAAAAGAATGAAACTTAAAGAGCAATGTTTTTATCTTCAAGATTGAAAAAGAAACATCAACTTGCCTCCTTTCCCTATTCCACCACACTCTAGCTCGTGTCACTTGCCATCTTATGTATCCGCAATACCAGACGCGACGAACGTTCACTACTTACACCAGATTTTTTTTTTCGACCCAACTTCGTTTGCTAATTATGGTATAGACTATTATTTTAACTTGATTCTCTGAAAAATAAGAAATACAACAGAAAAGGTCCCGTCTCAACCCGATGAATATTTCTTGAATTTAATGGACGGAACCAAATGGACAGACAGACAAACATACTAAAAATTTAATATTTGGTGTTCTTAATAGTTTATACCACCCTGAAGAAAAGGAAAACACCTAAAAAATTCGAATGCCCAGAAAACCCTAGATGGTGTAACCGTCCTTCACACGGATAATCTATAAAGTAACTTTGTTCTTTTATAGTACAGTAGAGAGTTAATCGGAGGTCAAAGTAACCAAATCTTAAATTAAGTGTAAATATTAGTCCTTTATTATATTAAATTGTGTTACAAAACGTGAAAAGTAGGTTTACTAAAATATAGAATCAAAATAACTAAACATGTGTTAAAAGCTGAAAATTAAGCTCTAACGTCTCTGTACACAATATTTGTACTCTCGATTGTTGGTGCTAATTACGAGAAAAAAGAAAGAAGAGTAACGTGGGCAAAAATAATTGGTTAAGGAGTTATTCGTTTTCAATATTATTGGCCTATTAAAACAAATATCAAAACTTGATTGAATTATGATGTTTATCATCCGGCTGCATTCTACATATAATTTAATATCAAAAAACAGCATTATCTCAACCAATCAATTTTAAAAACAGTAATATATTTTAAAAACTATCTTTGAAATGACACATTAATCATAAACCATAAACTGAGCTCACAAACGAACGCAATCTATAGAACTAAATATTTTCATAAGAGTCTTAAGATATGTAAAGGTAAATTATAATCATTGTTACAAAACATTTAGGAAATAAGAGCATCATCATACAATCATGTTCAGACTCTCACGGTTTCTTAAGTTTGTCCCTCTACAAATACAGTATTTAAATATTTCAATTTTCTCCCTGACATGAAATGTTTTATTCTATTATTTTAGGAATTATTTGGGGAAGACCACTTTCTCCCTTTTCCGGTAATAAATTCTGAAATTAAAGTGTGTTCAGAATGTATGCGGTGGCTCTTATACCTGCCTGACATATTTAAATTTAAAAGTGAAACGTACTTTTTATTTTATCACCGTGTCTTGCTACTTGTTCAGGTTATACGCATATTATATACTAATTGCGCTATTCAGATAGTTACGAGGAGGGTTGAATTTATAAGTGCACCGCATTTGTGTGGAGGTAGAGGGGAAAACTATATAAGAAAAAATCTCAGTAGTACACCCGACCGAGATTCGAACCCCGATCTCCCTGTCATTAGCAGTATGGTGTATTGTGAGAGTGATGTCTTAGACCATGTGGTCACCAAAGCAGGTTGAGTGAGAAATAATGTCTTACATAGGTTCTGAAAATTTCTAAATCCCCCATTTCACCTAATTCCACTTAGAAATCTTAAATATTTAGGGATTGTTGGAGTATTTGGTGTAATCCCACTACATTCATGGCATTTTTAAAATGTTCTATGCATCCTAAAAGCATACGGTGGTTTGTGAATTTTTGAGCAACAAATGGACAAACAACATTTCATTTTTATAAATTAGTGTGAGTTAAGCTTTTTGTGTCTCTTGGTCTTGGAGTTAAAACATCTACACACTTACATACAAACATACAAACACACAGACATACAATGAGTTAGAGCTTTGTAAAGGCTAAATATTAGTGTTCTATACCCACCACATTTTTTTTCCAAGATGGCTGTAGTATCTAATATAATTATATCTAGGGAACGTTTAAAAGTTGAGCCAATGAAAATCCAATTATCGTAAGCTGAGAAAATATGGCAAAAATAAGTGTTTTGTAGTCGCCATCTTGAAACAAAAAGGCGGGCATAATTTGTAATTAGCTTATATGTTTATCCGATTTCCAAGCTATATTCATGTGAAATTTCAACAGAAGAATTGGTATAGTGGTTTGGACGTGATTGATCAACAAAGACACACATTTCATTCTGATATAGGAAAAAAAAGCTAAGGTTCAAATAGTTTCCCTAAATAATAATCATACAACGTTTAAGATTTTCATATCTCCTCGTCTGGCATCCTCCTGCAGCAATCATGCCATTTCAGGCTCACAAAATGTATCGCAACTAAAACTTAGGTTTCCCAAAGAAAGTGGTTAGTACCAAGTTTTCTCTTTCTATGTTTCTTTGTGACCTGGTGGTCTAGGGGTAAGGTGTCGGACTTCTGTGCTGGGGGTCCGGGGTTCAATCCTCGATCCCAGCACAGATTAACTACTTGTCAAACCCTTCCTTCACCTCTGACAAGACATCTTGTGAATGTGGGGAATGCCAGGCCTCCACCGTGGTTCGGATTCCACGTTAAACTGTAGATCCTCCATTTCATCTCACAATCACCCTACCATTACACATTAGCGTAAGTGCGTATAACCCGAACGGGTAGTAAGACGCGGTGCTAATAATAATAATAATTTTTCATATAGAAATAGTTTTTCTGTCACGAAACTTTTCGATCTCCAGACTACGGTAGGTATATACGTTTTATGTGCCCCTGATCTTGAAAGAGTTTATTATTATTATTATTATTATTATTATTATTATTATTATTATTATTTGTATTTAGAGGCCCATCGTGACAACGAAGTCATTAGGGCCTTGAAAGATTTGATCACGAAATTATTTATATTTGTTCATGGGGTCTGCGATCAAAACGGTTTGATGTATTTCCTCAAAATGTACTTGCATATGATATCTCGAGGAAGAATCTTGATTTTAATTTTAGTTTTGAAATTAAAAACTTTTTATTTTGGCTTTAGCAGTTTTGTTTTAGAAAAAAAATCTGTGAAGAGGATATCATCCTATACAATACTTATTTTTTTTAGAAAAAAATGTTTTAGCTACAAATTTTTTTAATTTGATTTTTTAAATAAATGGTTCTATTTAGGTTGTTTATAGTTGGTTTTGCGCACTAAATAAGATTGAATATTTTGTTTTCTTGAAAAAAAATCAATACAGTTTACTGATGAGTGACTTTTTAACATTTTTTAAAATTACTTGAACCATTTTGTTTGAAGTTTATAGATAAAACGTATTTAATAGGAGTAAAAAAGTGCTGCTTTTTATTTTTGGTAAACTGATAATTGATTTTTGAAAATGTTATTCCACAATAATAGACTATTCAAGAAAGTATGTACTATAGCATCGTACCGTTTATTTTTTAATGTTGTACAAACTGTACGTAAATTAATCATTTAGGTGGGTCACTTGTGTAAAATTTTATTTAACATTGAAGATAATCTATTTTTGATCAAACAGCTTCTAAGAAGAATATATACCTTGAAATGGATGCTGAAATATAATACAAAGTGGAATTTAAAACTATCACAAAAAAAGGAGAAAAATGAAGTCATGAACAATCAATTAGTAGCAGGAATAAACGCCCGTTAATAACTCTAGAAGCCTTGGCCGCAGTTAATGTATAATCAGTAGGGTGAATATTACTGAAATTTACTTATAAATCTTGTCCTCCACGCAAATATCCCTCTAATACTAAGCAATATATATATTTTTAAATACAATTGATGGAAAATTATTGCAACAGAGTGTAATTAATTCTTAATCGCGAAGAAGATATGCTTAGTCTAGGCAGTCCCGCAAGACACCCGTGCTAAGAGTAGCGACTAACAAGCTAGACGTCTAATATCCTATTGATTGATTATTAGCACCGCGTCTTACTACCCATTCGGGTTATACGCACTTACGCTAATGTGTAATGGTAGGGTGATTGTGAGATGAAATGAAGGACCTACAGTTTAAAGTGGAATCCGAACCACGGTGGAGGCCTGGCATTCCCCACATTCACAAGATATCTTGTCAGAGGTGAAGGAAGGGTTTGGTAATCAGATAAATCTGTGCCGGGACCGAGGATTGAACCCCGGCCACCAGCACAGAAGTCTGACACCTAACCCCTAGACCACCAGGTCACCTAATATCCTATTAAATTACATTCTTGGAGGAATGTTCGGTTGATTAAAATCTTACTAATTACATTTTTAAGTTGATGTGTACTTTAAACCCCGAGGTTATTAACACAAGATTTACAAACTAAAGATTATAACACTAAGCAAGCATAAAATATACTTGCATCAAGACAGATCCATATCTAATAGGGTTTAAGTATTAGCCATTGTTATAAATATGGACTTCCAATAATGTTCCTATACCAATCATCCAAGACTACATATTAATAAACTAATTTATGCATCATTTATAATACTTCATTTTGACTAATTATAAATTTCACCATTATATTTTAGTTCTTGTATTTACATAATTTAATACAAGTTCCCGACACCTTAGATCAGTCGAAAGCATGTATTTCTAATAAGCTAAGTGTCTCGGGTTCGATTCCTGGCATGGCTGAAGTATTTATCATTGGCGAAATTTGTGTTTACCCTTTCCCAGTGATGGATTAACGGCTGGGGGCTGGATGTTGTGTCTGTTCTAGATTTAAGATAGTTTATAAGTCGTGTACTGATATAATCAGTTGGTTCAACAAGAGCATGTTAAATACCTCAAATAAATAAAAACACACATTTTCTCTTGTCCTCCAATACACTATTTTGTGGCTTATGTATGTATGTATGTATGTATGTATGTATGTATGTAGGAGGCTCTCTTATAAGTACCCAATGCCCCAAACCAGCAGCTTTGCCAACTTAGTAGTCTGCAAGCCACGGCTGTTGAAATTTTACTTTTTTTTATCTGTAATTTAGGTTGCCGGAAACGGGGAGCTCGGGATTCAAATCTTCCCCGGATCTACTGAGGGTAGTTTTCTGTCAATAGTTTTTCATTCTTCCACCACGAAAATGTGTATATATTTCCCCTAGAATATTTATTTCCAATTCTTACTTAATCAGTGTAACTAAACGGAATGCTCGAACGGGCATTAAAACACGTGAGGAAAATCTACTATACAGTGTGGCGACAAATTATGTACTAAAAAAACTATAGGATGAAATGCTATTTTTATTAAACAAATTTAAGTAAACATAGTGGTTTTTAAAGCCCTCAATGCAAAAATACACAAAATGTTTTCAGTTTGGTTCATCAACAAACAGAGGGGCATGGTCATCAAATAAACTAGTTGTTATGAGTAGGTAGTGAACGTTTACTTTTGGCATGAAGTGTGCATACAGATAAGTGAAATCTCTTCCAAAGCAGGCAATTTCTCAAACCTGTGTAGGAAGATCAGTACATACTTGAAACATTCCTAACAATACAAGCAAGTATAGCTATAGGTGTGGCCGACGAGTACCATCAGATATATGCTTGATTTGATAGAAAGTGTTGTGGCTGACACCAAGATGATCGTGACCTTAGGTGTAGAGACTTTAAGGTCAACACATGCATTGGGTGGTCGTGAACTTAGGTCTAGACAATAGGGTTGAGACATGTAATGGGCAGTCGTGAACCTAGGTCTAGAGACAATAGGGTTGAGACATGTAATGGGCAGTCGTGAACCTAGGTCTAGAGACAATAAGGTTTAGACATGTAGTAGGCAGTTGTGACCCTGGTCTAGACCCCACTCTTTAGAGTCACTACGTAGACAGCTATGAACCCTTATATAGAGACCATAAAATTGATTCGTTACATAGATAGCTATGAAGCAAGGACTAGAGACCACACTCATGAATCATTAGGTAGACAGTTATGAGCCTATGTCTAGAATCTAGAAAGTTGAATTTCTTTAAGTAAAGAAACAGAAGTTTTGAGATTATGATAATGAGTAGGTGATATAAAGCTATGAATCTAAGTGAGAGATAAAAATGTGTTTTTAAATTCTCAATCTGGAAGTATTAGATTAAAGGGGAAGGAGATTTTATTATTATTATTATTATTATTATTATTATTATTATTATTATTATTATTATTATTATTATCACCACCGCGTCTTACTACCCTCTCGGGCTATACGCACTTACGTTAATGTGTAATGTTAGGGTGATTGTGAGATGAAATGGAGGGCCTACAGTTTAACGTGACATCCGAACCACGGTGGAGGCCTCGTATTCCATACAGTCACAAGTTGTGATTAATACACGTCTTGTCAGAGGTAACGGAAGTGTTTGGCAATCAGATAAATCTGTGCTGGGACCGAGGATTGAACCCTGGACTCGGGAAGGAGATTTATTCGTAAAGTTCTTGATTAAAGTACTAACGTATCTTGTGTACAGACATTTTCTATTTCGTATATATAAGCTAGGTACAGAGACTAAATGGTCGAGTCATGTTACACGGATAGTTGAGAGACAAAGCAGGTCTATAGCGGCTGTAATGTTGATTCATACCATAAACAATCGCGAAGCAAGATGTGGGAACAAAAAGGTGTACTATTACCTAAAGCAATAGCGAGCTGAGGTATATGGAATACAAGGTTTAGTCATGTCATTGTGGACGTGAGGCCCCTATATTAGAAGTCTCTAAGCCTTGGCTGCAGCAGCTGGTAAAAAGACTACCACAGTGACAGTCACTGTAATGGCGTGGGAGGTGCCCGGGTATTGTGATGGTAATACTGCGGGTAACCAACCACCCAGATTTTGTTCGGGTCAGAAGTCAGCTGACGTGCAAGCTAGGAGCCTCCCGTCATTGTGACCCCCATCACGACGAGCAACTTATACTTGTCCATACTTATCACGTTTAGTAGGTTAGTGGTCAGAGAGGCCAACCACAAGTCATAACGGCGCTGGTATCCTAATATAGCCAGCCGTATGCCTTCATCCTGTTAGCCAAATATTTAAGTTTCTGTTAGCCACGATTGTGTGTTTATTTTGAGGTAAACTGATTCTGTTCTAGGTTAAAATAGTGTATAAGTCGTGTGCTGAATTAACACCAAGTTTAAAGAGATTACATCTTGTGAATGTGTGGAATGCCAGGCCTCCACCGTGGTTCGGATTCCACGTTAAACTGTAGGTCCTTCATTTCATCTCACAATCACCCTACCATTACACATTAGCGTAAGTGCGTACAACCCGAATGGGTAGTAAGACGCGGTGCTAATAATAATAATAATAATAATAATAATAATAATAATTAAAGAGATTGGTACCAAAAAATATCAAATTAAATTCTACTTTTTTACTTCAAGCATTCTTGGGACAGTGTAGTCAAGAAAAAGATTTAAATTAAATGTTAATTTTTTGTATTTAAATAAGCCTATATTTTACCCACTTTGGTGGCAGTGTGGTCTAAGGTGTCACTCTCGTAGTAGATTAGAATGCTGATGACAGGAAGAACAAGGTTTGAATCTCAGTCATGTGTACTGAGGGTGGTTTTCTTAAATGGTTTTCCACTTTACTTTTATGCAAATGTGGGTACACTCCCTCTAAAAGCCCTTACTCATCCTTTAAACCATTGGCGTAGTTATCATATAAGCGTGTAACGTGAATTGCATAGTAAGACGTGCACACAGCGTGGATTGAACAATTGATTGATTTAAAAAAATTAAAGTATGTCTAGACTCAAGAGCATTATTTGGTTTATTAAGGGAAAACTCCGTTCAAAATATTTCCAGAAGTACCTTAATACATTCAGACGTCAATCCAAGCTTTATTCAACTGTCACACATGGCGTAAATATTTGACAAATGTAAAAGATAAATGTAGTGAGTGACCTTTTGCCAATGTTGGCTACCTTGCATTAATAAAGTGTCTGTCTGTGTGTGTTTGTTTGTGTGCGATGCCCAGCAAAATTTACGGCACGCAGAGATCTGAGATTTTAAACATATGTGGACGGAAGGGTGTTCAAATGCACCTCGAAGCCGGATTTTTAAATTTTTAATTAACTTTTTAATTAGGTTTAGAATTACGTTTCAGAGATAACTGTGACACGGGCAATGCCATGCGGGGTTGCTAGTATTTTATATTTTATAAAAACAAATGTTTGTAAGGCACTCATACTATAGTAAAAGATTACTAGATTTATTGTTTTGATTTTGAAACTAATATTTCAGAACATTTGGTAATTTTTTTTTTTTTTACAAACCATATGATTGTGATGTTATTTAAAAATTAACTGTATGGTAACAATAATAATACACTCTACCCTATCACTCTCTGTCATCACAAACTCAAATCACTAAAGTTTTTGTCCTTCGTCTTTTCCCCTACGCCTTTCAAACCTCTTGTCAACACTCGAATGTTTCTCTCCTCGCATATGTTCGATTCTCTCTCGGATGAGGACATATCGTCCATTTACACTCGGACATGTGTGCAAATATAGCACTCGGTGAGACGGGGGAGGGGGAAGTGACAAATCGTGATTCGAACATTATCCCCTCCTCCCCCCTTTCGTACCCTGATCCTACATTCGATTGTTTGCTCAGCTTTAAGAGATGCAACACTACATAGTATATATACCCTTATCTCTCTACTCGTCAAACAGACATTTCCATTCAACCATGATGTTCAGCCCCCCCCCCCTCCTCTCTTCCCACCGTCTGCCTCCCATCCCCACCAATAACCCTCTCAAGCGAATGTACTTAACCATTTATACCACGCACTTGAGATGGCAGATACTACGAGGCTACACCCGTTAACGTCATTTTTGGTGGTAAAACGTTCCAACGTTCAGAATGAAAAGTTATTGTGTTTCGTTACTTTAGTAAAATGTTAACCCTAGTTTATTAACTACTAGCAGGAGTACAAGGCGTTTCCCGGGGTAACTACGCAATTCATTTCGTGGTTACCTCCTGGCAACCCCTTTCTTTAGTTCAGGCAGAAAAAAAGTCTTCATTTTAGTTCTTCCGACCCAGTTTTTGAATAATTATATTTAAAAAAATCAAAATTTTAAAATTACGGTTTTAAAGTGCGCATGTTCCTGCACAGGGATTACTAATTTTTAAATTTCAGACCTCTGCGTGAGATAGTTTAAAGGACATGGTTCAGAATGTTCTGAATGAATGCACCCACGAGAATTAAAGATTGTGTAATCAGATGGGGGAAATCACACTCAGTGTACTTAGTCGGGATTTTAACCCCAAGCTCTCAGTCAACGGTGACTAAGTGAGATACGAGGAAAAGCCATAAACCTCTTGAAAGGCAACGGGGAACCACCACAATAATTACTGAATTCCCAAAGTACGTGGGGTATCTACCAGATGGTGTAAGCAGCACTAGCCAGCCCGAGGGCTGAGTGCATGTTCAGCTCCGAATAAATCAAATCAAACCGACCTTCGTGTTGTTGACTATATATAAAATAAACACCTTATATCTTATTTCCGAAGATCGCAAACATATTTTTTATTTGTGTATTTGACTTTCTGGACACAAATTATCTTAGCACACGACTTACAAACTGACTTAGCTTATGAAAACGTTTAATATTACACTCCCAGCCTTAGAACTAAGTTATTTACTATTGGATAGCAAGACTTAAAAACTAACCTAACCTGGGACAGAATCTCTAATACTGCATATCTAACCCTAGCACCTATATTTACTAAAATAGCAAGACTTATCAAATAGGACAATATGTCTAATACTTCAAACCCTACCCAAGTGCCTAGTTATTTACTAATTGGGTAGCAGGACTTACAAACACACCTAATCTAGGACTAAGTATAATACTACACCACCAACCTGGAACGTTTAACAAGAAGATCAAAGGAGTAACCAGTTTACTGCTATATTAAAGTAATTTCATGAGACCCCCTCCTGGGCTTTGAACAACTGTACCGTATATTGATGATCAACCAGCTTAACCACATAGCCTAGGAGGTTATAACAAACAGCACATCAAAATAAATATAATTCAACAAAAGAGTTATAGACAATATTATTTTGGTCTGACGGAAATGAACATGGCTCGTTTTACCATGGTTAGGTTTCGTACAGGGCTTTAAGCGCTTGTTTCCAAATCGTCTCCGACTCGCGTTTTAAACAAAACTCCTGTTGAAATTCTCACGATCTCTGTGTTTTCCCTTTCAAACCCTAAATCTCTTTATAGACACCCCATTCCCTTTTATTTTTTAACCCCTCAGCCACCAACATTATGTGTATAGGCGGCTACATTGTATATGCATCACACCTTTGATTTGAGGGGAAGGAGGGGGAGGGGAGTTAATTTGCTTGGAAACAAGAATTTTCTTTAAACCAATAGTAAGGTTTCTTATTTTTTTACTGTGGCTTTTAAAACAACGTTTTGTTTATATTATCAGCTGTATGAAATTAATGAACATTAAAACAGAAATTGATATCCTCCATGGTTGTGTAGCTAGAGTAGTTTACACAAATGTTTAAGAGACCCTGGTTCAATTCGGGGTGGAAGTCACCAATATATTTTCTATTTGTATACGGGTTTTCCCATTTTATCACCTCATCTTACTACTGGTTCAGGTTATACACATGTATGATAAATACTCTAACGGGTTAGGAATGAGGAAGGAAGAGTTTTAGAATTAGTCTACCCGCATTATGTGGAAGGAGAGTGGGAAACCATTTAGGAGAAAGCCCCTCAGTAGACCCGACTGGTATTCGAGCCCGACCTAAGCAGGCCATTCAAACCCAAGAGTGACTCCATAGACCGTTCGACTACTGAAGTGGGTTTTACAGGTTTGTTCTTATATCCAATTACTAAACACATTGTTGCTAGGGATGAGTGCGTAGTATCAGACGTTCTGTCCTAGGTTAAATATAATATATACATATATGTATATACATATATGTATATACACACATATATATACACACATATATATATATAAATAAATAAATAAAGTTCTGCTATCCAATTAATAACTAAATTGGCGATAAGAATGTGTGTTTGGATAGTACAGGATAACAACTCCAAACTAAAATAGACCTACCAAAATGAAAGCTGTGTTTTTTATGATGAAGTCTGTGAGGTGTTATCCATGCACAGGAGTTTTTAAACTATTAACAAATTGTGATCGTATATAGTGATTTCAAGGCCACACAATTGACTAAACGGGCGAAAGGGTATTGGGAGAAGGTTAAATGAATATTTCAAAAGAGAGGCTTAACAGGGGAAGGTTGTAGGATTATGTTATTGGACCAAGGGTGGTTTAGGACGTGGAATGGAAGATGCAGCTTGCTGCCTTGGATAGACGATATGTCGCTAATGGTATTACTAGTTTAAAAAAATATTCCGCATCGTAAAGTAACGCTTTCATATTTTAAAGTACACAGATCTAGTTTTAGAAAACCAATTTAAAGCTTATAGAATTTTTTGTTTGTTTAGAGGGAGGGGGAGTTATTTAATTAGAGTAAATGTATATACTAACGAAGAGTATTCTATATTTTACTAAAAGAAACTTCAAGCCAAGAAATAAACCCAATAAAAATTAAAATATATCCATATGCTCCATGTTTTACCACCGTACCGACCTATCCACATATTATTTACATTTATAGGATGATGAGGATAGTGTACTTTGAAGGAAATTTAATTTAATTTGCATGAGCTATCAGTGAGTGTTAAAAATGTCTCAATATGTAAAGACCTACATTCGTGGACAAATGGACTAAACATTGGGTCCATCTAGATTGGTATTTTTACCACATGATGGTTGGGGGTCTGGATCCCAGTGAGATGTACTAAGGGCTGTTTTTACTCAATCGTTCCCCACTTTCCTACCCCGCAAAATCAGTTGCACTTCTTCTAAATCTCTCTATTTCTCATCCCTACACCATTAGCATGATTAAATTCAGATAGCCTGAATGGGTACCAAGATGAGGTGGGAAGAAAAAAATTATTTGTTAGTGAATCTCTCCATTCGAATATTAATCAAACAATACGATTCCTTTCTGGAAGCTATTTTACCTGTTACAGAGTCACCCTAAATAACGGGCACGGGGGTGTTCTTAGCCCATTCAATTATTTCATACTAATGTAAGGTAGAAATACCAACGTGTACGGTGGTATTTACAGGACGGATCATTAGAACAGTATACTTTCCAGAGATTAAGGCATAATTAGGGTTATTTTTATTGTTCTGATTATATCTAAATCACTCCCCTCCCTAATGTGTGCTAAATATGGCTTAGATTATTTTCTAAAGACCTCATCTCCTCTATCATCCTAACTTTTAGTCACATTATATGACTTTACCCACTCCCGAGTTTAACAAACCATTTTGAATTGCTACGATTCACTACTGTTCGATGCAAAATATTGTGTGGCCACCAACAGTTGGCAAAACAACTATATGAACGTTGATTGATTATAATAGGCAGATCGGTGTGGGCAGAGCAAAGTTAAAACTATATCGACTATCACTGAGCGAACATAAAGAATCTTGCAGGGATATTGTGATTGGTCAAGAACTCGTCCCTCGGCCACATTTCTGGTATGTTTTAATTTGTTGGTGTACCTGTGAATCCACGGGGATTGTAACCTTTTCTGACAGTTGCCAAGTTATTCAAAATAATTGTAAACTCCACTTTTATGTTAATAATGGTTGAAAAGTCGAATATTTCAGTGGTAGAGCATTGCTGAGATACGTCAAAAAGTTATTGCTTTCGACTCTTGTGTTAAAGTGTCATTTCTCATTTTTATATAATATAATTGAAAAATGCCCTAATAAACAACTGTATACTGTTATAAATGGTTATTCCAAACAATAATTGTATCTTCACTTTGTCGGATTTTAACAAACATGTTTGGGAGATCAATGAATATGAAATTTTTCTCTACTAACTCTACAACTGTCGAAAAAGATCAAAGCTACTGCGACTGTATTTACTTCAGCATATGTTTTAGAAATAGAAAACACTTTATCTGGCAGTCCATAAAGTTCCGATCGATATGTATTCATACACCAAGCTAAGTGTAATTCATATATAATATTGTTGATGGATGAAGTTCATTTTGGCCTATGTTGGATATATTCGACATTTTATTTTGTAATCCTCTGAAAGGTTGTTCCTATTGTGCTTTGATTATAGGTGTACTGTTAATACGCTTATATCCAGCAACAGCACTTTCATTTCTCCTAATGCTGTTCCCTTAGTGCAGATGAGTTGTTAACAACCAGAACAACTTCCTCTCTTAACATTAAAACTCACAAGTTCGAATACTAGCCACAAACCCCTCTTGTTCCGACAGCAGCGTGGTGCTGCGTCTCAGTCACCATGGCAACCGGAAGCGTTTGTAGTCGGCTCGGATGACAGCGGGTCCACAATGGCGTCTTGTTAATTGCTGACTGGTGTCACAGTGGCACTGTTAACAACATAAAGGCGGTAGGTTCGTTTGAACAACATCCCCCTTTAAATTCCCTCCCCTCACATGCCAAACATTCTGTTAATAAGATTAGCACGAACGTCATCTTTGAATAATACATGTCACATTACGACTACTCGCAGCCTGGCGTCTGTTTGTGAAACTAATTATGTAGCGCTTTTCATATGCTGTA
The DNA here is from genome assembly GCA_039000515.1 of Timema cristinae. Taxonomy (NCBI): domain Eukaryota; kingdom Metazoa; phylum Arthropoda; class Insecta; order Phasmatodea; family Timematidae; genus Timema; species Timema cristinae. The sequence goes on along the minus strand of JBCFYV010000012.1, from coordinate 66,250,518 downwards.
GTGACGTATTCTATGTCCTTATACGATTAATACTCCGAAAACGTTGAATGCGCATGCGTCAGAAACAAACCAGGATGAGGACCATGTGATACTTATTATTGGTTGTTCCAAGAGTAGATTAAGCTGTCCCTCAACGAATTAATATTGCATGGAATGATTGCTATCACCAGTAAATGAAGGGGTTGGTTAGGCTTTACCACCGAGCGTACTGTATTACGTGGAATTATTAGCATCACTAGTAGGTGCAGGTGTAGTTTAAGATAGCACGAGAAGCATCATTGTTGAATAGAATTATTAATATTACCAGTAGCTTAAGGGACAGGATAGGCTTTCACATGAAACATTCATATTGCATGGAATTGATAAAATATAATTATTGAATTAAGGGGTAGGTTAAGGTGGGGTGGAAGGAAAGGCATTTTTAGTTCACCGCTCTTATAGTTTTATAGCAATGCATTTTTTGGACAAAATAAATGAAATATCACTTTTATAGATATATTTGGTTAAATTTGGTTCATTTACTTAATCTTAATAGTTCTTGATTATTGCTCAATAGCATTTTTAAACAAACTTTTTAAATAAAGAAATAAAAATACTGGTTAAACTCTACAACGTCTATGATAAATATTCAAGAACGTTTGATATTAATCTCTGTTGAATGTTATTTTATTTATATTTCCCAAAATATGGTTTATGTTATAAAAACTATTAAAAATAATACGGGACCTTTACTTGCGTCACCTTACACTTCACCTTAAGTTGTCGCGCAGGGTATCAGCATTTCACAGACTAAGTAAACGAATTCAATTAAATTACTATAAGCAGAACTCGGAATCAAATCTGGGTCATCCACATCTATATTTGACCTCACTTTACCACTTATCCACAGGTACTAGTCTTATTTCTTACTAAACCGAAAAAAATAGATTTTTTAGCGAGTGCGAAAACAACGGGGCAAATATTTGTGTTACTTTTGATAGCTTAACGTCGTAAAACATGGTCTAAGGCGTCACCGTCACAGAGCTAGACTGCCTTTGACGGGATCGGGGCTTAAATCCCGGTCGGGTGTACGGAGCTTTTTCCTAGTGGTTTTACCACTTTCCCTCCACACAAATGTGGGTACACTTTATCTAAATTAAACCTTCCTCATCACTAACTCGTTAGCTTAAGTAGTACATATGTGTACAACCTGAACAGATAGTAGGACGTGATGCAAAAACAAAATAGGTGGACTTGTTTCAGCGCCATCAAGTTCGACTGATGAGCTCAGCTCTGACTGAAGTTTGTGGTTAGGTTCATACATCCAGGTGCACTGGTGGAGGTGTAGGCACACGATGCTGGTGAATATTTAAAAAAATCATATTCCTCATCCTATGTCCTCGAAAATCCCGAACAGACCATAAAACGCCTAGCCGTAATAATAATAAACATGATAAAAGTGCTTAAGATTGTCAGTATTGATGCGGAATGGTCACCCCAACCCTAACTGCTAAAGAAACTGGACTGAACGACTGAACGTGCAGTACATTGGATTCTCTATAATCCGGGATAATTTAAGGACGGGGTTCAACGGCTATTCTGAAAACACGGATAATAAAATTCAATGGTAATTCTATTCTCCCATCAAACCACAAATTAACGTTTCATACTTCCATATTAGTTCAGCTTGACCTGCTTTTGTTTACTGAACTAAGGGTATCAGGCTCGATTCCCAACATGGCCGAAAAACCTATCATTGGCTAAATTGAGGTTTTCTTTTTTCACAATGATGAATTGATAGCCGGTTCCTAAATGCTATGTCTTTCATAAAGTTATGTTAGTTTTTAAGTCGTGTTCTAATATAATCAATCGGTTCAGAACGTTCATGTTAAATCTTAAAATTTAACTAAACAAATATTTCCATAAGGGAGCCGCTTCGGTAAGCAAGAGATTGCTACGCAGTCATTCTACTCTGACGCAATATTTAATTCTGCAATGCATTATTTAAAAATATGGTTCAGTCCAAAATATTATTATTATTATTATTATTATTATTATTATTATTATTATCATCATCACCGCGTCTTACTACCCGTTCGGGTTGTACGCACTTACGCTAATGTGTAATGGTAGGGTGATTGTGAGATGAAATGGAGGACCTACAGTTTAACGTGGAATCCGAACCACGATGGAGGCCTGTATTCCCCACATTCACAAGTTGTGATTAATACACGCCTTGTCAGAGGTGAAGGAAGTGTTTGGCAATCAGACAAATCTATGCCGGGACCGAGGATTGAAACCCGGCCGCCAGTACAGAAGTCCGACACCCTACCCTTAGATCACCAGGTCTCCTACACAGTCCAAAATAAAGTCGAATGATTCTCACAGGGCGTTTTTTCTTTAACAACCTTGTATTTTGAATTTTATTAATATGAACAAATGTGTAAAAACGTGACATTAGTTCCTTTTCAACGACTTTTTATGAATGAATATTTGGGGAACTAGGAGACTAGGCTTGATGAAAATGGGCTCTAGATTTAGCCTTCCTCTAGCAAATGCAGTAATTTGTTGATAGGCTAATAACGTAAAATATTATAATATTTCAGAACTAGCAGTGAGCTTTCCTCTTTTCCTTTAAATAAGTTTCGTAGTTTTCTTTCCCATCTCTCTTAGTCACATCACAAAGGGTGATTTTATGTGAGGGTGAAAGGGAGTATAAGCTTAGACGGAATAGATAAGAAGTTCCAGGAAATGACACATACCATTGTATTTTAAGCCATGAGGGTCTGACAGCAATTTATTCTTTCTCGCTGACCGAGGTGGCCGCCTTAATGGATAGATATATGTATTCATAAAAATAGTTCGTGACGCTTGTCAGACTATAAAGCTAACAATGATCCTTTGGGACCACACAATTTGTTCAAAAGCCTAGTTTTCCCATAGTGGAGAAAATTAAAATGTTAAAAAGAAATAAAAAACCTAACAGATAGGTAGCAAACCGGATAGCCCGTTCACGATTAATCGGGAGTTTACTACTAGTAAACCTCTGTTCTTTGGAAAGGCCTCTACCCGCAGCTCAGTGCTGCTAAGCCGGTTAGCCTATCCAGCCAGGCGCGGGACAACGTGTTTAACTGAGAATAATAACACCGGATTGGATTATGGTGGATAGGGCTAGGGGAGGGATCACCCGTTACCCTCTTCTTCCACCCTCACCCCATGAATATCTGTATCCGCCTGTTTAGTCTCGTTTGACTAATCTGGTTCGTTTGAGTCTTTGTGAAGCCCGCGTCGATTGAAAATATTCTTTGAACCGTGTGTACGGGGATTTGTCGCCCCCCCCCCCCTCTCCCTTTCTCACCACGTCCCTTTTCATGGCTTCCTAAAGTGGAACAACTGTTTTGGTCAGCACGTGGCAATGTACCCTTTCGTTAGGGGTGGTCCTGGGTTTGTTATTTGGTGTCACGATTAATGTTTCACTGTCTTTACTTTGTCCGTTGACATGGCGTGACTACCGCTATTGGAGCAGAGCGACTAATGCATATCTGAGTAACCTTGGTTCCATTCTAAGCTGACGCCCAAACATTTACTATTTTTTATCTGTCTGCATAGCTATAAACTCTCCGTATTTTCTGTAAAAAATATGTAACTATATCTGTATAAGAATTAAATAGCCAAAGCTATTATATTTGATTAGTAAGTATTTTTACTCGCATCTAGATATAATATTCTGCAAATTGAAACCTGGACACGGGAATCGAACTCGGGACCTTTGGCTTATTACGCCAATGCTCTAACCACTGAGCTATCCAGTAATCGTCTTGTGCCCAGAATCATTATTTACTCATATTGCACGTGCATTGGTTAGATAATTGGCGTACTAAGCCAAAGGTCCCGGGTTTGATTCCCATGTCGAGGTGTCATTTTTCAATTTTCAGAATATAACTATATTATTTATATATATATACATATATTTATACATATATATCTATATAACGATTTTTTGATTACTTTGAAATTTTAATTTTTTTAAATGTATTTTTCAAGATTAATAATTGAAAGTTGGTTTTTACTCTTACCCTTAATACTATGCAGAGTGTCAGTCATACTTTATAATGGGGGCTTAGTTCATGGTAAAATTAAAATGTTTCTTAGTTATAATATTTTTCGATAATTTTTTATACAAATAAATAAAACATATTTTAAATAAATTGACTTATATTGTTTATAACTTATCCATTAAAATTAAATGTGATTTTGAAATTTGTCCTAAGTTTACTATTTCTTTTGGCCATATTGGCAGCTACGGGATGTGTGTGTCATGTTGTCCATGGACTACAACTACACGCAGAAAGTAGATAATTAATCTGGAAAATTTTCCTTAAATTTATTCAATTTTTTTTTTTACTTTTTAAAAGAAACAAATGGTCTAGTAATATCTCAATATTTATAGTCTTCAGTTCAGTTTAATTAATCCTAAGCGCCTTAGTAGGCCTGCCAATAATATAAAAAAAGTGTGAGACAGCTAGCTATAACAGTTCTCTTCAAACACTCACATATCGACCACAGCGTTTGGTGATTAAATGTGCCACCAATATCGGGTCTTTTGTAGACCAGAGAGGTTAATACTTTAATCTTACAATCAAAGACTTTACGAATGTATCCGCCCCCCCCCCCCTTCCCTGATAATCATTTATTTGAAATTTAGAGATTTAAAATTTATCAGAAAGCTTACATTTCTAGGGTTTGTTTGCACATCGTGTTACTACCTATCTGGGTATACGTATTTTATTTACACAAATGAGGTAGGAATGAGAGGGGTATAACTTAGAAGGCACGTCACAGCATTTACAAAGAGAGATAGAGTGAGAAACCACTAAGAAACAAACACCCTTGGTATATTTGGGTGGGGTTCAGTCCTATACCTCCCCTTCACTGGCAAACAGGCTAGATGAGTCTGACATTAAGTCCGCGTGTCCATCTATTCAAGCTTGTTTGAACCAAAGGAATTAAAATGTTTACAAGGGATATTTGCCTTCGTCAAGGCCTTGTCATTGATGGGGAAGTCAAGGCTCTAATACCGATAGGGTGTAATGAGATTGGGTTTTTTTTTCCTAAATTTTTACAAGCCTTTCACCCAAACGCAGGTACTCTACATTTCTTCAAACTTCTACCTTCCATATACTTACCCTATTAATGTAATTAAATTTGGAAAACCTGAACAGGCAGTAGCACGTGGTACACCAAACATTTTTTATTTGATATTCTACCTTAATAAAATTCAAAACCTAAAATTACATTCGAATTAAGTCATTTTTGAAATGTTAACAAGTTTAGGGGACACTGGTTCGCTTCTGGGCTGTGCTGAGATAGATATAATATATCCTACTATTTGTATATGCTCCAGTTCTGCTGTCCAATAATTCTAAGAGCTTAAACTTTACTTGTATTAGCCGAGGTGAACCGATTTTATTTATTAAATTAAAATAAAGTAAATCATTCAATTAAAAATTATTGTTTTAATTAAACTTTAGTCAAATTTCGAGTTTGAGTTTACCCAGAATACATAATTTGTGAAGATATACGATGTCATTATATGTTAAACCAACCCTTTTGTTTATTGTAGTTACTTATAAACAATAAATGGAAAATTCCGTATTCGTATCCGTTAAGTTAGTTTGTAAATCGTGTGTTGATATAAAATGTTTGTCTAGAAGGTTCATATCAAAAGCCCACCTCAAATAATATGTTTTAGTTTTTAATAACTATGGTCAGTGGCCTTGACACACCGTGCAGTGAATGGTAATAAGGTCATTGATCGACCCTGACCGTTCCCACACAATAAACAGCTGGCATTTGACAAAACTATGCCCTGCAGGCGTCGCTATAACTTCTCTGTGGATTGTGGGGGATGGGAAAGGCAGACATCAAAAGTGGTCTAAGCTGCAAGTTTTAAGACAGCTTAGAATGTGTTCTATTGTTAATCTGAAGGATTGGTTCTCGAAGGGGTGCTGTGCAAACAAGGATACATTAATTAATTAAGTCTACAAGTATTGCACTAAAACAAATAGCAAATATTAATTTGGTGTTTCTACAGTAACCAAAAATAACAAAATGGTAATTTTAAGTACATCCTCTAATAATGGTGTTCTGAACACTTTGGCATAATAACTTTTTATTCTAGGGCGTCGTTAAAAAGAGGGAATATAGGGAATGCAGTTTAATAAACACTGCCTTATGGTGTTTTATAGACTGTAATCTTTTTTATCACCGCGTCGTACCTTTTCAGGCTATACACATGTGTAGTCTATTAATTACGCTGATGATTCAGGGATAAGGCAGGTTGAATTAAGAGGAAATGCACCCACATTTGCGTGGAGAGAAAATGAAAAACAATGTTGTCAAATTCATCATAACTACACCTGACTAAGATTCAAACCTCTATCTCCCTCTCATCGACTGTCTAGTCTATTGCAAGAGTGACACCTTAGACCATGCGACCCCGGAAGAAGCTGGCTCTAAAACTAAGTTACAATTCTCTTAGTGTAGTCTAATTGCCGTATCTTCGATGACTTATTCTGATGGATGGAGGTGAGTGGAGTAGCTAATATTTAATACACACGTATTGCATTAAAACAAGATGGGAAATTATAGAATAGATTGAATGTTCAACACAATCTACCAGTGCTCCTGACCGAAATCCTAACCTTGACCTCCCACCGTCAGCGGTAATCTTGTTTATTGCGAGTTTAACGCCTTAGAGCTTAGACTATCTGATCGCTTTAGATGTTACCCTCACAGTAGGGACGCGGACGAAATGTCAAACTCATCTTGTCACGCTTAACGGGTAATTGGCAGGTCGGAGTTGGAATTCCAGCCGATTGGAATAAGGGTGTATTTTCTTAAATATTATACCACGGGCATATTGCTTCTAAAAATCTACTTTCCTAGTATTAGTGTAAATAATATACATATATTATAAATACTTTATATATAGTATATAAAATATATAATATATACCAAATATGTGGCTTTAATAAAAAAATACTATTCAGGCCACAGGTTGGAAACACTGATGAATGTAAAAAAAAAACATGCGCAAAATATATATAATATATAACTATGCGTACAACCCAAACGGCTGCGCTGCGATAACAATGTGTAAAGCCAGAATGGTTAGTGAGGCCTGTGAAAAAAAATATCTGTTGTTAGATCTATTTTTTCACTACTGGCTTTTACAAAAATTCCAAATTTACGTTAATAATCTTAGTCTATGTTTGTTAAAATTGATACCTAAGATTATTTTGCATAGAAAAATCTTCTTTTATTCAAAACTTTAACCTCGGTGTAAGCTTAATCCTGTACATCGATTATGAATTTAAACCATTTTTCCACTGTGACCCTTTTATGTCCCATAAAATATATTAAATGCCTGTACGTTACCGCAGCAGTAAATCATAAATTTTTTTCAACTTCGCCTTGGCCTCCATAAATTCCAACCAAACTCTCCTATAAAACGAACTTTTAAGATGGAACTTCACTGATGCCGCTAAACACAAATTTACGATAAATATGCTATATATGTTTGCTAGCAATTGAAAAGTTTTGGTCAATAGTTTTGGATAAAAGTTCTTTGGTCTCAGCTATGGTCAAGCTCCAATCGTGAGGTACTTTGTGCTTACAGTATGAGGAAAGGAACTTTTAGGGAAGCACCCTTAAATTTACTATAATAAAGGATATAATATCGATGGAAATCTTTAGGGGGTGCTAAGTATAAGATTGACCCTCCACCCTGCCGAATCTGGGTCAGGCTTGCTAGCACATATGTAAAGAATAAAAATTATATTACTAGACCGCGCATCAAAACTACAAGCAACAGGACCAGCATGTGATGCAACATACAGCACATATGCCTCTAGTGACAACAAATTCAATAAAAAGGTTAGTTTATCCCGACGCAGTGTCGGGGGGGGGGGGGGGGGTTACGTATGCTGAGTCTAGAAAGAAAAATAAATTGAAGGTAATGGAGATTTGTTTTGATACATATAAAAAAATAGTTTAGTTAAACTAAAATGAAAGGTACAGTTATCAGAGACGGGTGGAGGGTATCATGTGACAAAAGTATGGTTTTACCCTCCCTTCTTATTTGTTGGGATTGTCTATCAGCCTAATTGACATAATATATCTTATGTTCTAGCCTTAGGAAAATTTATATTCATCTTTGACCCAAATTCTGGAAGGAGGAAAAGTAATGGGAGCTAGGCGTCGACCCCTGCTGTCATCTAGTGGGGTACTTCGTGACTAATAACTTTCCTTCTTACACATCTTCTCTTCTCCATTCTTTTAAGAAACTGATGAATGTGTGTGGTTGTGATGTCGTCGGTTGGCGGGCGTGTGTATGATTAGGATCCCTATCGTCTTTGGGGGCGACACGACGTCTTCGGGGTGGTTTATTTCAGGACCGCAACAAACCATCAGTTTTCTCTCACGTCTCACGTGCGCTGGGTGTTTGATTGTTGAGACGTAGAGATAAAGAAAATAGACTGGTGGTTGTGTGAGCATGGCGCTCAATGCAAAGCAGTATTGGGAACCTTGTTTTGGAAAAACTTTATAAAGGATCCGCCTTTAAGAGTGCTGAGATGCGTTATTTATTATTTCAAAATATTGTTTAATCCAAAATGAAGGTGACAAATATACATGTCACTCTACTGTAGAATTAGAAACCTACCATTTAAGTTAAATAATTTTAATCAGGAAAAGTGTAAATTATCTTATTTTCAGAAACGCTTACGTTTGTACACCCTCTCTGTATCCTGTACCCCCCGACCATAAAAAGGGATAAAAGGGAGAGGATGAACTTAACATACATAAAATGGAAATTATAAAAAAAAATTTGATTCAACAAAATTAGTAGTTTATTCAATTAAATGACAATAGCGCAGATAACAAAAATTGGTCTCATATCATTATGAGTACAGTCGGAAATTATGCTCGAAGTCAACAACTTTATATCATTAAAGTTGCGCAACAGTTTAAACAAAAGGAAACATGAAATCCATCATAATATTTATAGTCCATTCTATAAGAGACAATAACAAAGCAAATATTTTTAAAATGCGACACAAAAATTATAAGGGCCTAATGGGCACCTTGATATGGTTCCAAAGGTTTCGTAATTCCCAGAAAACGACATCATAAATATAAAGATATAAATTTGACGACTATACAACAGAGTCTACACAACGAGAGGGTTTGACTACCAGACATAAGCCAAACTCCCACGGGACTATCAGATCTGACTTAGAATATGGAACTAACCGTTCCATCAAATAACAAAACATTAGCTGTTCAAACAGAACTTACGTTACAAAAGATTAAAGTTATCCTAATATAAATTCCAATAAAAAGTTACATCACGTTACGTTAATTCAAACCATAATTTTAAATATGAAAAGTTACTTCGTTAAAAAAATTACTCTACGATTCCAAACAATATAATATTAACAAGTCAAACTTCTAATTAGCACATAACTGAGGATATTTACGAGAATAAAAATATAAACAAAAGTTACAGCGCCCGAGCGGCGACCTATCTAAGATAGAATATTTAGACATAGTTTGACGATCAAACTATTAATACGTTAGATTTTGAAACTGAATATTATATAAAAAAAGTTTAAAGTGTATAAATAAGTTAGAGTTCATAACTCCACCGTCTAAGCGACGATTATGATACATTTTTACAAGTCTTTTCCAGACATTGTCCAGATCCATGACAATGGTCTGTCGTCGATCGTTGATCGTAGGATAGTCGATTATGGCAAGCTTGCACAGCCATTATATAGGGATTTCGTTGTTCGGGAAAGAAGGGGGGAGTACACCAGACGCGCATATGATGACGTCAACGATGCCTTCAAACAGTCACGTACACCATTGTTGATTCCGCTTGCTCCATCGGAATATCCGTGAATATCTCCAATCACCCGATGTTTTGAAGGAGGTTCCTCTAGTCTCCGTCAGGGGTCGGATACATAATTGTCTTCTAGTTGATGTTGATAGTTCTCGGTTCATTTCACGCTAGTACTGTCGGAGTGCCGAGTCGCCTTGTTGACCCACTGGATCTCCCTTGACCCACTCGCCAATCTAGGAGTCCAGGTGCCGGCCAGCCTTGCAGGATTCTATTGTGAGCAGATTAGTATTGTAAGTACACGAATAAATTAATACTTAGCATTGGATTGAGTAATAAAAATATTGTCCAGCATTGTTTCTATTATGTCTTCTTAGCCTACAAGAACTACAACAGAGAAAAATACTATTGTAGGGATCCTAATTGAGTTGAATTTATTGGAGCGGGTAGTATGCTTGTTGTCCAGTTGTAACATTACACCACGTAATGTTACACATCTCTAATCACATCAGTATGGGGCGGGGTCCAGTTGTAACATTATACCACGTAATGTTACACGTTAAATGTTTCAGTTCTGATATCAAAGTAAAATATTAGAATCACATACATTCCATTAAGGTAATTGAGGCTTATTCTAGTGGGCTTAAATCCAGGGAACTGGCATTCTCATAAAAAAAAATGCAGTGTGAGTTGCCCTTAAAATAAACTGTTCCCTAAGCTACATTATTTATAAATCATATGAACACCTCCTTCCAAAAAAAATGAACTCAGGAAAAAAAATAGCATTTTTAAATAAAATTGAAACAGCTGGTTCTATATATAATATATTTTACCGTAGTTAATATTTAATACTTAACGGTGTGAAGGTAAATAATTAAATTATCTTAAGATTGCCTTAGTAAATAACTCGATAGTATCATGGAGAAAGCATACATCCGTACGATAAATTGTACTTTACATGACTAGCAAAGCTTGGGAGATCGAAATAATCTTTAGTAAATATACACCCGCATCAAGTAGCATATTCGTAAATTTTGAAAAATCACACATTAACACGGGAATTGAACTCGAGATTCTCGGCTTAGCCCACCATTGCGCTACCACTGAGCTACCCAAGATCGTCACGTGCTTTGGGTAATTCATTCTTCACTTATAGTTTAAGGCAGATCGTCAGCATAAAGCCACTTCCGAATCTCTGATGGCTGTGGTATCATTGATAGCTCAACAGGATTATTTACACGCGTCAATCACAGACTCTGCCTTAAACTATGATTGAAGTATGACACGGAGCGTGGGATGAATCCTGAATAGCACGCTAAGCCAACAGTCCTAGTTCTGACTCCCGTGTCCAGGTGTCATTTTTCAAAATTTACGAATTCAATACTATCCCAAAAAGGTTTGTGGAATACCATTCATTATATCCCACATATTTTATACCACTACTTTGATTTCTTTACGAGAGAAAGATTAAAAAAAATTACAATCATGTTGAATAGAAAAACATTCAGTTTCACTTATTGTTCCAATTATTTCCTATGACACTGAAATGTTGACATACAAATCTACACAAAAAGTTGAAAACGTTTCAACTGATTTCAGGAAGAGAGAAATTCCTTTGTGAAGAAGAACACTTAAAATTAACCGTTTTTGTTCACTTCGTGTCTCATCACCGGTCCGGGCTATACCCATTTCTTGACCTTTTTTTAGCATCGCGTCTTACTACCAGTTCGGTTTATACGCCTGGCACTAATTAAGTAAGAGTTAGAACGGTAGAATTGAAAGAAAATTCACCCATATTTGCGTTGAGGAAGAGCGGGAAACCATTTATATAAGAAACTCTCCAGGATTCAAACCATGAATTTCCCGTCACCAGCAAACAAGACTGATATATATATATATATATATATATATATATATATATAATTATATATTTTGTGTGTGGGTGTGTGTGTGCACGCGCGCCCAGCATTGCCTAGATTTTTATTTTATTTACAAACATTCCAAATACCGGTCAGTCCAGTTAAAAATCGGGCAACTGTTAGCCCTACAAAGCCGTGTTAATAAAATCCACTCGCACCCCCCCCCCCCCCTCCTTTAAGACGTTTGGGAAATTAAATTACCTTAGTGTGCCTGTTCACATAAAATGAGGAGGCGAGAAGAGAGGGGGTGGGGCTTCTGTATGCAGAAATCTAGGCATCGCTCAAACCTGACAGCCATAAATAAACTCGGTCTCTTCTTCGTGTAAGCACAAACAAACAAACAAACAAAATCTCTCGTGTTCCCTTCAATCAATTTAAAATACTTTGAGACGTTGGAGAGAGAGAGGGGGTGGGGGCTGTATTTTAGACTTCGCTTTGGCGTCTTATATTCTTGCTGGTAGGTTTAGTCAAACGGTTAGTGTACCTGACTCTTGACTCTGGGAATGAATCCAAGGTTAGTTACAATCACACGCAGGTAGGATGATTTCGCGGTGAATACCTCTCGAGTTCTTCTTGATCACTAACTTAAGTCATATTTACTTTATGGCGTATCCACATACATCTTTGCTTTCAATAAGGTATTTAATTTCATTTCAACCCCTTCTTCATCCTGTGTGTGGTAGGTAGTTAAGGGGAGTTGAAGACATGAGGGACCAGGGGGTGCCGATATATGAGCAGCATCGCTATTGAAGAGGTGTTTAAATGGTTTTCTGCGATATAATAATCGGAGGTTGGTACTGTTAGTACGCAGATGAACCCATCGATTCAAAGACTATAGGTGCCCACTCACTTGCGGATATTGAAGAAGCCATTGTCTAATCTGCCTGAATGAAGCTAATAATTATCACTCACTCACAATTAAAAAATATAAGTCACGACCTGCCAACCAATCGTCGAAACTGAAGCCTGTGCTTTGCTAGTGCTGCGCTGTGCTAGTTAGTCACAGGCGTTCTTCGAGAATGATGATCTGACAGGCTTCTCGCAAGACTCAGTTCACTATACACAAGCAGTTCTGAGGCAGGCCCCAGCCTGTTGATAGCAGATAGAAGCAGAAGATGGTATCTGTGAAGTACTTTTTCTCAGTTAATGAACTCTCAGAACTTTATGCTGTAGAGATTTTTGCCTTCACGATGTCAGTGAAATAAAAACAACTATCCCGAATCTCAAAGGTAATTATATATTTTTTTATATCTTGTTAGATCTGTCTTTATAGAATGTTAAAGATAATTTCCACGCGAATAAAGACCGTAGGCAGAAAGGATACTAGGAGTTAATAGAATATTATAAAATAATCGATACATGTGTGACACAAGAAACTGCAAGAAACAAAATTAATAGTAATTTAAGAAGTTATTTTCATAAAGAGTTAAAGAAAGTAAAAAAATGAAAGAAAACTGGAACATCAGCTGATGATGTGTAGAATGTCCCTAGCGTAAATATTTAAAAAAAATCCTCATCGCTTGAAATCTAAGCTCTCTTATAAATGTCATGTGTGGCAAGGTATCCCTTAAACCCTCTTTTTAACTAAAAAAGCCCGATTTCCCCCTTTTTTATATAGTTATTAACAAAGAGCATATTTCTGTCCGTGAAATATGTGGTCCCGATGAGCAACTCTCTAAGCCTGAGGTGCAATTGGTAGTCACCATGTGCACAATTTCTTTGTCTGTGATTGGTGACTCGAAGTGGCGACTCCTAGCGTAGATGTCCGCCAAGTAGCCCTCTAGTATCCCTCCTTGCTCGCTGTATCGAGACGCATAAAGTTTAGCACGCAATTGTCCCTGTGTCTCGGCCGACCAAAACATTCCCAGTAACTTCGACCGGAAATCCGTCCATCGTGTAACGCCCTCCTTACTAACATACCACCAAGGTACGGCGTCGTCTACTAGAGCGTTTCCTGCAAGTTTCACCTTCTCTTTGTCGGAGAGGTGGTGTCCCTCAAACAACTCTTCTAGGGCCGTAATGTGTGATTCCGGTGGCTGAACTGGGGAAGTCGGTTCTCCAGGGAGCGCCCTCCTAATAACGTTAGCAAGGGTGACATGAAAGTGTCAGGCGTTGGTGTTGTATCCCGTCCCTGACCTCTCGGTGACGCTCTGTACTTGCCCCAGTAGGTCCGTTATCGGCTGCGTTGCGTCACCTATCTTGCTTTCGAGCTTATCCTGGGCTCGGACGTGGTCCCTACCTTTCTCATCCAGTCTAGAAATTGCCGAATGTATGACGGTATTAGCCCCTAGTTGAGTCTGTCTCTGTGTATGCACGTCTAGGTTGAGTGAGTGAAACTCTTACTCTATAAGCGTGGTTTGGTGTCCTAAGTGCTCGTCCACCACCTTGCGGTTCGTCTCCAGTTCTTTATGTACCTTACCTTGGTCAAAATAGTCTTGAGTTTTCCGCTGGACCTCGGCTAGTTCTAAGAAGACCCTCTCAGCCAGTGATCCTTACTTCCAAGTCCTCCCTAGTAGGGCCTAATTCAGTAGCAAACTCGTTCCTCTAAAAGAGCTTGCCAGTGTCCCTAGGTCCTCTTTAGTCTGCTCACTTCTGTCCCTCAGTCGGCCCTCTAAGCTTGCTTTCAATTCCTCTTGTCCCATCTTCATTTGTTTCTGACGGGCCTTCATCTGTTCCTGACTGGACCAGCTGTCCTAACAGCTGTTGGATCCCCGCTAGAATATCAGGATGGGGTGTAGTAAGAATCTGGATACCGGTGGTTGCTATGCTGGGAGGAAAAGCGAAAGCGTGAGGTAGGTCAAGTAGAGGGATAGAGGTGGTTGGTAGGTCAGGTGTCCTAACTTCGTCCCCAATCTCCTCAAACAACTGAGGCATCACAATTACCTCCTCCTCAATACTTGGCACGCTCTCCCGTGGCTCCATCTTAATCGTTTACGTAGTCTGACTCACCGTGGAAACCTTGGCTATAATTCTACTTCTAATGAAATAACTCGCTGATTTCATACCTCGTGAACATCCCACAATTAAATAACAGTTGTATTTGTGAAACCTTTAATTGTAAGATATTTTTACCCCGACATGCAAGCAAGCCCCACCTTCTTGGCACCACTGTAGTAAAAAAAAAATCTTTATATAATAATAATAATAATGAAATGTATTGTCTTTTATAGAAAAGAGGGTGAAAATATAAAAAAGGCATCAATCTACTTATTATCTTTAAGTACAGTGACGTAATTAAAGAAGTAGGAAAAAAAATTGCTTATGAAAGAATAGTGAGCTAGTTCAAATTTAAAATGAATACGATACTATGGGTTCAAAACCAACATTTACATTTAACTACAACAAAAATTACTATCTCGAGGCAGATCTAAAAATAAAAAAATGCTTAAAATTGAACACAAGACTTTCTCAGGACCTCTGGGACATGTTAGTAAAAATTTTACCTTTACTGTACCTAGTCAACAATGGACTTACCTTGCGTACAACAATACCGACCTCCAAGGTCAACATCGCTGGGAACTGCTTGCAAGTGAGATATAGCTAAATATGTTTTTATAGCAATAGTAACAAGATGGATAGCATTGAATAGTGGTGATAGTAATATAAATAAAATACTTAACAACGAATTTAACTTTAAAAATATAAATACATTTCTCTCTTTCTCGTATCACATCGGCCATTACGCATCTCGTGGGATCTCGTAAAAGACGTTAAAAATAAGATTACTCCTGATCAGTATTGTTTTAAAATGTGGACGGAATATTTGGACCAAAACCCGGTAGATAAGTATATTTCTTGTTCTGATAAAAGTATTTATATAATTACATGGTGTTTCCTTCTACTCAATGTTATGTCAGTTGAAAAGAATAAGTTTAAAAATGAATATAACGAGAATTAATTAAAAGCTGTATGTCATAAATAAACTAAAACTAAGTAAATATAAATCGACAGAAGTAAAATTCTCACAGTTTCGATCACCATCTTAAGTCCTGCACACCACTGCCTCCCCAATATCCGCAAGTGAGTGGGCACCTTAAGAGTAAAAAGTAGTTCAATGAGGGCTGACTTAACCATCACAAACTAGATATTTTAGTATTGTCTTTATTTTCCATCCATGAGTGAATGTTAAGCGTAATTTACAACATGCTAACGGAATTTGTGACTTGGAAATTCTTTTAAAATATTTGGTTTGTCGGTGAGGGAGAGGTTGTAGTTTGAAAATCGTTCGGTTGTAATTAAAGTATTTCCCTTCCCCCCCCCCCCCCAAATGGTGTCCCACTCTCCCTCCACGTAGACTAGGGTACTCTTCCCTAGCCTTATCCAATTAGTGTAAATAAAATGCGTCTAGTCTCTACTGGTAGTAAGATTCGGTAGAAAAGAAAATAGTATTTGTTGCCTAACATTTTTATATCTCGGTAACGGCGTTTTATTCATTTGACTTTTATCTTTTTATATATGTTACAGGAAAAGTAGATTCTCCAGTAAGAGTCAACTCGGCCTAGGTAAAGTCAACACTTACTGGTCTTTTAAGTAAAAGTTGATTAAAAACGAAAAGTGATGAATTTCTAACAACATTTACTAGTCAGAGTTGACTGTACTTAGGGAAAGTATACTCTTACTACCTTGAGTTAGTAAAAGTTGACTATCCTCACCTAACCTAACCTAAAACACACTGAAACTAATTAATCAAACACACACTAAATCCTTGGTCACTGTTGAAAACTACAACAAATGGACGAGTGATCAAAGAAAACAACAGTAAACAAATAGAGCTGGGATATTCAAAACGGTTGCATGTGGAGAGCAACATCGCGGAATGAACTTTTTCTAAACCACAGCAGACATAGTTAACTCTTCCTAGGAAAAGTTGAACTGTTTATTCTCTGTTTATTCTCTATTTATTCTCTATTTATTCTCAATCAACTTTTACTGATACTTTTAGTGAGAGTCGACTTTACCTAGGCCGAGTCAACTCTCCCTAACTATCTACTTTTCCTGTAACATATACATTTAATGGTAACAAGCGTCACCTGGGATCTACTTAAGGTTTTTTTGACATATTTGACACCAATTATTTCGGAAATATCGGCACACACTTTGCGTGATCGGCTAGTTATGGGTGGATATAATTGTTCTACGATCTAAAATATCATTTATTAAGGAACCTGTATGGTTTTGAACTTTAAAAAAATCCTTAAATACTCTCAACAATATAGGTTATCGTAGAACTCTCCTACCTACTAATTTTATATATAAAAATGGGTGGAAAACCTAAACCGATAACATTTTCCAAACCAATGTGATGTGTGCCTACTCTAATATAACACGATCATCTCGCGGAAAGAACTCCAAGAGGATCTGTGCCAAAACGCAGCAGAAACGTAGATGGGGATTCCCCGCAGCAATATATATATATATATCGAGATTTATTCGCTTTTAAAATAACACACTTCCATGGATTCGCGCAACTGTCGTTCTGGGAAGGGCCATTATTTTACTGTTGCCAACCGAACTGCGAATAAAACAAAGTATACCACTCGTTGATTGAGAAAGAAAAGACGGATACGACTATTCTTCACACGCCATACTTATTATTAAACTCTCAAAACGACAGGGGTAAATCTCTCGCGAACTTTGATACTGAATTATTGATATTACTAAAATTTATTACAACTGGGGCTTAAAGGCCGGTGGTATTAGATTCAACTTGTACTTGATCGTTAATAAATTTGGAGGACCACGTTCGAATCCTTAGCTTGGGGAAAATGATGGTAGTTTTCCACGTGGGATCTACATTTGGTTTCCTCATTCCGTCGCACCGCTAATGCGGATACATTACCTTTAAGTTATCTCCTCCATCTATAAACTCAGAATAAGTCTTTAATACATGTTGTGTTGAAAGCACTTTAATTTTTTTAATTTTTAACACCATGTCTTATTATCAGACCTGTTTAGGCTATATGCATATTTAGGTCTACTAGTTATACTAATGAGTTAGTAATTATGAAGGTTGAGTTTAGAGGAAGTGTACCCGCATTTATTGAGGAAGAGTGGAAAACATTTAGGAAAATCCACTCCCAGTACAGCAGACCGGAAATTGAGACCCGATATGCTTGTCATCGGTAGACTAATCTATTGCAAGATTGTTGACAGTACTAAACGAATATGTACAACATACACATATATATGTAAAACTATACTATATTAACAATATGTATGATTAATATATGGTATTTACCAGAACTAATACTAATATGCAGAATAGGATATTTACAGGTATAACTTACACCGGATAAAATTGAAGTTTTTTTATTTTGCTCCATGATTTCCGCATATTTACACTAAAGGGCTAGGAATTAGGTAAGTATAATTTGAAAGAAAAGGTACCTACATTTGCGTGCATGGATAGTGGTAAATGTTAAGGCGACTCATGCTTAGGACACCCGGCCGTGATTATAAACCCCGCCTTTAAGTCACCAGCAAATCAAACTAAACGATCACGTGTTACCGACACGGTTATAATAATAGCAATATTAGTACGCGCAATAAGTGACAAATTATTTCATCTAAGAAACTAGTATGAGAAGGATAAATCTTGAATTATTTTAAAAGTGAGAAAACCTTAAACACAATTGATAAAATAAACCACATGAATAGAGGTTCGGGATAACCAGGTTCTCTGGATCATAGTCGGTCGTGCTACTCATTCACACATTTTAGCCAGCTGCCCCTCTTCCTCCACCACCAAAAACACAATGAAATATGCGTCAAATCATTTAACAATATTTTATCGTCACGACTAATTTCGCTAATTGGTAATTAGCTGATTGAGACAACCAAACTTAAATAAAGGTTTGAATGATTTACGACTGAGTGAAATCCGATCCCTGTCGATTGGAGGGTTAGGGGGGGTAGTAATAATAATATGGCGTGTGATGGATCATCCTACAGTTTCGTTCGTGTTGGGAGTTAGTCGAGTTAGCCTCTTCTTTTTTTTTTATTTAGGTCCTCTTCTCGTGAAAATTAGTTCTTAAAATAGCCGCAAGGAGGTGGTGAGGATTGCCGGTTAATTAACTGAAGCATGCGGCTTTACCCAGGAGTAAGTCGGCTGATATAGTGCATCCACGCCAAGCTAAATATTATTTTTAACTTAAAGCGTTCTAAAAAAAAAAAAAAAGGAACTTAAATAATCTCTTTCCCATACACTACAGCAGTCAGAGTAGCCTAAAACAAGATTGAGACCACTACGTTTGTGGTCTAACGCTTGAATTGATCACGATAAGGATCGCTATTTTGTTTAGTTAGGGATATATATTAATTTATTACAAATAAATACAAAAATTATTATTATTATACTGAGTTTGGTTTGACTGTTACGAGGTGGTCAAAGGTTATGACTCAAATTATAGGTGTGTACTGAAGGAGTTTTTTTTTTAATAAGTAGTGTCCCATTCTCCCTCCACGTAAATGCGAGGAACAATTTCTCTAAATTATTCTACCTTCCACCTTCACACTTCCGTAGTGTACATTGGCGGTTAGTCCGAACGAGTAGTAAGACGTGGATCACGGGGAAACCAAACGTACTCTAGGTATTGTATTTAATATGCATCTTATTCATAATACAAACTATGTTAGCACATGATCCACAATCTATCTCAATTTTAGAACCGATACAACACTCATTTCTCAGGCCGTTATTCCAGCACTATGAAAGAGGAAACCCCTATTTAATCAATGATATACAATATTTAGACTCTGCCAAATTAGTATCCAGGACGTTTACCTCAGCAGACATACGCGCTGACCAACTAAGCCCAAAAGTCAGACTAGGGTGCGCGAGTTTATTTTATTCACACTGTGATTTCCCGTAATCTCCACGTGAACTCTGATGCATTTCCTTGACCTTCACTCTAAATAGCTTATCTTTTCGATTATATAGAACTCGCTTAAGTTGCCACGTGGTCTAACACGCTAATCTAGTTTTGGACTAGACTAGACTATACTTCCAAAGAAGTGGAGATCGGGGTTTGATCCCAATCGGGTGCACTTAGGGTGGTTTTTCCTAAATGGCCTTTCACTCTCCCTCCACGCAAATGCAGGTGAACTTCCTCTAAATTAAGCCTTTTTAATCCATAACCCGTTAGTGTAATTAGTACATAGGCGTATAACCTGAACAGTTAGTAAGACGCGGTGCTTAAAAAATATATAGACTGTTTCATTGTCCACTGATAGCCAGTACTGACACTATTCACTATCCTCATATTGTTACTTTAGTTTAGTTAAAGTAACTTTTTTAGCACCGTGTCTTACTACCCATTTGGGCTATTCGCTTAGGTACTAATCACTTTAGTGGTTTTAGAGATTGGGTAAGGTTATATTTAGAGGAATTGTACCTGCATTTTCATGTATATATAGAAAGAGAGAGAGAGAGATAGGATGAATTTTTTTTTTTAAAAAACCACGCTCAGTACGTCTGACCGAGAATCGAACCTCGATCTTCCCGTCATAGGCAGTTTAGTCCACTGTGAGAGTGGCGCCTTAGATCATGAGACCAACTAAACGGGGTTTAAATAACTAAAACACGCCACTTCACTACCATGGTATGTTCACCCTAACTTTGTCCTTTTCTGACGGTTGTAAAATTACTAAATGTGGTCACATATTCATCCTCCTGGAAAATATGTTGTCATTTTGACAGGTGGTTTAAGGTGACTTCATTTGCCAAAGAGACAGCACATAGTTGTGAGTTAGGTGAGTATTAATTTGCAATTTCAGTAACCTATCAACTGTCAGAAAAGGTCAATATCACCTTTAATCAATCATACCATTATTTATCAAACTATGGTCCTCATAATTCATAGTCAAATAACAACTATTCTCTCTTTTACTGCCGTATCACATAAGCACGTACTGTACATTTATAGAATTGCGGCATTGGCAAGGGTACAGGTAGTAAACCTATGTATATTAAAGTGGTTTGTCCGAATATTCATCGAATGGTGATATAATGGTCAAATACTAGGTAAATTTTGAGAAATATTGACCTATATGAATAAAGGAGTTCATTTCACTACGCTTCCATAGTAAACATAACAATCGTAAAATTAAATATATTAAAGTCTGATGTCATAGCATTCGATCATAGCAGAGCTACATTATTTATCAAATATTCTCGAGAACTTTTGGCTTTTTCTTGAGTAAACTGTATAATTTAAGAAAATATATAGCCCTCTTTCCCCCTTCTTGCAAAGTTTGAACTTACCATGGATAAAGTATAGATAGCGCGGTGCCTCTCCCAGAATAAGGCAGCTGCAAGTGTAAATTAGCGTTTGGAGGGAGTGAGGGGGAGGTGCCTCTTCTCTCCCCCTTTTCACACTTTATGGTAGAAAGGTTGGGGCCATAGACATAGTTTCACTTTTGATGATATATAAATATTCCCTTTGACGTCTCTCTTAATTACTGTTTTGATGACTCTGTCAGGAGCGTGGCTAGGTAGCTCTTGTCACTGAACTCTTTGAATACATCTCTTGCGTGTAAGGTTGGAATCTCTTCAGATGACTTAATTTAAAAACACTGACAAATACTGTGTCCTCATTTATTACAAGCATAGTACGTTTTATTTTATTACTTCAGGGAAATGGAGTCTAAAGAATCTTTAACATGTCCCAACTTTATTTCTTAGTTTTATTTAAAACAAATCTTTCTTGGTTGGATTTTTTCTAACGAATATCTAAGAGATAAATAAAGGGGTCAATTTTTAATCAGATCTTTACTGGTATATTACAAAAGTTTTCTTAGATAAAGGGCTAAAGGTCCAGTCTATTTGCTATATGAACTAGCCATGTCAATAGTATCAGCTATTTTCTTTTATATTTCACTTTC